>CM072512.1:128348133-128608133 GCA_036898135.1 Oncomelania hupensis
CAAATTTGGGACTTTTAAGCAATCTGTAGCACTGTCAGATGCGGATCAAATTTATTTCTTCAAACTCACGGGCCTTCATTGGACTAAGTGCACCAGCTAGGAAAGCCCGTGTTTCGTCAAACGAAGCATGCCTGCTTTGGCACCGATCTTTGCATTATCGACGGCGAATTATGCTTATCGTGGGTTTAAATCCACCATGCTTTGCACCGTTACAAATGCAGCACACGATTTTTTTTTCGCATTGTGCATTGTTAACAAAAAAGAAGTTGTATGAGGTAAAGCGGACGGTGGGTGATTTACTGTTCGGGCGTTGCAAAACATTGTGAACAAACGTTAAATTAAAATTAAAGTATTCATATCCTATCCTATTCCGTAACTCAAAGGTCGTTGAGGCACCACTGATGATCGTTTAACCAGCGTACTCCATCTTTATCTGTCCTCAGCAACCCTCATGGCATCGCTCAGTGTCAAGCAAGTCCATTCTCGAATGATGTCCTCCCACCTCTTTTTTCGGCCTCCCTCTTCTTCTGCTTCCTTGCACTGTGCCTTGCAGGATGGTCTTTGCAAGGCCTGATGCTCTGGTGACGTGGCCATGCTATCGGAGTTTCCGTTTCTTCATCACTGTGACCATGTCATCGTGTTGTCCAATGGCTTGTGTCTTGGTCTGTCGGACTTCGTTGTTAGTGATTGCTGAATATCGGAAATGCCCAGAAGACTTCTGTAGCACCTCATCTCCATGTTTTGTATTCTTCGTTGGAGATCTCCTGTGAGGGTCCATGCTTCGCGAGCATGAAGAGGGAGATAACAAGTGAACGCAGCAGCTTTACCTTGGAATGTAGAGTGATGGCCCGGTCTTTTCAAATGGACTTCAAATGTTGATTGATTGATTGATTGTTGCTTTAGGTCCAGCGGACTCTTCCGAGCCAAATCAGGACCGGACAACCCCCAATCCGCATAAAAGATCTGCCGAAACAACCCTAGTGGGAAAATTGAATGCCCTCCACCGGCCAGTCACTTTACAATAAAGACATCCCACGCAGGGGACGGCTGAGGCTTTACCCCAACTACTCGATCCCCCGGTTACAAAAACAAAATAGAATACAAACATCATTATAAATCATCAACAAAACACATACATATAAAATGCCTATAGTGCTAAATAATAACATCATAGGAAGCCCTAGTGACCACCCGGCAGAAAGCGTCCAACACTCCCAAGCTGATCCAACAGACCTCATACACAAACAAGGAGTCTTGTCCAGGAAGAGTTTTCAAGAAAAAAGGTAGGTCATTGATCTAGCGAAGAAGAAGATAGTATAGCAGAGTGATAGGGCAGATCAGGAATGGGAAAGAGCAAATGAGGAAGACAGCGACAGTGGGAATTTAAATCACTAAATTTCCAGAAAGTGGGAATACTATTTATACTGAAACCCCCGGCACTCACTTCAAATGGGCTTCAAGTATTATGCACGGCTTATTCAGACAGATGAGAGAGAGAGCGAGGGAGAGAGAGAGCCAGAGAGAGAGAGAAAGAGAGAGAGAGAGAAAGAGAGAGAGAGAAAGAGAGAGAGAGAGGGGGAAGGGGAGGGAGAGAGAGATTTTATTTACAACTAGGATTGAGATTTTATTTTAGATTTTAAATTTTCAGAGAGAGAGAGAGAGAGAGAGAGAGTGAGAGAGAGAGAGAGTGAGAGAGAGATTTTATTTACATCTAGGATCGGGATTTTGTTTTAGATTTTAAGATTTTAGAGAGAGAGAAAGAGAGAGAGAAACTTTAAAACTTTTTTTTTAAATCGGGATTTAAGATCTTAGACTAATGAGCAAGTCTAATCATTCAGTCTGTTCCTTAATAAACTAACGTAATGCAGAAATAACTTTGAACATTCAATTCGAAATTATATATATATATAAAAAACGGAAACTCCGATGGAAAAAGAGGTGGGAGGACAACATTCGAGAATGGACTGGTTTGGCACTGAGCGAAACAATCAGGGTTGCTGAGGACAGAGAAAGATGGAGTACGATGGTTAACCGAAAATCTGTGGTGCCCCTACGACCTCCGAGTTACGGGATAGGATAGGGTAGGATAGGATAGGATACATTAGCACAGTTTCAGCGCTTTTCGATTTTGATCTTAGATAATACCTTTTCTGCATCCCGTAGTCTATGGCCACAGCCCTGCTGTATTTATATCGCACGAAGTCCTAAGTTAGGATCGAAATGGTCACACACACACACACTCACACATACACACACACAAATTATACACACCTGCTTCATGTTTAAGCGCAGTTTCATTTCATAACTCATTCAGTCACACTAGCCTACACACTATTTTTTGAGTCTGAGTAGTACACATGGCCCTGTGAACAGTATGACTGCCACACTAGATTTTTGAACTAAGTTTAGCCATTAATTGTCTTTCAAAAAAGGTTCTTCCTTATCTCCACTGCCAACCAGCCCAATTGGGAACACTTTTTTTTTGGCATGAAGATGTTTTTTTTTCCTAAAGACTTTATTCGGGCTTCGTCTCACGCTTTGAAAAAAGTCAGTCCCTGAATTGTCAGCAAGCCCAGTGCAGCTGATACACCGAGCTGAGAACACTGTATCTATGGCACCCCATCTGTATCTATGGCACCCCATCTGTATCTATGGCACACCATCTGTATCCACACCATCTGTCTCTATGGCACACCATCTGTATCCACACCATCTGTCTCTATGGCACACCATCTGTATCTATGGCACACCATCTGTCTCTATGGCACACCATCTGTATCTATGGCACACCATCTGTATATATGGCACACCATCTGTATCTATGGCATACCATCTGTATCTATGGCACACCATCTATATCTATGGCACACCATCTATATCTATGGCACACCATCTGTCTCATCTGTATCTATGGCACACACACCATCTGTATCTATAGCACCCTATCTGAATCTATGGCACACCATCTGTATCTATAGCACACCATCTGTATCTATAGCACACCATCTGTATCTATGGCACACACCCACAAATGCCAACCACTGGCAGCAGAGACGGGGAGATAAATCTTTCCTATCATTCCCTCATTCCACGGAGGATATTTAGGCTAATAAGCATTATATCCAAGGTGCTATCAATACACTCCAATCCCATACCTTTAGGAGAGACACCTTTATCACTTGTCCTACACATTTTTTGTTCCTCTTTAGGGCTCTTCAATGGTGGAGCGCTGTGCAGAAAATCTTCAAATTTACTCTACCGTCGCTCAACCAACAATTTCAAAAAAACAAACAAAAAACCCAGTTGTACTCTTTTCACACTTTAAACTAAATCTTTCCAGTGTAATCGATCAATATAGATCGGTCACAAAATGCGCCGTTAAAATGTACGGTGATCAGTAGATCAGAGAGGACGATAGCATTACATGCAGTGGGTATTAAACAAGGTTTAAGCGTGACAAACTGGCCAGAAGAATACACGAATACTGGCCTTAAATGTGATACCATTCAGACCTATTGACAGTTTCTTCACTAAAATATCGCCATTGAAAGGGTCGCTAACAAAGGAATCTTAAGCCTCTATCGAAAAGAAGAAGAAGAAGAAGAAGAAGAAGAAGAAGAAGAAGAAGAAGAAGAAGAAGAAGAAGAAGAAAAAGAAGAAGGAAAAATATCTGTCGATCTTATGAATGGTTCCTATCCTATCCTATCCCGTAACTCGAAGGTCGTTGGGGCACCACAGTTGATCGTTTAACCAGCGTACTCCTTCTTTCTCTGTCCTCAGAAACCCTCATGGCATCGCTCAGTGTCAATCCAGTCCATTCTCGAATGTAGTCCTCCCACCTCTTTTTCGGTATCCATCTTCATCTACCTCCCTAGCCCTGCCTGGTAGGATGGTCTTTGCAAGGTCTGATGCTCTGGTAACGTGGCCATACCATCGGAGTTTCGGTTTCTTCACCACTGTGACCATGTCATCGTGTTGTCCAATGGCTTGAGTAATGATCTGTCGGATTTCGTTGTTGGTGATGTGCTGGGTATAAGAAATGCCCAGGAGTCTTCTGTAGCACCTCATCTCCATGCTTCGCATTCTTCGTTGTAGATCTGTTGTGAGAGTCCATGTTTCGCAAGCGTATAGGAAGATGGAGATGACAAGGGAGCGCAGCAGCCTCACCTTGGAATGTAGACTGATGGTCCTGTCTTTTCAAATGGGCTTCAAACTTGTAAGGGCAGCAGTTGATTGTGCGATCCTGGAGTGGACTTCCTGTCGGGACCCATTGTCTGATACAATGGCTCCGAAATATTTTAAGCTATGCATTGTGTTGAGGGATTGGTCTTTGACTATGATGTCCATGTAATGCCATTGGTGTTGTTGGTCATCATTTTGGTCTTCTCTGCATTTATTTCCATTCCATAAGTTCTGGAGGTGGTGTCAAGTCTCTGTACCAGCTGTTCAAGTTCTTGTTCCTCTCCAGCCAATTCATCCATGTCATCCGCAAAACGGAGATTGGAGATTGCTCTACCCCGTATGCTGACTGTGCCTTCGTGATCTGCAAGGGCTTCGAAAAGGATGCGCTCTAGGAAGATGTTAAAGGGTGTTGGAGAGAGTAGGCATCCTTGATACACACCGATTGTTGTTCTGAACCCGTTTCCAATGGCGTTGTTGTGGAGGACTGCACTGGTAGCCTTGTCATACAGGCTTTTGATGACTACAATAATCTTAGAACTGATGTTGTAAACTCTTATGGTTGCCCACAGAGCTGAATGCCATACTCGATCAAACGCTTTCTTGAAGTCTTCAAACACATTGTATAGATGTTGTTGGTGCTGTAGGTATTTTTCGCAGATTATTTGGATGTTGAAAATCTGCTCAGTGGTACTTCGTCTTGCCCCGAATCCTGCTTGTTTTTCAACTATGATTTGTTTGGGGTTTTAACCTGTTGGGTATTATTTTCAGGAGGACCTTACTGGGATGGCTGATGAGGCTGATGGTGCAGTAATTTTCACACTCCTGAAGGTTACCCTTTTGGGAAGAGTGATGACAAAAAAACTGGATCCTGGGTTCTTAACTGAAATATCACCATTAAAAGAGCCACTACCAAAGGAGAAAAAGAGGAAGAGGAGGAGGAAAAGAAGGAAGATGAAAAGAAGAAGAAGAAGAACAACAACAACAACAACAAAAGGAAAGAAAGAAAGGAAGATAGAAGCAAGCAAGGAAGAAAGTAAGGGTCACTGCCAAAGCTATTTTAAGACAACACGTTTGGAGAAAAGTTTCAGGGCAGTGACCCTTTCACCAAGAGGTGCACATTAACGCGGTAGTCCACAGATCAAGCTGTTGGTTGCTCAGCTCATCATAAGCGCCAAGTGTAACTCACCTCCAATGTAGGTAATAAATACTAGGCAATAATGCTCATTTCAACAAAGATCAATATCAAACGATAGACTTCACAGATAAAGAGCGAATTTGCCGTTGCTCAGCGCTTGATCATCATAAACAATCATAACTTAAATGTTTGACAACGTAAGAAGCAAATGTAAGAATGAGCAAATTATTAATAATTCACTTCAAGATTTATATTTTGTATTAGTGCACAATGTAATCTTGGCATTTTTACGGGCCACTTAAACACTGGATTCCCACTCGTGCTATGATGAAAATTTCCATTTTATATTAGTTTTTTCCCCCAGTGTTGACTGGAATTCACATTCTTCCTAGTACGTATGGGATTTCCATTTAAAGCACCAAATAGATCCCAAAATCGCACCGCATTCTAATTCTTCTTGTGACATCTTCTATTGTAAACAATGTAGACGTGCTAAACATGATAGGATCTATCATTAAGTTGGTAAAATTCGATTTTCAATATTTTAATTTAACGTCCTTACGCCACAATGCGATTTTAACCAACAGCAGCAGCAGCAGCAGCAGCAGCAGCAGCAGCAGCAACAACAACAACTAGACAGCCACCGCAACAACAGCAACCATAAAATATAACTCACTTTAACTATAACAACTTGTATAAATGTGTTCCAGACATGAAACCGGTAATGTTCTGAAACACCGAACAATGTGTAACAATGTAACATGTCTAGTACGGATAAAGCAATTCCTTTTTCTTTGCACAGTACAATCGAATAAAATGTGTTATAAAGAAATAGTCCCGGCACATAGATCTATATACAAGAGTAATTTTCTGTTTTTCAAATATTTTTTGTACACCATGCATTCAATCATGGTTTATATTATATACCATTGTAGCAATAGTTCTAAAACATCCAACTATATTTACGTTAGACACTGTTGCTAAGATGTAACTCACAATTTATATAATAAATAACCATTCTTGACAACCTTGTGCTGAGCAACAGACGATGATACTTGATTTATTAACTTATTGATTGATTGACTGACTTCGATCTTAGCATATCCAGGCATCTCTCTTTCTTTCTCTCATTGTCTCTTTCTCTCTGTTTCTGTCTGTCTGTCTGTCTGTCTGTCTGTCTGTCTGTCTCTCTCTCTCCCACACACACACCCACTCACACACATACATGCACACACATACACAAAAACCATCTAACAACCTCTCTCTCTCTATCACACATATACACACAAACCAACCAACAAACCAACCAATAAAAGACAGACAGACAGACATTTAAAGAGAGAGAGAGAGAGAGAGAGAGAGAGAGAGAGAGAGAGAGAGAGAGAGAGAGAGAGAGAGAGAGAGAGAGAGAGAGAGAGAGGTTATTTATGGCGGCCTGCTAGCGCCAAAACTTGCAAAACGTACATGAATCAGTGATAATTGTAATTAACACGTGTTCTGTGTAATTCCCAGAGATACCGGTAATTCGCAGTGTTAATGACTAATTTTCAGTTTTGGCCACGCTTTACTAGGGTCAAAACCCCAGGTGTGCTGGGTACAGTGCCGCTGCCGCGCATGCGCATCGGACCGCACATGCTCATCAGTATTAAATTGATATTTATAATTTTCAATGATCACAGTAATTATCTCACGATATTCGTAATTATAAGGTTTTGGTGCTAGGAAAACGTGGCAAATACTGATAATTATTAATTAACTCTGCTGATTACTGATATCTCTGTAAATTACACAGAACACGTAATAATTTCAATTATCTCGTGATAATGGTAACTCTCGGTTTTGGCGCTGTGGGTTTTTGCTCTGTGGGTTCGGGCAAATAGAATAGACCCAACGTTTCCCGGCGTGTCGTAAGAGGCGACTAACAGGGGTGATGTTAGCACGGCATCACTGGGCGAAAGTCTTCTACACAGAAGTCACCGGCCAGGGCGGAGGAACCTCACGTTACTACAGGTTCAACGACCACGTGCTCAGGGCCAAGGCGAGCCACACTGTATTCGTGGATTTCGGCTGTGGCCAACAGCCTGGAGAGGATTGGGCCCTGCCAGGTCTTTTTTTGCCCAAGACACAACACATGATGAGGCTATCCACTAATTCCATGCCGGATCGGTCGTCGCCCGGAACAAGGACCGCGCCTTCCGTTGGCCACCAGGACGGAGGTGAAAAGTATGCTACTGATGGACAAATTAGCAAGATCCGCACGAGAAACAACATCGTCATAGGAACCTGGAATGTCAGGACCCTAACTGCGGAAGGAAAATTAGAAGAACTGGCCCACGAGCTGGACCACTATCGATGGAACGTTCTAGGTATCAGCGAACTGCGCTGGAAAGGCCTAGGTGAAACAACGACTGACAAAGGCCACAAGCTCTATTTCAGCGGTAGAGATGACAGGCACGAACACGGCGTTGGATTCTTGGTCCACAAGAACATTCTAGCCACTGTCATGGGTTGCCGCCCAGTATCCAGTAGACTCATTACCATCCGTCTGAGAGCAACCCCTTTCAACATTACCATCATCCAGGCCTATGCCCCAACATCAGACTATGAAGACAGCGAAGTGGAGGATTTTTATGAAAATATACAGGCGGTCCTTGACCAAGTGCCGAAGAAGGACATAGTCATAGTGCAAGGCGACTGGAATGCCAAGGTTGGCCAAGATGCGCACCACAACTGGGGAGACACATGTGGACCCCACTGCAACAACGAGACAAATGACAGGGGTCTGAGGCTATTGGAGTTTGCCAGATACAACAATCTGGTACTGGCAAACACGCTTGGTCTCCACAAAAAATCCAGACGATGGACATGGCACAGTCCCGGCGGGGAACATCACAACCAGATCGACTACATCATGGTCAAGAAACGCTTCAGATCAAGCATCAACATTGGCAGGACACGCACTTTTCCAGGAGCAGACATTGGAAGTGACCACGATCTCGTGATGATGTCTTTCCGGCTCCATTTGAAGAGAGTAAATACAGCAAAGTGCACTAGGCTGAAGTTCGACCTGGACAAACTGCAAGACCCGGAGGTGGCAAAAATATTTCAGGCCACAATTGGAGGGAAATTTGCACCACTGCTTATTTTGGGGGCAGGCGAAGTAGATGTCAACACCATGACCAATACCTTCAACTCAGCTGTAACAGATGCCGCCACTGAGATCCTTGGCAAGCACCGACCAAAGAAGAAGCCGTGGATCACACCTGAACTTTTGGATCTGTGTGATAAACGAAGAGAGTTAAAAAAGAAAAAGAACACCTCACAGGGAGCTGATGTCTACCGAAAAATCAACAATGACATCCGAAAAGGCATGCGCACAGCAAAGGAGAACTGGATAGAAGATCAATGCCAGGAAATAGAGAACAATCTGAACAAGAACAACAGCAAGAAGGCCTACCAGACTGTGAAGCGGCTGACAAGTGTTAAACAGCCCAAAGTCTCCACTATCCAAAGCAAGTCTGGCATTTGCCTTACAGAAGAACAAGAAGTCTTGGACAGATGGACAGAGTACTGCTCTGACCTTTACAACCATACACCAAATGGAGACCCATCAGTTCTAGCATGTCCCGAGAGCAGAGAAGAAGAAGAAATCCTCCCAATTCTCCGGGAAGAAGTTGAGGCAGCAGTGCAATCGCTGAAGAAAGGGAAGTCAGCGGGAGTGGACAACATACCAGCGGAACTGCTACAAGCAGGAGGAGAAGCGATGACTGATGCTCTCACCATTATCTGTAACAAGATCTGGCAGAGTGGGGAATGGCCTACACCATGGACCCAGTCGCTTGTCATCACTCTTCCCAAAAAAGGTAACCTTCAGGAGTGTGAAAATTACCGCACCATCAGCCTCATCAGCCATCCCAGCAAGGTCCTCCTGAAAATAATACTCAACAGGTTGAAACCACAAGCTGAACAAATCATAGCTGAAGAACAAGCAGGATTCATGGCAGGGCGAAGTACCACTGAACAGATTTTCAACCTCAGAATAATCTGTGAGAAATACCTACAGCACCAACAACATCTATATCATGTGTTCATAGACTTCAAGAAGGCATTTGACCGAGTCTGGCATGCAGCTCTATGGGCAACCATGAAAGTGTACAACATCAGCCCTAAAATTATAGAAGTCATCAAAAGCCTGTATGACAAGGCTACCAGTGCAGTCCTCCATAACAGCGTCATCGGGAACTGGTTCAGAACAACAATCGGTGTGCGTCAAGGATGCCTACTCTCTCCAACACTCTTCAACATCTTCCTAGAGCGCATCATGTCAGATGCTCTTGCAGATCACGAAGGCACAGTCAGCATAGGGGGCAGAGCAATCTCCAATCTTCGTTTTGCGGATGATATTGATGGATTGGCTGGAGAGGAACAAGAACTTGAACAGCTTGTACAGAGGCTTGACACCACCTCCAGAGCTTATGGAATGGAAATAAGTGCAGAGAAGACCAAAATGATGACCAACAACACCAATGGCATCAACACGGACATCAAAGTACAAGGCCAATCCCTCAACACAGTGCACAGCTTCAAATATTTAGGAGCCATTGTGTCAGACAATGGGTCTCGACAGGAAGTCCTCTCCAGGATCGCACAAACAACTGCTGCCCTGACAAGGTTGAAGCCCATTTGGAAAGACAGAACCATCAGTCTACATTCCAAAGTAAGACTGCTGCGCTCTCTGGTCATCTCCATCTTCCTATATGCTTGCGAAGCATGGACCCTCACAGCAGATCTCCAACGAAGAATACAAAGCATGGAGATGAGGTGCTACAGAAGACTTCTGTGCATTTCCTATACCCAACACATCACCAACGTTGAAGTCCGACAGACCATCACACAAGCCATTGGACAACACGATGACCTGCTCACAGTGGTGAAGAAACGGAAACTCCGATGGTATGGCCACGTCACCAGATCATCAGGCCTTGCAAAGACCATTCTGCAAGGCACAGTGCAAGGAGGTAGAAGAAGGGGAGACCGAAAAAGAGGTGGGAGGACAACATTCGAGAATGGACTGGTTTGACACTGAGCGAAGCCATGAGGGCTGCTGAGGACAGAGAAAGATGGATTATGCTGGTTAAAGCGATCATCTGTGGTGCCCCTACGACCTTCGGTTATCTGGAGATAGGATAGGATAGGCCGATAAATAACTTCTCTATCCTCTCACTGTCTGTCGGCATGAGTTAAACGCGTGAGGGCATCCTGTCGTTGGTTTTTGAGGACTATTTGCTCTGTATAGGCTGATTTACACCGCGTATGTTTCCTAGCGCACTCTATTTTTCTCATCATCCATATTCATTCACTCGTCCATTTGCCAACTGCACTCACAACGATAGAGCGCTATCTAGCGAGCAGCCCAGATTATGCATGAGTTCAGTTTCTTTCATGTAGTAATGTACTAGTGTCACAGCTCAACCACATAAACTCGCACATTATGGACGTGCTTTAGCATCCGATGGCGCGGGCGTCGCGAAGCGCAGAGGTATAGGCTGGTTCTGCAGCACATTTCGAGCACGCTACAATGTTATCAACTGAACAATCAGAGGGGTCGATATTGGTCTACTTAACATATCTTAGTCTTTATATGGTTTTCTTTTTATCACGGGAATTGGCGGGGCTTACGACCACAGAATTTACCACACATCTCTCTATCTGTCCACCCATACTGCGCGCCCTCCATTCAACAACCCAACAGCACTCTCGGCTTCTGCTCCTCTGTGTCGACCTCTTGCTATTAGAAACGATTTTACTCTGTTTAAATCGTTGTTTTTGAAACTGTCGAACTCACTCTATCACCACCACCCCATCCTCTCTCTCTCCCTACTTCCCTTCCCCTCCTCTCTTTAGGTGTGTTCAACACCAATCCCAAATATAATTGATCGTCAGATCCCGTCCTAGATAGGCACAGGATCAATCCCAGGACTGATCATGCGGAACAATCTAAGCCATCATGGGTCAGCGGTTTTGTGGTAACGGCTGAATGCACCAGCACTCGCAGACCACGCTAAGGTCCGCAATTCTGACACCCACCTGCAGGATACTAATTGACAGACACGTCGAAGCGCACTAAAGCCAAGAGGCTATCTGCATGGTGGTTAAAAAGTAACTTTCTATTGCAAATTACTTATAACTTTTGTAAATGAAACTTCATTTGCTTCAAACAAATCGTATTGTGATCCCTATAGTGGTACAATTCAACAGCTGGTTTTTACATTTTTCTCACAGTGACGAGGAAAACACCCAATTTAATATATAATTTTCAAACATATAACGATAGCGATACACAACTAACACAATAAAATATGCAGAATCAAACAGTAAGGATTAACGGGGAAAAAATAACTAGACACATTATCATAGGGACCAAAAATGGAAGAATTTAAAGCTGATTGCACAATACAATACAATACAACGCAATACAATGCAATACAATTCAGTACAATACAATATAATACATCTTACCTCCAGCGTTTATACCGCGTACATTAAAGTGGGAAATTGCTTTAGGCGTGGGCGCCAAACTTAAACTTAACACTGAAATGAGATTAAAGGCAGAGGTGCTACCATACCTGCAATCTCTAAGCGCCGTTCACACATAAAAACTGCTATATCTCGCCTTCCCTCGCTAGCATGTGTCAACCCACAAACCCCGCACGTAGATCTCAGTTGTACGTAGCGCAAACTCTTTCGCTTAAAGCCCAGGCTCACAACAGCTATGAGTCCCTCTCAAATGCGAGGGGAAAAAAATCAGCGCTGTTGTATGTTGTGGAGTGTTTCTAATACTCCCGGAGTGTGTCCTAATACGCCTGAAGTGTACAGGGCACTCTGAAATTGGGTGTCAAATGTCAGGCCTGAGCCCATCTTAGAAGTATACCTCTGGCACTAACACACAATTAATTACGAGAACTGTTAAGGTGGTGTGAATAATAATAATAATAATAATAATAATAATAATAATAATAATAATAATAATAATAATAATAATAATAATAATAATAATAATAATAATAGTATGGCTTACGAGAGAGCCTTTGTTCTTGTTTTGAGATCGAGAACTCAGACTAAAGTAGTGAGACGACAACACAAAAATAATAATAATAAAAATGTATGTGTCAAAACACAGGTTAGTATAAATTGTCTCCCCTGAAGTGTTCGACCACAAGCTCTTTGTCTTTATTGTTTATAAATACTCGCCAGCATTCTCTTTCTTCACTCAAAACCTGTTGTAACAAAATACCTCTGCTAGCCAACATCAGTATAAGGCCACAAACGACGGCCTGTTACGTGCTACTGTTAAAAGGATTAACAACTCCGTCAGTTGCCTCTAGCAGCTAACACCATTACGGCTAAAACGCAACCAATTGTATTGTCTTCTGTACTAGTGGTGGGGCACACCAGCCAAGTTCTCTGTCTTTCCCAGCCCACCCACTCCCCTCCTAATGCCCCCTCCTTCTTCCCCCCTCCCTCCCCTGCGACAACTGAAGACTCTTCCAGAGATAAAACACAGCCGTCTGGTCAGGATGAGCGGATAGATACCATGCAAATAGATCTTCAAAACTGTAGTGCACACACATTATATTACATGACATGATTATTGCTTTAGGTCCAACGGACTCTTCCGAGCCAAATCAGGACCGGACAACTCCCGATCCGCATAAAAGATCTGCTGAAACAACCCTACTGGTAAAACTGAAGGCTCTCCACCAGCCAGTCACTTTACAATAAAGACATCCCACGCAGGGAACGCTGAGGCTATACTCTAATTCATCAAACCCCCGTTTACAAAAACAAAATAGAATATAAACATCATTATAAATTATCAACAAAACACATACATATAAAATGCCTACATTGCTCAATAATAACATCATAGGAAGCCCTAGTGACCACCTGGCAGAAAGCGTCCAATATTCCCAAGCTGATCCAACAGACCTCACACACAAATAAGGAGTCTTGTCCCGGAAGAGTTTTCAAGAAAAAAGGTAGGTGACTAGTCTAGCGAAGAAGAAGATAGAATAATAGATTGATAGAACAGAGCAGGAATGAGAAAGAACAAATGAGAAAGACAACGACAGTGGGAATATAAAGCACTAAATTTCCAGAAAGTGGGGATACTATTTATACTGAAACCCCCGGCACCCCAACGGGTGTAGTGCACACACAAGTAAAGAGAGTGGCATTATGAAAGTTATGTTTTTCAATGGTGGAGTGCAGCTACAGACCATCTCCCACTGCACACTACAGCTGCTCTGCCCAAAACCTTTTCAAAGGTTGGAATCTACAGGGTAACATTTTAACACCTTTTTTTTTCCCTCCTTTTACACTTAAAAGAAAAATTGGCCTGTACTACAAAGTTAACAAAATCAAATCAATTATGCTTGTATGGAATTCCCTTTGCAAAATATTTTTATTTGCGATCTTTTCGTTTTGTTTTTTCTTTCACGATTTTCCAATTTTCCTTATCACTACACCTCAGCCTGTTTGACAAGGCTACCAGTGCAGTCCTCCACAACAGCGCCATCGGGAACTGGTTCAGAACAACAATCGGCGTGCGTCAAGTATGCCTACTCTCTCCAACTCTATTCAACATCTTCCTAGAGCGCATCATGTCAGATGCCCTTGCAGATCACGAAGGCATAGTCAGTGTGGGGGGTAGAGCAATCTCCAATCTCCGTATTGCGGATGACATGGATGGATTGTCTGGAGAGGAGCAAGAACTTGAACAGCTTGTACAGAGGCTTGACACCACCTCCAGAGCTTATGGAATGAAAATAAGTGCAGAGAAGACCAAAATGATGACCAACAACACCAATGGCATCCAAATGGACAGCATAGTCCAAGGTCAATCCTTCAACACGGTGCATAGCTTAAAATATTTAGGAGCCATTGTATCAGACATTGTTCCCGACAGGAAGTCCTCTTCAGGATCGCACAAACAACTGCGGCCCTGACAAGGTTGAAACCCATTTGGAAAGACAGGACCATCAGTCTACATTCCAAGGTAAGGCTGCTGCGCTCCCTTTTCATCTCCATCTTTCTATACGCTTGCGAAACATGGACCCTCACAGCAGATCTACAACAAAATATACAAAGCATGGGGGATATGGAGATGAGGTGCTACTGAAGACTTATGGGCATTTTCTATATCCAGCAAATCACCAAGAAGAAGTCCGATAGAACATCACACGAACGAACGAACATTCAGTTTAACGTCTACACCCACCATTGGCGATATGGCAGACGGGGATAACCATCCCTGGGAACAAGGGGTACGGGTAGGGACCTAAATCAATACTGAGCCACCAGAGCAATCATACTACTAAAATGGACAGTGAAAAATGGCCACTTTTATTTCGCCCACCACGGGATTCGAACCATCACACGAGCTATTGGACAACATGATGAATTGTTCACAGGGGTGAAGAAACGGAAACTCCGATGGTATGGCCGCATCACCAGAGCATCAGGCCTTGCAAAGACCATCCTGCAAGGCACGGGGCAAGGAGGCAGAAGAAAAGGGAGACAGAAAAAGAGGTGGGAGGACAACATTCGAGAATGGGTTGACTTGACACTGAGCGAAGTCATCAGGGTTTCTGAGGACAGAGAAAGATGGGGTACGCTGGTTAAACGATCATCTGTGGTGCCCCAACGAACTTCGAGCTACGGGATAGGATAGGATAGGACACACAACCTCACAGTAATACGACTTGTATCTGCGAATCCCCCAAATAATGATAATTGCCGTCCCCACACAATGAATTGTTTACATAAATAATGCATTATTTAGCAGCTTTATTTGGGTAAACAACTCATTATTTAGAAAACATTTATAAATAATACATTATTTCACACAAACTCCTAAAGAATATATTACATAGGTAAATAATTTTTAATTAGCAGCAATGCCTTATTTACCTATGTCATGATTCATTTACTATTATTAATAATTATACTTAATAAGAAGTCATTGCCTATTTAATCCTATCCCGAAGGGGAGAGAAAGTGAATTGTTGGAGGGGAAATTATTGATATACTATTTTTGGAAAGATTATTTGCACAAATTCTGCTGACAGTATCGTAGCATGTTTTAGAATGTGTATGTTGTGTGTGTTGTGTGTGTGCGTGCGCGCGCGCGTGTGTGTGTGTGTTGTGTGTGTGCGTGCGCGCGCGTGTGTGTGTGTGTTTGTGTGTGTGTGTTTGTGTGTTTGTGAGCGAGAGAGAATGAATGAATGAACATTGACGTTTCACGTCTACATTGACCACTGGTGCTATGGTAGACAAAGATAACCATCCCAAGGAAGTGGGAATACGGACCTAAATCAACACTGAACCACCATACCAATCATTTACCCCTCAGACGAGCAGTGAAACATGGCCACTTTTATCTTGTCCACTACGGGATTCGAACATGGGGCATCGGTGCGCCAGGAAAACGCTCTGACTGGGCTACGGCAGTGGGCAATAGGAGCAGTCAGTAGAAGAAGAAGAAAAAGAAGAAGAAGAAGAAGAAGAAGAAGAAGAAGAAGAAGAAGAAGAAGAAGAAGAAGAAGAAGAAGAAGAAGAAGAAGAAAAAGAAGAAGAATATGGAGGTGGACAAGAATTACAAGAACAACCACAAAAAATAGCAACAACAACAAAAGAAAAACGAAACAACAACAGTAGCAGCAACAACAACAAAAATAGCAGCAGCAGCAACAACAACAACAGTAGTAGCAACAACAACAACAGCAACAGTAACAACAACAGCAAGAACAACAGCAGCAACAACAACATCAGCAGTATCAACAACAGCAACAACAACAGCAGCAGCAGTAGCAATAACCACAACAGCAACAACAACAGTAGCAATAACAACAGCAGCAGCAACAACAGCAACAGCAGCAGTAGCAGCAACAACAGAAGCAGTAGCAGCAACAACAACAAGAAGGTAATGTTGATGAAATTATGCTGTTGTAAATTTAATTTTGTATAGAAAGAACACCCACCTCATAATGGCTCTGCAAGTAGTAGAAGCAGCTCCCGAGCTATCGAGGGTCAACTTTTTAACTCACACACGTTCAATCTCTTAAATAAGTAAAGCACAGTTTTCTTTGTTCAGCAGAGTGAAGAGCGTGTATTTTCTGGCTGCTTTTCTTCGAAAGGAAATAATCTTGAGAAAAATCAAATCTACAGGGTTGGTCAAGGGTGAGAAAAAAAAACACCCAACAAATTAAACGACTGAAAGACCAAAACCAATAACCGCCAGCTGGAAATCTACAGTTAATGATAGCAAGTCATTTCAAGTCAAGTCAAGACAAGATAATTCTAAGACTACGAAATTTACGGGACTGGAACTGAAGCGTTCAGTACAAAATCTAATAAAAATCCTAATTCCTGGATTTTTACACTTCATTGAAAAATTGTTTTCAACCCCATCATCTGACTATATCCGTACATCGCGAAAACAAACTATATTCCACCTTCTTCTGTCCTACGCCCAAATTCGTTTGATGATGAATTGAAAAAAAAAATCTTTCACGAAAATAAAAAAAAAAAAACAAATTCACTGTCAGTACAATGGTTTCATTTGGTTTTTTTTAAAATCTGACGGCTCGTTGTGTTGTGTTTATGTGTTCCTTTTCTGACCATGAATTAACCCATACCAAAAGTGAACGTAAGCTAAAAGTTACCGCAGTTAAAAAAAAAAAAAGTTACGATTTAAAATAGTAGTCGCAGTTAAATAACAGGGGAGACAAACGAGTCTACGTAAAACACAAGCAATAGTGGTTGTCTTGCCCAAAGAAAACAAAACGAATAGGACTAGAGTTCAAAAATGTTTACTAAAACGGGAAAAAAAATACCATACAGTAACTGCTGCACTAAAAAAAAAAAATAATTAGAAATTGTCATAATATATAAAAGAGATCGCGTTGTGGCTGAGTGGTCAGTACAACTTATGTTAATCTGATCAATAAACATTGATGCAACAACAACCAACAACAAGCTGAGTGGTCTAAAGCAGGACTAACTTGCCTTGTCCACAGACTAGAAACCAATGGGGCCTGACAGGTGTGGGATCGATCCAGTATCTGGGCGTTATGTTTCTCCGAATATTATTTACTTTTAACTCGGGCAACGTCTTGGGGGGTTTTCTCTGGGTACTCCGGTTTGCTCCCCCAGCAAAAATGTCAAAAACACAACTAATATTAGGTAGGTTGAGTTTGGGCGCGCCACAAGCTGCGACTACGCCTTCCTCCCTCAAGGGGAGGGCGGCTCAGAATTTCCCAATAAAAATTGACAATAAAGCTTCTTTAAAAAGCAAATACACTAAGTTTAACAACACTTTGTGACATACAGCAATGGGTTTTCACAATCTCTTCAAAAGTTAACGCTGCAAAGAATTTATATAAAGTAGGCGTCTGTCAGCGAAATTTGAAGTCTTCAGATTTAGTCAACACTGTTGTATCAGTAGATTCACGTTTTAGTTTCACTGTTTTAATTCACGCACACGCTACTATTACACAGACTCTCTCTCGGTAGTAGACTAGCCTAGCTTAATTTGTACGGTTTGAAGTTTTGTATAAACTCATTATCTAAACTTTTTGCCATGTGTGTGAACGTGGCTTATTACCTGGTTTTGTCACGCCACTGTTCTGACAATGTTCCAAAAGAATCAAAATGAAAAATATAACTATGCAAGGGGAACAAAATCAATCCTCACTGTGGACTACTTCAGTAGCTGTGCTCTGAAAACAACAAACCAATGAACGCCCTCGGAACGGTAGCCTTCTGTAACTAAAGCTGATCCACACTTCAGACTAGATCAGTAGATGTCCTAGATGTGCTCTCCAATCATACTTATAAGTATACTGCAGTAAAGAAGCGGATTAACCGGATTGACGAACAGCATTGGTAAACTAACATCTTTCTTCTCAAAGGACTTGGCTGCTAGAAGTTTAGAGCTTTTGTTTACTTATTTATATCTATGAGTGTGATTCTTGTCTGACTGTGCTACGGTTGCTTCTTCCCGTGTAGAAAAAGTTAGCTTTTGGGGGGCTTGAATTAGACCCTTTTTATTTGCCCAGCGACTTAAGCGGATCTTTGATCGGGCAAAGTGATATTTAGGAACTCCTATCAGTGAAGTAGCAGAGTGCTTAGACGGTAGAAAGCTCATCTGGCGTGCAAAGGTTCCCTTCTCAGTTGTTTCGCCTGTGTTTATTTAAAATCTTGTTGGATTCTGACACTAGTCACCGCCTTGAGCAGTATGTTTAGAGCTGGGAAGTGCGCTATGTACGGCAACTGTCTTTCCACCCTTTCAGTGCGGTAGAACCGTTCGCGTCATAACACTTCTACAGAATATCCCCAAAGCCGTGGCACAGTCAACGGGTAGAGAGTCTCGCCAATCGCCAAAACGGTACAATAGTTCAACAATAGACTGTGGAGGTCCCACACCTACTGTTTTTTGTATTGGCTGCGCATTCGTCACCAAGAGTAACCTGTCTATTCTTTAACACTGCACTAATTAATTATTATTATAGCTGTCCTACCTTCTTTACTTTATTATAATTGATAGACTTCGAGCTGTCTACCTTCTAAATGACAATGACTTCTTTTCAAAAGAGACTAAAGGTTTGTCCTACCCTATCCTATCCCGTAACTCGGAGGTCGTAGGGGCACCACAGATGATCGTTTAACCAGCGTACTCTATCTTTCCCTGTCCTCAGCAACCCTGATGGTTTCGCTCAGTGTCAAACCAGTCCATTCTCGAATGTTGTTCTCCCACCTCTTTTTCGGTCTCACTCTTTTCTACCTCCTTTCACTGTGCCTTGCAGGATGGTCTTTGCAAGACCTGATGATCTGGTGACGTGGCCATACCATCGGAGTTTCTGTTTTTTCACCACTGTGAGCAAAGGCTTGTGTGAGGGTCTGTCGGACTTCGTCGCTGGTGATGTGCTGGGTATAGGAAATGCCCAGAAGTCTTCTGTAGCACCTCATCTCCATGCTTAGTATTCTTCGTTGTACATGTAGATCTGCTGTGAGTGTCCATGTTTCGCAAGCGTATAGTAAGATGAAGATGACAAGGGAGCGCAGCAGTCTTACCTTGGAATGTAGGCTTGTGGAGAACACAAATAGACTTAATAGGTGTCTCGCTTACAGAGATGGGATTGGAGTTTATTGGTAGCATCTTAGCTATAATCATCTTAGCATAATCATCTTAGCCATATTCATCTTAGCTATAATCATCTTAGCTATAATCATCTTAGCTATAATCATCTTAGCTATAACCATCTTAGCTATAATCATCTTAGCTATAATCATCTTAGCATAATCATCTTAGCCATATTCATCTTAGCTATAATCATCTTAGCTATAATCATCTTAGCTATAATCATCTTAGCTATAATCATCTTAGCTATAATCATCATAGCTATAACCATCTTAGCTATAATCATCTTAGCTATAATCATCTTAGCTATAATCATCTTAGCTATAGTCATCTTAGCTATAATCATCTTAGCTATAGTCATCTTAGCTATAATCATCTTAGCTATAACCATCTTAGCTATAATCATCTTAGCTATAGTCATCTTAGCTATAATCATCTTAGCTATAGTCATCTTAGCTATAATCATCTTAGCTATAGTCATCTTAGCTATAATCATCTTAGCTATAACCATCTTAGCTATAATCATCTTAGCTATAATCATCTTAGCTATAACCATCTTAGCTATAATCATCTTAGCTATAATCATCTTAGCCATAATCATCTTAGCTATAACCATCTTAGCTATAATCATCTTAGCTATAACCAGCTTAGCTATAATCATATTAGCTATAATCATCTTAGCCATAATCATCTTAGCCATAATCATCTTAGCATAATCATCTTAGCTATAACCATCTTAGCTATAATCATCTTAGCAATAGTCATCTTAGCCATAATCATCTTAGCATAATCATCTTAGCTATAGAATCATCTTAGCTATAATCATCTTAGCCATAATCATCTTAGCATAATCATCTTAGCCATAATCATCTTAGCTATAGTCATCTTAGCATAATCATCTTAGCCATAATCATCTTAGCATAATCATCTTAGCTATAATCATCTTAGCTATAAACATCTTAGCTATAATCATCTTAGCTATAGTCATCTTAGCCATAATCATCTTAGCTATAGTCATCTTAGCCATAATCATCTTAGCTATAGTAATCTTAGCTATAGTCATCTTAGCTATAACCATCTTAGCCATAATCATCTTAGCTATAATCATCTTAGCTATAATCATCTTAGCTATAACCATCTTAGCCATAACCACCTTAGCTATAATCATCTTAGCTATAATCATCTTAGCTGTTATACTTATTAGATTCTGCATATCCTCCGGGAAATGAAGAACTGATATTAAAGATTGATCTCCTTCTCTCCGCTGCCATTGGCTTGCATCTGTCAATATAGATGAAGATTTTGATGTGTTGTCCGCTCGTCAATCTATCAGGTGGACTTTGTGAGACGAAAAAAAATTCAGTAGACTTATTTTCCCAACCATAAGAAAACGGCCGTATGAAGTCCTCAGGAAATACATCTTCATGCGAAAGTAGTTTATCTACAATGTGACTGGTTGGCAAAGGAAATTTGAACCTTTTGAAAGAGAATTGAGAGCCAAAAATAGTTGAGAAATCTGCTGTATACAGGGACGGATCTTAGGGAGAAAGAGAGGAGGGGGGTGTTCCAAGAATTCCGGACCTCCCCTCCTCCACCCCGAAAAAAAAGAAATTAAAATAAATAAAAAAGAAAAGAACATTTTAAAAAATGTATACAATAAATAAACTACTATAACCATTATTTTCCAGGAGAGGCCTACAATGCATCTCATAAAGTTACATTATCTTCAGCGTCAGGAATGGAGGTAGGTGGGTGGGTGACTCCCCCCCCCTCTCCCCAACAAGTCCTTCGCCCCTGGTCTGGACCCTGGCCACGATCTGGACCCACTGACCTCCTTTACCTTGCCTCTTAATCCACCTCGGTGTAATCAATGTTTGCGAAATGGATTTTATAGCTCAGTTGGCCTGTAACTACTGACGAAGCGCGTTAGCGAAATACACGTCTATATGGACAATCTTGTAATCTGCTGTTTTGTTATTTGCTTCAACCTTTTCCCCTGTCTGTCTTTACAGTAAAGTGATTGACTGGTAGCTCAGTAGTACAGCGTTTGCCTGGCCCATCGATGACCCAGGTTCGGATCCCGGATAAAAGTGATCATGCATAGTTTTCACTGTCCATCTTTGCTCTAGTGGTTCAGTGTTGATTTAGATCCCTACTTCCTCTTCGCTGGAGTAGTTATCCCCCCTGTCTGCCATATCGCCAATGTTGGGTGTAGACGGTAAGCTTCAGTCATTCATTGATTCATTCACGTGTTCTACTCTTACAGTTCAAATGCATTCGTCTCATCACTACTACTACTACTACTACTACTACTACTACTACTACTACTACTACTACTACTACTACTACTACTACTACTACTACTACTACTACTACTACTACTACTACTTCTACTACTACTACTTCTACTACTACTACTACTACTACCTTTCCAAAAACGAATGCTAGACCTATAACTGATTAAGTTGGACTTTGTTTGAATCTATAATAGTAGCTGAGTTCGTCTGAATAATAGTGATATTGTATGTTTTGAATTCTTCATTACGCCATAACAACAGCGCCGAATAGAAGTTTGCTCGATCGTTGAATCGAAGCATGCTGGCATGGTTGGGTCTAATCCTCTATGCTCTTGCATGCATTTATACAAACAACAGCCTACATAACTGTGTACAGGTGGTTGAAAATTAACTCCCTATTGAAAATGGCCTAGAGCGTCTGAAAACATTAGTGCATGAACATGAAACACAAGTACTGTGATCCCTTACAGTAGAAGAATGTCATTGCTGATCTCTGACGTGTGACGAGAGCAGCCGCGTAATGGCCAATGGCCCATCGTTTGTTTGTTGAATAAATTAATGTCCTCAGACACCTGAGCATATAGGGGACGTAAATACAATGGCTAAAAGGATCAGATGTTACACGGTTTAATTTTTTTAAAACACACCATCTTTTCAGGACCACATTTAAAAGCCTTGGTGATAAGAGGGACAGGAAGTCATTCGTTGCATTCGCACGCTAGACGGAAACGATGAATATGAAAAGAGTTAAAACTGAGGGGTTTAGTTTCTAGACCATGTTAAAATTACACGTACAAGATCATCTCGTTTTATGTAGAATATAAAACTCCATATAGGCTATATGTCTGTAAATGCCCATATAATTAAAAATTATAATTGGGAAATGGACCACAAGCTTAAAACATTCCGATTAAAATTGGTATATGAACAATTATAGTATAAATTAAAGTTTTAAAATGTCTGGATATAAAACGCATTTACTCATTGGGAAAAAATGACACTTATCTAAAACTCCACACTAAGGTGGAGCACGCATCATAGGAAGTATAAATAAATGAGGTTACGGGAGGATCCACTTCCATACCTCCGGTCAGGATGGGGTGCCATACACATTCTCTCATCCAGGCACTCTGGGTGAAAACCCACTTCATTAAGAAATAATCTAAGAGGAGATGACGAGAACTTTAAGTTCCAACTACATTCTATGCATTCGTTCAAACGTTCATTCCTAAAAATTAAGGTGCCATCCTTCCGACTGGTGGTTCATTCCGGGCTGGTACAGGCTCATTTCTATGAGCTACAGTAATGAACCCACCGGAGACCGATATATAAGCACAGCCGCTCCAACAAGGAAACCCAACCCATTTGAATGAAATGTCAGACGGAATCCGGCCATGCTCAGCGGATGTCCCAGGCCAGACACGGCCTCGACCAGACCGGTGAAGTGCCGCGCCAGGTCGGGACAGGCTAAGAGGCTGTGCTCAAAGCTCACTGGGGACCCGCACAGGCACACAGCCGGCGTGTAGCGTGTTCTCCAGTGTCCAGAGCACAACCTGAACGCAATTTGTTTTATGTGGACAGGGATATTTGCGTTGAGAAGGATGGGGGAGCTGTTCACGGGGAAAGCCAGGGAAGTTCCCCCTGCACTCCAGGCAGAAAACTCCCTAGCCCAGTCATCTCACAAGCGTCTACGGACCCCACCCACCAACTCGACAACGGACTGAAGAACCGGTGCAGAGGAACAGGCCATCTCTGAGGATCCGAGTGCGGCCGCCCTGTCTGCCTTCTCGTTTCCTGGGATACCCACGTGGGACGGAACCCAACAGATAGTGATAGAAACCCCTTTAGCAGACAGTGCCGCCGCAGCGGATAGGAACTCGTCCACCAGACCAGGTCTGGCATCCGAATGGCCCCGCTCCAGACATGCAATTGCAGACTGTAAATCTGAGATCACTAGGATCCCCATACCAGACGGTAAATCTACATCCGCCAAAGCGGACAGGGCATATTTAATGGCTAACATTTCAACAGTAAACGTACTGAAGCCAGGCGGGGCGCCAAAAGACCACTCCCCCAACCCCGGCATCACAAATCCAAAACGGGCCCTACCGTCCTCGCGTAATGAGCCGTCGGGAAACACCCGGACAGTTTTTTTCGAATATCACTGTCATCACATAGTTTCATCATGAGATAAAAAGCGCCTCAGTTTATCACACAAGTCTTAAAAAGTAACTTCACAGTAAGCCTGTAGCTTACAGTATTCTATTTTTTGTGTTTATTAAATTCCCGCTTTATTGTACAAGTCTACTCCGTTAATAAAAACTAAATAAAAAATAATTCAATAACTTTATATATTAATGTCGCTACAAAACAAATTATTTACTTGCCCTCACTGTTGGACTTCATTTCAACGCCAGTTTTGAAAAGAGTCCATTTAAATACCACTTGAAACGCTATTATAGGCCTACTTCAATGAGGTTAGCAATAGCAGAGCATGAATGAAGAGGTGCTGGTACCCTTCTGCCTACAAAGGTTAATAGAATCTACGGGGATTGGTGCTATCAGTGATTATTTCCCTTTGCGCAAGTGGGTGATTGTGTCCTTTTTATATAGATCTACATTAAAAAAGGGATTTTATCGTTTGTTTATTGATCACTGCACACTCGCACGCACACATTGCAGCCTCCACTCTCACCCATACCCTTAATTTATCTTTGTTTCCCAAGTCTAATGCAAAAATATAGGATTTTACAATGTATCTGCCATAGTGTACGCTGCCGCACACGCACACCGCACGCACCCAAGACGCGCGCATACATTTTGCGCCACTCTAACCTTTCTCCCCTCATTCCATCGTCATTCATAACCCACATGCAAAAGTCATATTCATTATTGTAATATTGATTAACTGAGTTCCAAGTTGCATTGTGCTTGTCATTCATGGATTTAAAAAAAAAATGTTTTTAAACTTTTACGGAAAGTTTCAAAGCTTTGAAAACAAGCAAAGATTTTAATATTTTGTCATTGACGGACTCCGGTTCAGTGCGTTCATAATCATACAGAGAGAGAGAGAGAGAGAGAGAGAGAGAGAGAGAGAGAGAGAGAGAGAGAGAGAGAGAGAGAGAGAGAGAGAGAGAGAGAGAGAGAGAGAGAGAGAGAGAGAGAGAATTCTGAATGGGTATTTAATACTCAGTTTTATAATTCATAGTCCATTGCCGACAGAACAGCTTTTTGCAATCAGTTATAAAACAACATGAAAGCGAAGACTTTGGTAGACTAGTTTCCAATAACTGATTCCATTTTCTTCTACGTGCTCACATAAACAGTATCTGTGGACCTTTGGATAATATTTGGAAATAATTTTGAAATAGTCTGGGGTGTCGGATAGCGCAGTAGTTGGAGCACTCGCTACTGTGTCGCAAGTTAAGCGCCCTCCAGTGCGGTTAGCACTTGGATGGGTGACCGCAAAACGTGAAGCGACAAATAACAACGCCCCCAGTTGACTCAACTGTGACTGAGTACCCACTCTCTTAAGGTTGGGGAAGGTAAAGCAGCGAGGTTGAGGTCCGATGCCAGTGGAATCGTGCACTCTGTTTCAAGCAGCGAGGGAGAGAGATGGGCATAACCCTCATTACGCTGGCCCAAGATAAGTGTGATCTCCAACATCACGCTCCCCTACGGCCACAAGGCTATGGGACCAACTTTACCTTTTTTTAAAGTCTGGAATCAGAGCGAGCCAAATGTCGGTCTATGGGTCTTGTTTATTATTTTCGTTTAGCCTGATTTGCATAAGCTTACATCCATGTCAACGTTTGACACAATGTGAATATGCAAGGAGGCACGGTGGTCTAATGGTAGTGGCTTGCGGATCTGAAGGTTCCGGGTTCGAGCCTTGTACGGGCCATTGTGTTGTGTCCCTGGCAAAGACACTTTACTCCCGTTTCCTACTCCTTCGGATGAGAGTATAAACCGAGGTCTAGTCTGTGTGTCGCATACATTCCATCATAACGGACTTTAAAGATCCTGACGCTCATGTCCTAGGCGGGTGAGTGCCGGTAACAAGAACACACCAACATGCACTTGGTCCTTCTCCCCCATCCCTGGCTGGTCAGGATAGTGCTCAGTTGTCCGGGCGTCAGACCATGCGCCCAAAGGCTGCGGGTGGGCATCTCGGGCGGTTTGAGTTAGATCCTGTGTCGGCCAGCGCCTAGAGTCGTGTCAAGTACGGCGAGATAAGTGCGCTATAAAAATCCTCAATAATAATAATAATAATAATAATAATAATAATAATAATAATAATAATAATAATAATAATCATAATAATAATAATAATAATAATAATATGCGGACGCTTTTGTGTTGGTTTCTACGTCAGACATTCAAACACGGCTTTGGCTTTTTCTTTTTGTTGTTGTTGTTGTTGACAAGATCGAACCCTGATTTCTATTTAAAACAAACGGTGCGTTACTGCATGGTTTCTCGATCCCAGTCGCTAAGTGGTAGGCATATTCTACATTTTTAACGGGAGCAAGGTCCGATCCCAGGTAATGGCCTACCCTTGATTCATAGATTACCTCCAACAAAAAGACAACCGTTAAAGTGTACTGGTGTCAATATTAGGTTTGATAGATCTCTGACAGCGTGGAGCTAAGACATCCCCTACCCTCACCGCATCCACCCCTCCCCTCACCAATTTCCACTACACTTTTGTCAGAGACCTCATTATGTTATTTACAGGTTTTTTCAATGATAATTGTAATTATCCCTTGAAACTTATAATTATCCCATGATCCCAGGTTTTGCCGCTAGTAGGCCGTCATACAAATTACAGGTATCTCTGTGAATTACACAAAACACGTGTCAATTACCATTAGCACTGATACCTAAGCATGATTAGGTCTACGTAAAAATTGTAATTATCAAGTGGAAATTGTAATTATTATGTGATAATTACTGTTGCTGGTGCGCCACGGTGTATGTTTACTTCATTGACCAAAAGCTGCATGCCATTACCATGTTGCTGTTAAAATGAAATCTAATGCGCTTTAGTATGACGGCCTACTAGCGCCAAAACCAAGAGTTACCAGTATCACGAGATACTTAAAATTAACACGTGTTCTGTGTCATTTACAGAGATAACGATAAACCACAGTGTTAATGAATAAATATCAGTAATACACATTAGTAACTAACATTGTGAATTACCGGTATCTCTGTGAATTACACATAACACGTATTAATTACCATTATCACTGATACCTGTTTTAGCATCGCAACTTGACCGAGGATCGTAGCTTGGCCGGGCGCCTTAGCGCAAGCGCCAGGCCAAGATTGGCGGGAATTTTTACGATGTTCTTAAGAGTCGTAAATCGGCCGAGCTAACCCTAACCGGGTTACCCAAACCCTAACCCTTTTTCGTTAACACTGCCAGATTTGAATTAATGAAGCAGAGCTCGGTCGGACTACGATAACACTGTGTGCATGCGTCGAATTTTGTAATGGGTTTTAACTTTCGACCCATCAGAATGCTCCCAGTCGCTCCCAGTCAGCTGGCGATACCCGGCCGTTAGACGATGTCTAATTCCGTGCTAACTGCAGGCATTGGCGCCAGAGAGCCGCCTTAGCCAGAATTAAGCATGATCACGTATTTTCCAAAGCAATCAGATGATCGAGTTTTTGTGTTGCTGGTGTTTGTTTTTTGTTAGTTTGTTTGTTTTTGTTTGGTTGGTTGTTGTTGTTTTTTTAACGGGGAGGGAATGAAATCTTTTTAAAATGGGAGTCGAATTTGCATCTATATTTTTTGGGTTGCTGAGGAAAGAGAAACTTTGAAACTTTTTTTGAAACTTTTTTATTAGGGATAAAGATTTTAGACTAATGATACAGTCTAATCTTCCAATCTGTCCCTTAAGAAATTAACATAATAATAATTAACCTTTAACTTTAACTTGGAAATCACATCACTCACACACACACACATGCACACACAATCACACCAACATATTCATCATTATCTTTAAACAATTTTAGGCAACCATCCTTCCTCCCCATATCCTTCACCCTTATAATAATAATAATAATAATAATAATAATAATAATAATAATAATAATAATAATAATAATAATAATAATAATAACAACAATAATAATAATAAAGTAAATAAATAAATAAATAAAAAATAAATTAAAAAAAAAAAGATGGAGTACGCTGGTTAAACGATCATCTGTGGTGCCCCAACGACCTCCGAGTTAAGGGATAGGATAGGATAAGATAGAATAGGATTTTTTTTTTTGGGGGGGGTGAGGGAGTGGGGGTGGGTTCGACTACAGGCGCATTAACCAAGAAGAATGGACCCTCGATAAGAGTTTTATGGATTCCCGATAGCGGGACGGATAGCGTAGAAGTACGTATCTGTATATACCTAGGCCTACTACTGCAGGAGCGGATTTCTGAAGAGAGGAGGGGGAGGGGGAAGAGGGGTCCCATGGAGCACACACACACACACACACACACACACACTCACACACACACACACACCAACACACCCACACCCATACCTACACACACCCACACGCTCACACACACGCACACACGTTTCCACCCCTTGGGGTCATGAGCAATCTTGCCACTGTAGATTGTTCTAACCTATAAAGGGAACAGTGAAAGCCCCAGTTGAAAACCTGTCTTGCCTTTGTAGGCATGACAGATTCACTGCGGCAACAGTACCCCCGTTGGAGTGCCGGGGGTTTTCAGTATAAATAGTATCCCCACTTTATGGAAATTTAGTGCTTTAAATTCCCACTGTTGCTATCTTCCTCATATACTCTTTCCCATTCCTGCTCTGTCCTATCACTCTGCTATACTATCTTCTTCTTCGCTAGATCAATGACCTACCTTTTTTCTTGAAAACTCTTCCTGGACAAGACTCCTTGTTTGTGTATGAGGTCTGTTGGATCAGCTTGGGAGTGTTGGACGCTTTCTGCTGGGTGGTCACTAGGGCTTCCTATGATGTTAGTATTTAGCAATATAGGCATTTTATATGTATATGTTTCGTTGATGATTTGTAATGATGGTTGTATTCTATTTTGTTTTTGTAACCGGGGGTTCGCGTAGTTGAGGTAAACCCTCAGCCGTCCCCCGCGTGGGATGTCTTTATTGTAAAGTGACTGGCCGGTGGAGGGCGTTCAATTTTCCCACTAGGGTTGTTTCAGCAGATCTTTTATGCGGATCGGGGGTTGTCCGGTCCTGATTTGGCTCGGAGGAGTCCGCTGGACCTAAAGCAACAATAAATCAATCAATCAAACACACGTTTCCCTGCCATCCCGTCTTCACATTGTACAACTGTATTCACAATTTTCTTGGCACCCGATTGTAATCGAATGTAATTTATTTGGGAATATTTCAAAATAACGGTGCACTGAATGTAAACAAGCGGTAGGTACTGGCTCTGCGCTCAAAAAATCGAAAATTATTGGCTAGGTTTCGTTTCTTCCTATCCTATCCTATCCTATCCTATCCCGTAACTCGAAAGTCGTTGGGGCACCACAAATGATCGTTTAACCAGCGTACTCCACCTTTTTCTGTTCTCAGCAACCTTCATAGCTTCGCTCAGTGTCAAGTCAGCCCATTCTCGAATTTTGTCCTCCCACCTCTTTTTCTGTCTCCCTCTTCTTCGGCTTCCTTGCACCGTGCATTGCAGAATGGTCTTTGCAAGGACTGATGCTCTGGTGACGTGGCCATACCATCGGAGTTTCTGTTTCTTTACCACTGTGACCATGCCATCGTGTTGTCCAATGGCTTGGGTGATGGTCTGCCGGACTTCGTCGTTGGTGATGGAAATGCCCAGAAGTCTTCTGTAGCCCCTTATCTCCATGCTTTGTATTCTTCGTTGTAGGTCTGCTGAAAGGGTCCATGTTTCGCAAGCGTATAGGAAGATGGAGATGACAAGGGAGCTCAGCAGCCTTACATTGGAATGTAGACTGATGGTCCTGTCTTTCCAAATGGGCTTCAACCTTGTCAGAGCAGCAGTTGTTTGTGCAATCCTGGAGAGGACTTCCTGTCGAGACCCATTGTCTGATACAATGGTTCATAAAAATTTGGCGCTATGCACATTGTTTAGGAATTGGCCTTGGATTCGATGTCCGTGTTGATGCCATTGATGTTGTTGGTCATCATTTTGGTCTTCTGTGCACTTATTTCCATTCCATAGGCTCTGGAGGTGGTGTCAAGCCTCTGTTCCAACTGTTCAAGTTCTTGTTCCTCTCCAACCATTCCATCAATGTCATCCGCAAAACGGAAGTTGGATATTGCTCTACCCCTATACAAACTGTGCCTTCGTGATTTTCAAGGGCATCGGACATAATGCGCTCTATTCAAATGTTGAAGAGGGTTGGAGATCGAGAGAGTAGTCATCTTGACGCACACCGATTGTTGGTCTGAACCAATTCCCGATGGCGTTGTTGTGGAGGACTGCACTGGTAGCCTTGTCAATAATGTTAGTGCTGTTGTTGTATACTCTCATGGTTGCCCACAAACTTTTATGCTTGTAAAAATGCTAGGGGAGCGTCTTAATGGCCTACGTAATTCATTTGGGGAAAGAACGCCTTGGACGCCTACTTTGCATGGGATAAAAGTGTATAATTGTTTATTCTACTCGGAACATTTACGATAACTGGGCGTCCTTCGAAGCCTTAGGCACCGTAAATCGTCGTCACTTCTTTTTCTATCCATGCGCATAACATGACAAAACTGAGGTCCGCATGTTCACGCATGCGCAGAACCATGGGCGATGATTTACATTTGGCGATGCCACACCGGCGATGATTTACATTTCGCGATGCCACACCAGTGTAAATGTAAATCATCGCTGATGGTTCTGCGCATGCGTGAACATCCGGAGATCCTTTGTCGGAAACGGAAGTCATTATATATATATATATATATATATATATATATATATATATATATATATATATATATATATATATATATATATATATATATATATATATATATATATATATATATATATATATATATATATATATATATATATATATATATATATATATATATATATATATATATTATATATATATATATATATATATAACAAGAGAAGAGATTGAAAAAAAGCGGGAAACTGCCTTTTTATTATTATTATTATTATTATTATTATTATTATTATTATTATTATTATTATTATTATTATTATTATTATTATTATTATTATCATTATCATTATCATTATTATTATTACTGGCTCTGTGCAAAAAAAAATCGGAAATTATTGACTAGGTTTCGTTTCTTATGCATGTTTTGTTTATATGCTTGGGGAAGTCTTAGAGATCTACTTTACGCTGGGTATAAGTGCATTCTTGTTTATTCAACTCGGGAATGGGGCCGGGTAGCTCAGTTGGTAAGAGCTTCTTGCTAGTAACCGAAAGGTCGCTGGTTCGAATCCCGGATTGGTCAACGTGTGATCATATTATTTTCCCCTTTACCAACAACTGGCCCGCTGGTGTCAGTATAAATCGGTCCAGTAGTCACCTACATGCGAAAGTGTCGTGTGACTATAATCTACAAACAACAACATCTACTCGGGACATTTTGCGAGAACTGGGCATTCTTCGATGCCTTACGCACGGTGATTCGTCGTCCTTTCTTTCTCCAGTCATGCGCATAACTTGACAAAAATGGCTTCCGGAAGTTTACGCATGCGCAGAACCATCGACGATGATGTCATGTCGGTCAGTGATGATTTACATTTGGCCGGTGTGGCATCGCCAAATATAAATCACCGCCGATGGTTCTGCGCATGCGTAGACATCAGGAGGTCATTTTTTTTAAAACGGAAGTCAGCATATAGGCCTACATACATTGGTCTTTTTGGGGAATTCGCTATATTTTAACAGGCACAATCTAAGCATGGATTATGTGAAATTCCAAAGTAACACGAGAGAAGACATGGAAAAAAGGGGGGCACTGCGCTATATAAATAAGCTTATTATTATTATTATTATTATTATTATTATTATTATTATTATTATTATTATTATTATTAGTAGTAGTAGTAGTAGTAGTAGTAGTAGTAATAGTAGTAGTAGTAGTAGTAGTAGTAGTAGTAGTAGTAGTAGTAGTAGTAGTAGTAGTAGTTTATTATTATTATTATTATTATTATTATTATTATTATTATTATTATTATTATTATTATTATTATTATTATTATAGGAATAGTGTCATTGAAGTTAAAAAGACTTGTTCAACTCTCTCAACATTGTATAACTGTATTCACAATTTCCTTGGCACCGATTGTAGGCCCTAAATGAATGTAATTCAATTGAGAATATTTCAAAATAACGGTGCACCGAATGTAAACGAATTAAGCGGTAGCTACTACTGGCTCTGTGCACACACAAAAAATCGGAAATTATTGGCTAGGTTTCGTTTCTTATGCTTGTTAAAATGCTTGGGGAACAACGTCTTAGAGGCCTACTTTCCACTGGGTGTAGGTTAACTCTTTCCCTGCCAATCGACGATATATCGTCGATCTGAGCCGCCATGTTTGTGCCAATCGACGATATATCGTCGATTGCAGTATTCCGTTTCGTTCCGGTTTTTTGCGCAGTCCAATCCAAGTTTTATTTTAACCAAAGAGAGATAACTCTTTCTACTTTCGTTCGCGATCGACAGGCGCGTTTTTTCTTCAAATTGATTCGTTTTTAGAGTGTTTATTGTGCATTTTACTAAGCATAGTGATGGGCACAATCGACAGTGTGTCAAACTCTGTGCTAATAATCAATATAATTTCAAACTGTAAAGTGTATTTTGATCCTAAATAAATTTTCTTTCTGGTGTGTGAAGCTGATTCAGTGATTGGAATTATTCCTCCAGATTTGTTTTATCACTGTGGTATGTAGAAATATTTTTATTTTATTTTATCATTTCAAAAAGATCAACATGCTTTCAAAACACATATTTCAATAACATAATCAAATTAACATTTTTGTGGTTTGTTTTCTTATTCTTCACTCTTTTACCTTTAATTTGATATGAAATATGTCTATTTGACAACTATTATTGAAAGAACAGTAGCTTAAATGCCTAAGGTACTGAACTTTCTTTCCGGTGCCAGAGAAATGTCTGGCACAAACGTGGAAACATGCCTGGCAGGGAAAGAGTTAAAGTGCATTCTTGTTTATTCTACTCGGAACATTTTATGATAACTAGGCATTCTTCGATTCCTCACGCATCATAATTCGTCGTCCCTTCTTGTTTCACTCATGCGCAGAACTTGACAGGAATGACTTTCGGGAGTTTACGCATGCGCAGAACCATCGACTATGATTTACATTTGACGTGGCTGTCCCAGTCAAATTGCGCGTGACGCAACGTTGCAACGAGCACTCTAAATGCGTGTAAATGCCCTTGTTTGCACGTGCAGGGGGGCGTAAAAAGAAAGAAAAAAAAAAAAAGAGGCCAACATCCGCTCAGGAACAGAATCCTTTCATCACTATGCAACACAGCTAGCAAACAGCCAATACTACGTGGTCGATATCAATCATCCTGATCGATCTTTATAGGCTGAATCACAGGCGGCGGAAGCTGCTCAGGATTGGGGGGGGGGGGGGGGGGAGGGGGGGGGCACACACACATTATATTCACTGACATCAGGGCCAGACCTGGGAAAAGTCGAGGGTGGGGGTTACAGATTCAGCGAAGGCGCGAAGCGCCGAGCCTTTTAGGGGGGTCCGGGCGCATGCTCCCCCGGAAATTTTTTTTTCAAGGATGCAAAATGGTGCAATCTGGTGCAATCTGAACCTTGAAAAAGCCATCTGTGATGGTCTGGGACTTTGAGCTTTTTGAACAATTGAACTGACAAACTCTGGGGTACAAAAATTATCCTCTGCCCCTCCCTTAAAAAAACCCCACACACACATTTATTTATCAGCAGAGATGTTTTGTATACTATTATTATTCACTACTTTTTGTTGATCGTTAACGGTATAAAGCTTTACCTTGTAGTTTATGAACATCACCGCCCTGCTTTCACTTTCAGTCTTGCTGCACTAGGTTCCTCCTGCATTAGTACCATTTGTGAATTGTATCTTCTGGCAAAACAGTTCACTGCCTCTTTGAAGTCAATATCAACATCCCTGTGCACTTTCAGTAAAGCAAGTCCATTTAGTCTCTGTTGCCCCATTGTGAGCGCAGGTAGTTTTTCAGGTTGCGCAACTGACTGTTTGAACGCTCACACTCGGCAGTAGTGACAGGTAGGGTGCAAAGGTTCTAAAGCATGATGAACAGGTTGGGATAAAAAAAATCCCTGTCACAATGTTTCAGTGCTTCTGATGCCGTGGATGGGATGATAGCTGTCGCATTCTCAGCAGCACTTCGCCATTTGCAAACCCACCGTTGGTATTCTGCATTAAGGGTAGCGTTGTCTGGTAGGTCAGACTCCCACAACATTGCCAGCATCACCCCTTCTGGAACCTGCATGAAACCATCCTGGTTGTCTATTAAAGTGCTTGGCACCAGACATAGACCATCAACTGCTAGACCAGCATTTTTGAACTTCGAGTCCAATTCGGTTGACAGGTGTTCCAAGAAAGGAATGGCAATGCTAATCTTGAAATATTCTTCTGGAGTGGCCGCAGGTTGGTTGTCACGGAGAGTCTGTCGGGATGCTTGACGAGGAACAATAACACCAGTTGTCAAAGCATTTGCCATTTTGCTGACTTCTTCACTTGTAGTCGAGAAAATTGCTGATATTGAAAACGGTAGACTGTAAAAACTGACAGCAAATTAAAGTTTTCAAAACACGACTGTGACGTGCACGATGTCGAAAACTGTCGGTCACTTTGATTTACGCTAAGGCTAACGATTATGACGCGTCGACAGGAAATGATGACGAAGGGACGAACTTCTCTCACTGATCAGAGGGTGATGATGATGATTATGATGATAAACACTTGTATTGCTTGATTCCATTTGAAGAAAAAAAATCCTTTGATGCCCTAGCAAAGAAAAAAAAACTATACTCATTATTGGAGGGGGCAATATATAAGGCTGCCCCCTCCAACATTTTTCTAGGGGGGGGGGGGGGGGGGGCATGGCCCCCCTGCCCTCCCTGCTTCCGCCGCCTGTGTGAATTATAGTACAGGGGGTCCTCGAGTTACGACGTTGATCCGTTCGTTGGACGCGTCGTAACCCGATTTCATCGTAAGTCGGAATGTAAGTTTGAACATAAAGAAAAATACCTGTACTGTAGTGTACGTACAGTGCTATATACTGTACTGTAACTGTTAAAGACATAAAAAAGTATTCATGCTATAATGTCCATTTTAACTTCCATGGTGATGGCCTTTCTTTTCTATGATGCACTACCATCAGAAGAGTCTGACTTACGTTTGGGAGCCATAACCAAGGGCAAAAAACGATAAAACACGTGAGAGAAATAGACGACGGAAACAACCAAAATGGCGTATGTACTGTGACTGAGCGTATGAAGCGACGCCAGCGTAGGAAGCGACGCCGTCTTCCCCGCCGTATAACCACAACAAAGCGTGTTCTTCTGCCGCTCGCCAGAAACTAGCTCTCGTTTACGACGCTAAACCGCGTAAGACGGAACGACGCGTAATATTATTTATTATAGTTTTATGGGGAGGAGCGTCGTAACCACGAAACAACGTAAGTCGAGACCGGCGTAACCCGAGGACTTACTGTACATCCCATCGACGGATAAGTGAAGATCCAAAGTGAACAGCGCATGCAATACGGACTTCTGTATGGCGATCGAGTTACACCGGCGTATTTATTTATGCATTCATTCATTCATTTTATTGTTCTTAAATGGCGCTTTTCCAGCTCAAAGAAACTACTCAGGGCGCTGTCCGATACAGGATCTAACCAAAGAGCTTAATGATAGAAAGAGGGGGAACTTGGTACATAACCGCAAGACGAAAGGTATGAGTTATGCGCCCTTGTCAGCATGCTGAAAATGGCTCGTGGCAGAAAGTCAAAAGGCGACCGAGTGAAACAGGGCTGTGACTTTTGCACAGCCATCAATTGCCATAATGCCAGATACAAGAAAAGTTGTGTTGGCAAGTCCTTTTTCAAATTTCCAACAGACAAAGAAAGGTAAATTGCAATTGAAAAACTTCATTTTTTGTGTTTATGTAGGCCTAAACTAAGACCGCTGCAGTGCTGTTAGTGTTAAAACAATCGGAGAGCGGCTTGAATGATTCATGTTATACCTATGTGCTAATTCCAAAACAGTTTGCTTGCTGACAATTTACGTTCAACAGGTCGCTCACTGTTTACGTTATTGCTAGGTTGTTTGACTATATTTGTGCTTATATTTCAAAAGTAGATGTCAGATTGGCAGTTTGGCTTCGTCAAACTGCTTATGTTAACAAGTTAAATTAGACTAAGTCTGTTTTCTCCTCATGATCAAATACTGTGCAAGATAACCCCTTACCAAGGCACAAAAATGGTCCTTGATCTGTTGTAATCTCTTTTCGTTTGAGTGTAAATGGGGAAAAAATGTAATGTAGAAACTCAGTCCTTGTTCTGATCTGTGAATTTTTGCGCATTAGATCTATATTGCGTGGAATGTTGTAGTCTAGGTTCTGATTGTTCTGTCTGATTAATTAATTATTTTCCATGAAGTGACTGATGTTATTAAGCCAGTGATGTGGGAGGTGAGAGGGTTGGGGGGTAGGGGGACACCTAATATAAATCAAATTCACACTATTAGTGAAACATTTTGTTATTGTGCTTTATTGTGATTAATTGATTGAATGACAGAGCTCTCTCTTCCCCCAACCCCCCCTCTCTCTCTCTCTCTCTCTCTCTCTCTCTCTCTCTCTCTCTCTCTCTCTCTCTCTCTCTCTCATGATTACGGATTTACACAGTTTCTGATAAATGAAACAGTCTGTCATGCATATTTTAATTTTAAAATATCTGTCGTTGATTAAAAATAATAAATTCCAGGGCAGAAAACGAACCTATGACATACACACATAAGCAGCATAAAAGCACCTATTAAATGTCAATAAGTAAACATAAACAAAAACAAACAAACAAAAAAGACAGCTGTAGCGGAATGTTAATAATAATGATGGTTAAAAGTTTGGTTTTTGCAAACGTTGCCATAAAAATGTTCTTTTGCAATGGCATAGGCTCAATAAGTTACCCGCACAGATCATTCATATAGCAGATGATGAAATATAGCCAGCCCGAGCAAAGGGAAATAATCCGTGAGAGCGTCTCGCATTTTTGTATAGGACATAATGGAAGTTCCCTCTCTTTCCGTAATAAGCTCTTTGATCTAACTCAATCCGTCCAAGGCCCCACTTGCAACCTTTGGGCACAGCATATAGTCTGATGCCCAGATGACTGAGTATACAATCCTGGGCCGGGTAGAAGAGGCCCAGCGCGTGCTGGGTTTATTTGTGTAGCCGCCACTCTCCAGGCTAGGACATGAGCGTCAGGATCTTTAAACCCCCATGCGGTGGAATGCATGCGTGCTCAGACTATATATCGCATTCGCCAACAGCGCTAAAGGCACGGTTCATCGTGGTTTATCGCTAATCATCCCATTTCCTACTCATGCCTGAAATGCATTGAATACTCGATCGATGGCAGACCCTACGTGTGCAGACCGTTTTTATTAGCTTTAAATTTATTTTACTTCTGGAAGGAAAGGGAGAGGGGTGGGGGGGGAGGGGGGGCAGCATTTCATTTGGCCAAAACAACAAAAGTCTATTTACGGTAACATAGGGGAAAAAAAAGTCCGTAGGTCGGCTTTCTTTCTTTCTTTCTTTCTTTCTTTCTTTCTTTCTTTCTTTCTTTTTTTTCCCATAAATCTTTTTTCACTCTGTGTGCGATTTTTTTGGACTTTTTGCTCACCGCCAATCAGACGATTTCAAAAAAAGTTTAGGGTCGGGCCAAGAAATTTGGGTCGGTCGGGATACCGTAAACAGACATATTTTTTTGTTTGACCTTAAATCCTTGATTTGTTGCCTTCGATGTTCACTAGACCTGGGACTATCCTATCCTATCCTATCCTATCCTATCCTATCCTATCCCTTAACTCGAAGGTCGTTGGGGCACCACAGATGATCGTTTAACCAGCGTACTCCATCTTTCTCTGTCCTCAACAACCCTCATGGCTTCGCTCAGTGTCAAGCCAGTCCATTCTCCAATGTTGTCCTCTCACCTCTTTTTCGGTCTTCCTCTTCTTCTGCCTCCTTGCATCGTGCCTTGCAAGGTGTGATGCTGTGGTGACTTGGGACATAAAATCCAAAAGAACGAGTGAAGAAAGCCTTTTTTTTTGCTTTTCCTCGGATCTAAATTTGAAATCTACATATTTCCTTCCAATAAACTTTGAATGGATCCACAACTGCCTTTGAAAAGCGCGTGTGGTAAGTTCAAAGATAAAACGAATCAGTGTGTAAACTCGGATCGAGTTTCTATTGTTTTGTAATTATTTGATGTATTGTTTGCCGTATATAATAAGTATATATGGGATTTGGTTTCCATCTATATATATAAATTGCTTAGCCGGAAGTCCTTCTTCGCCACTACTATAAAGTTTGTCCGGTATGGACGCTGATCTGGGCAGGTGCTGGCCGCTGGGAATCGGCCTGTTGTGTGCTCAAAACCAGCGAAATCGTTATAGCCGACATTTCCTTACCGAACGTTTAACCGTTTCTGAGATAAATAAATAAACAAAATGTCCACAAACTGCAATAGCCTCATTCCGCGCGCTTCCATTAAAAATCAAGTTGATTTTTCAGCATGTTTTCCCATATAGACCAAAAAATGTATTGTTTTTGTACGAAGCAATGATAGATCAGTTGGTATCACCTTCGCCTAACGTTTAGGGCGACCCAAGTTCAAATCCGTCGCGGGCCATATTTTTTTTAATGGTTTTTTTCCCCCACTACAATATGGATATTTTTCTTTTTAATTTAGGCTTTTTACCTTTATTATTATTATTATTATTATTATTATTACTATTATTATTTTTATTATTATTTATAATATTATATCTTATATCAAATTTTCTTTTAAAACCTTGGTGTTTATGATTTCTATTTGTATTATTCTATATTCAATATTATTATTATTATTATTATTATTATTATTATTATTATTACCAAGGATCGGGATGGGGTGGTACGTTATTATTATTATTATTTTTATTATTATTATTATTATTATTATTATTATTATTATTATTATTATTATTATTATTATTATTATTATTATTATTATTATTATTTTTATTATTATTAATATTTATAAACTAATAATAATAATAATTATTATTATTATTATATCTTATATCAAATTTTATTTTAAAACCTTGGCGTTTTTTATGATTTCTATTTGTATTATTCAATATTATTATTATTATTATTATTATTATTATTATTATTATTATTATTATTATTATTATTATTATTATTATTATTATTATTATTATCAAGGATTGGGATGAGGTGGTACGTGTAGGTAAAAGGGGGCTACGGGTAGGTTTAAAGGGGCATGGGTAGGCATAACGGGGATACGGGTATATATAAGGGGGTATGGTGATGGTCGATTCCTTTCATCCATACCTGCGAAACGATCAACGGGGAAGTATCAAGGAGGGTACAGGTAGGTTACAAGGGGGGTACGAAAGGTATCAAGGGGTTATGGGGAGGTATCAAGTGGGTTCGGGAAGGTATCAAGGGGGTATGATGAGGCATCATGGGGGGGACGGGGAGATATCAGAGGAGGGGGTATGGTGAGGTATCAAGGGGGATATGGGGAGGTATCATCGTCCAAATGAAACTCGCAGACAACAGTTGTCTCTCTGTCTACATTTTAAACAGCAACCTGTGTACCCTGGCTTGCCAGGGTACAAAAACCACTAGTTGAACATAAATGTGTTCCTTATTTTTCATTCTCCCTCCCTCCCTCCCTCTCTTTCTCTCTCTCTCTCTCTGTGCGCATGTGTGTGTGTGTGTGTGTGTGTGTGTGTGAGTTGTGGATTTAAAATATAGGGGAAATGCATAAATATTTTACAATTTCAAGTAAACAACAATAGAAATTAAACATAATGCCGAAAAAAAAAGTCTGTTTACGGTAACATAGGAAAAAAATAGGGTCCCTAGGCTCATGATTTATTTATTTAAAAAAAAACCATTTCTACCTTGAGTGCGATTTTCTTTTGGCTTTTTTCAATTTTTTTTAACAGACTCTCCTCCTCACACCCCTCCACCCCCTCCTCACACCCCTCCACCCCCAAATATTTGTTGGCCTTATAAATATAAATATTCCGTGAGCATATCGACCTACAAAATTTCTTCTTTTTCATATATTAAAAATTACTGAAAGTGTTCTTAAGATAATTATTTGCATGCAGTGTGATGATGTCCTGGAGACGATACGATTATCTTACAAAGGGGTTAAGATCTGTAGATAGATTAGGCGTGACGAAAACTAATGAATTGGTTCTTGACCACAGGCGCAGTGCTGACCCGCCAGAGCCAATTCAAATGAGAGGCGAGGACATTGTGACTGGAACGTGGACACGACCAATTACCTAGGCCTGACTCTGGACTAAAAGCTCAGCTTCCAAGACCACGTGTCCTCAACTCAAAAGAAGTGTCAGCAGAGGCTCCACGTCCTGCGAGGACTGAAATCCTTTGACCTTATTTTAACATAAATTTTATTCAACAAACAAACCAGATATTAATATAAGGCAAAACATCAGGGCGCACAAAAGCACAAGGCTTAAATAAATGCTACCCAAAAAATAATAATGTGTCAAAATATCACTGGCGGACGACAGGAAACAACAACAGAACATTGATAAAAATACAAGAAATAGAAAAAGGACATTTTTTTAAATAAAAAGAACAGAAAATTTTAGACAAAAAAAAGACTTCCAAGTGAAGGGGAAGAGAAAAAAAAAGGGGGTGGTGCATTGTGGTGGTGGGGGAGAGGGGTGGGGCGTGGAAGGGGGATGGGCGGGTGCGTGAGAGTTATACTTGTGGGAAGAAACTAATGGCAGACGAAGATAATCATTTCAGGAATAGATTTTTGGGATGTGAAACGCTTCTAATTATGCCTATATACACGGACCATAGGCGCTTGTATCTAGACATAGATAACCAAAGGGAGACGCGGCACAGGCATAGGCGCTCGCGTTTTCAGATACAAGCGCCTGTGAGTCTGTGTTACATACTTGCACGGCCAAGGGACGCAACTCGCTGAAGTTTCTATGGAGAGAGAGAGAGAGAGAAAGAGAGAGAGAGAGAGAGTGAGTGTGAGAGAGAGAGAGAGAGAGAGAGAGAGAGAGAGAGAGAGAGAGAGAGAGAGAGAGAGAGTGTGTGTTTGGTGGTTGGTTCCTGTACCTATAGCCCACAGGCGCTTGTATCTGGACACGCGAGCGCCTATGCCTGTGACGCGTCTCCCTTTGGTTACCTATAGACGCGTCACAGGCATAGGCGCTCGCGTGTCCTGATACAAGCGCCTGTGCTATAGCCTACAGCTGCTGCACAGGGGCATTAAGCGCTGAAAGTGGATCGTCGATAGCAAAGCGGTAAATAAGTTTTGTTGTTGTTGTATTAACGTTTATTCATTATTAGCATAAGTTGTACTGATTGCGTTAAATTAAAGTTGCAGTAAATAGCGTACACCCTATGTAATAAAAGAATACACAGGTACGTTATCTACCGCTTGGCTAATGCCCTTTTGCTAACAGCGACAATAAACAGCGCTAGTAAAGGGAGACTACTCATTCACGAATAATAACCCTTTGATTTTAAGAGTCGTGTCCCTTCTTTCATGTGCAGTAGAAAACAACGTATTTGCATACCTTTTTCATGTTATTATATTATCGAAATTTTTAGCGTAAATATATAAATTTATTACACATTTTACGTTGAATTATGTATAATTTACTGAAACAGAGTTTGGAAATTCAAGAATATCTCGTTGAAAAGTTTGTGGTCATTTCAAAGACCTAGGCCTAACCACGAACCATAACTCTACACATTTTACGTCGCAATGGCGGAGGAAGAAGATCCTGTGGTACACGAGGTAGTTTCTTTTTTGTATAGAGAACATAATAACCCTTTAGCAAACGTTTTTCTACAGAATAATAGAAGCAAAGGCTTTATGTTTTATAATAATTCGTTTACTGCATTTGAAGTAATTCTTTGGCGATATTGTTACTACTTCCATCCTACGGTAAACTAAGTCTCTGACACTTCTCAGTCTCCTGGGCAGCACATGTTTGTGACATAACTGAATCATCCCCGCTTGGCTTATGTATTGGAGGAGAAAGTTCAAAGTAAATAATGTTATGCGGTAAAGTTTAAGAGCTACACAGTGCTTTCTTGTCTTTGTTGTATTATAGTACAATTAAACACCAGAAATGGTGTTTCAGTTTTAAAACTTGTGTTAAAATTTTCTTTCATTTTTGGTTCCAGCATGTTTCTTTTGTTTGCATCATGATCATCAGCAATATAAATAAAATATTAATCATTTAATGTAGATATGTTTTTCGTTACAGTTTAATTCTAATTGCAGTTTGAACTGAAAGGTCAAATTCCTGGAGAATATTAACATTCATTTTTTTTTGCAATCTATTATTCTAACATCTGTTGATAAATACTTAATAATAATACTAGTGAAATAGCTCGATTTTACGGCATAAAGCTCTAATCATTAACACTTTAACAGTGTATTTCAGCACCATATGATAGATTCTTGCACCCGAATGAATTTCGAAATTTGAATGAATTTGTGGGATGAATGTATTTTGTTAGGGACAGGGTTTTCTAACTCTAATCCAAACTCTAACTCAAAGTCCAACTTTATCTCTTGACTCTTGTATTATTGATGCAGTGATATTATTGAAGCTTATTAATTTATTGATAAATCTGTAATAGCACTAAATTAAATATATACATTAGCAAACTCACTGTGACATTCTCATGATCTGCATGTTGAAGTATTTGTAATTAACTCCTTCGGATGAGAGTATAAACCGAGGTCTAGTCTGTGTCGCATACATTCCATCATAACGGACTTTAAAGATCCTGACGCTCATGTCCTAGACGGGTGAGTGCCGGTGACAAGAACACACCCAGCATGCACCTAGGTCCTTCTCCCCCATCCCTGGCTGCCCAGGATTGTGCTCAGTTGTCCGGGCATCAGACCATGCGCCCAAAGGCTGCTTTTGGGCATCTCGGGCGGCTTGAGTTAGATCCTGTATCGGCCAGCGCCTTGAGCAGCTCTTGAGCTGGAAAAGCGCTATATAAGAACGATTAAATAAATTAAGACAGATTGAAATAATAAAATATATGTTTGACTGTTTACAATTTTTTTAGTATACTTTTTTACCATTACAATGTTGCTGGTTTTTTTTTCTCCAGGTGGATGTTTACCTATCAAAGAGTTTGGCAGAAAATCTCTATGTTCTGCAGGTATGCTTGTTAACATTCAAATAATTTTGTAATATCAATTGAATGGCTATTAATTTATGCAGTGATGTTTTTTTTTTAAATTTTAAGATGTCCAGTAAATATAAATAATATAGGATGCTGTACCTTGTGATTATTTTTTATCAGCAAATCAAAAGTGATTTTTTTAATCTTAAAATTTGCAAATTGTTATGCTTTATTTATTGTAGTTCAACAGTTGGTTGGTTTGATTAACGTCTTCTTTATCAATATGAAAAGGCGCACATGCACGCACAAACCACATTACATTTTAAAATGTAAAAAATCTTATAAGCCTAGCTATTGGAGAATCAATTAAATCTTTTGCTAACCTAACGCTAACATCAAAACTGATGTTATCAATAGAACTCATATCTTGTAAATCAGTTGGCAAAAAAGATGAATATGAATGCGTTCAACTTCAAGTAATACTTGCTTCAAAGATACAGTTTAATTACATATATATGCAGTTAACATTTTTACAGTATTTAGTTTTAATTGCTTTTAGTATTATTCTAAGCTCCGCACTTAAAATTGATCTGGTAAATTCCACAAGGTTTATCATAACTCAAGTTGAATTTAATCTCTTTCATAAATGTATTTTTTAATCGAGTTTTAAAATTCTTTAGAAGTTAATAGTATTATTATTGCCCTTGAGTTAATATTTGAAGCCCCAAATTGTGCAGCATGATGAGCCCAAAGAGTTTAACAGTATGCTACGAATGTGTCACAACAATCAGTCCGTTGTCTGAGGAGTCAGAGGATCCTCCTAAGGCAGCAAGTGGGCACATGTGGGAGGCGTGGTGGCCGAGTGGTTAGAGCGTTGGCTTGCGGATCTCGAGGTCCCGAGTTCGAGCCGAGGCCGGGGCATTGTGTTGTTTCCTTGGGAAAGACACTTTACTCCCGTTTCCTACTCTTTCGGGTGAGAGTATAAACCGAGGTCTAGTCTGTGTCGCATGCATTCCATCATAACGGACTTTAAAGACCCTGACGCTCATGTCCTGGATGGGTGAGTGCCGGTGACAAGAACGCTCCCTAGCATCTACTTTGGGTAAAGCGCTTCACTTGGGGCTGCTGTACTTTTGAAAATGACAGTGCCAGAATTTCACCTTGGTGATAACAAAAGTTGTTAAAATTTAAAAAATAAAAAAACCATCAAGCAGTTTGAACTAGTTTCCTGCCATTACCTCGAGCAGCTCATTAAGCTGGATTAGGCCTATTTATAAGAACAATGTCATTATAAGAATATAACTTATAGGAGCAACGCTTTCACTGTTGAAGCGAACTGAATTTCAACAGCATGATCATAGTTACAAAGTATCGAAGTTTTTAAATGTAGTGAAACTAAACGAAACTAACTCCAAAGTTCTAGATGAGGTGTTTCAAGTTTTGAGATTTTAATGATACACGATCTTCTTCAAATGCTGTTTGCATTGTTACAAAAACTGTTTATTGCAAACATTGATTACAGGGTGAAGGGTTGATGATAATATTTAATTGTATTAATTATTGTTTCTTTAATAATAATAATAATAATAATCTGCATGCTCATCTTTCTGTATTTTTGCAGTATCCACTGCAGCCAGCGCATGTGAGTCATGAAGTGGAACGTCTTAGTACCAGGGTGAAGCCCAAGAACAAGATGGTAAGTCGCTCTGGCAGGATTGCAGCAACCAGCAGAAGCTCTGTGAGCTTGTAAGCATTTATTACAACAATCCATGAATTAATGAAGTATGATTTATGATTAGATTTATACAAATAGGGCTCCTTCCATTTTCTGATGCCAGCCAGCCAATTTGGGAACACATTTTTCGCATGAAGATGTTTTCCTTGACCATTTCAGCCTTGCATCTTCCTAGCAAGTCCAGCTAATACACTGGCAAGCCGAGACTGGCCGTCTGTATCTATTGCGAAATGTACCATCAACACCTCTGGCAGCAGGCTTTATCCTAATAAAGCAAAAGGAAAACAGGGAACGATAGGCCACCAGGGTTGCCAACCACTACGGAATTTCCGTAGTTTACTCCGGAAATGAATACGCTGCTACGGAGCTACGCAAATCGAAAATTTACTACGGAAAGTCAATTTTCGACGATAGTATTACAGTTTTAACGAGTTTTATTGAGCACCTGTGCCTCCCGTAGCACCTCAAGGTCACGGTCATTCGGTTTACGTGCACGGTGTAATAGATCACGCTCCCAGTGCATGTTAGGAAATTCGACCAATCACCGTGAAGTGGTTTTGCAAACGGCCAATCGGTGCACAAAACCTCGACCTTTCTGTGACACTTTCGTTTCCGGGTCACGTTCTACAGCGCGAGAAGAAAAGTTTGTGTGAGGCGTATTTTGAATCCATGATGCCAAAAAGAAAGAAAACTAGCGATGAAAGCCCAGAAAAAAAAGAAGAGGACAGCAAATCAAGAGTACAGGAAAGAATATTCTGAAAAATTTCCGTGCATCACTGCGTCATCGAGATCACACGATGTGACGCGACACGTGAATGGCAACCGTCACAAAAGTCGTTGCCCTGATCCAGAAAAGTTAGTCCCTGTTCAGTCGGTAGCCACCTTCTTCAAGCCCGATATGGATCTCTCAATAATTCGTGCGGAAACACTCTTCACGACCTTCGTTGCAGACTGTGTATGCATGTCTTCGTTTTAAAAAAAAATGCGAGGACGTATGGCTACGGAAAATGTCATAAAACTACTGAAATTCAGAATTTTTACTACTGAAAACTTTTGGGGGGGTTGGCAACTCTGGGCCACTATCTGAGCTATCTGCAGTGCAAGCAAAAATTTATCCAAATCGGTTCACCCAATTTGTAGATAGAGCACAAAGTGGGATTAGAAAATGGTGAAGACCTTTGAAAAAGTAGAAATACAAATGGTGTAATATGCTTAGCAGCAGTTCAAGAATCTGCAAAGTAAAAAATGGTGAATTTTGGTTCAGTTATTCTCCAGATTAAGGTAAGAAGCGTGTTTTGAACAAACAAGTTAAATTCAGAACGACGGACGGACCAACAGCGGAACTTCTACTGGAGGATGGCCCATTATTTGAAGTACCTGTACACCACAACTCCACAAGATCGCCTTAGCTGTTTTTCAGATGTTGATCAAAATGTGTGTAGCAACAAAATGGCTCCAGGCGATCCTGACCTTTACCTTAGAGCAAATGCGATGTCACAACACCGCCACCCCCCCCCCCCCCCCCCCCCTGCCCTCTCCCTCCTTCCCCAAAAATGTACGCTTTTGAAAATGCTTTTTTTTTTTTTTTAGTTGTATGTGTGTGTGAGTGTCTGGAAATACGTTTGAATGGCTTGCCATCTTGTTTTTAGGTTGAGATGGAGCTGGCTCTGAACACACATAGCAACAACTACAATTGGAATCGTGGGAAGGACATTGCACAGACTGTGGATGGGGCCAGTACCAGTGTTGGAGACCAAAGACAGTTTGAAAGGTGTGATCTTTGTGGTATTTTTTAAAAGTCATTTTTTCCTTCTTAGGTAGCGCTTTTCCAGGTCGAGAGCTACTGATATTCCGCCTGCCGCCTTTGGCGCATCGTCTGACTCCTCCAGACATGCATACCCGTACGGAAATTCCGTATTTTTTCTGGAAATTTGAAAAACTCCGCAAGCGCTACGGAAAATACGGATATTTGTTTTACAGTACGGAAATTTTAAAAAAATGATAAAGGAAAAAAATCGAAATCATTGGCCTGTGGTAATGCACCGCATGACTTTTTTCCGAAGGTTTAATGCGCAGTTGCAGTGGAGACCTGTGGCATCGAAGTTTCCGGTGGAGGCACCGAAGTTTGCCAAACCCGTTTTTGCACAGTCGCAGTAAAGATCGGTGCTCGTGAGACAGAATTTAAAACATGGCGTTCAAATGAATGGCTAAGCAAAGTGATTGTGAATCTGAATCTTCAAAAAAAACGCGCAAGGGACAGACATATCTTGCCTCGTATTCGGAAAAGTGTCCTTTCGTTATTCGCGGCAGCACTGACTCAAAAGTACTATTTGTGCCAACCAGTTTGGCATCTCCGCCGGTGATATGAACGACATCAAGCGGCACGAGGAAGGCCCACAGCATATGAAGAATGACGAGGCTTTGGAGAAGAAAAAGAACATTGTGGCAGGAAATCAATCTATCACTGGATTCTTCGCATAATATAAAAAAGGATGAGTGCAAAAACAGTAGGTAGTAAAAGTAAATACGGAAATCGTTATAGTAATACTGAAATTTGAAAAAACTAATACGGAAACTTCAAATTGAGGGTAGGCATGCCTGCTCCTCAGACATCTGAGCACAATCCTTTGAGACAAGGGATGGGGAAGAGGACCTACTGAATTCTGGGTGTTTTGGTGTAACCATTACTTTCGTGCATGGTTTACGTGACTATTTTCTTGTTCTTCTGTGTGCATTTTCTCATATGTTTTCTACCTATTTTGCAGTGGTCTGATGGATAAGAGGGTGCTAAGGTCTGGTCCCTGTACCGCTGACACTTCCAAATATGCCATCGGTGTTTTAAAGAATGGTAGGTCACGTCATCTACTCAAGACAAACGTAGAAAACTGCCAACATCCCCTAAATACTTAAAGTACATCGAAAGCATGTGATTGGGATTGTGGTTTGGGACTACTATTTTGTCAGTGATGTCAGCAGTTTCAGCAGCAAGTTGATATATGCAAGGTTAAAGGGTCACACACTTTGTTTAGTACAATTAGAGAGGTTTTGTGAAATCGGGCATTCCCATGACATTGACTTTTATTTTGTTTATTTTTTTTAATTGGTGATGAGATATCCCCAATAATGTGATTTTGGGGTCAGAGACCCAAAAGTGGAAGTGAAAGATCTACATTCCATTTCAAACTTAAAACACAATTTGAAGTGAAGTACTGAAAGTCAGTCCATCACGGGCCATCGCGCTGTGTAGGAAGCCCATACCTCGAAACACTCGCTGTGCTGTCTCTACGGGATGAAAAGAACATGAAGTGACTTACCAGTTAGAAAGGTCCTTACTCTACCTGCTGTGTTCTTTTTTTTTTGTTTTTGGTGTGAACTAGGGGAGCTTCACCTGACCCCTGTGCATGCCATCGTTCAGTTGCGCCCGTCCTTTGACTACCTCAACAAGATTGACGCCAGAGACAAAGCTAGGTCTGAAGCTGCCAAAGAGGCTGCTGGAGGTAAGACCACAGTTAGCTTGCTGTAGTAGTGGCTTGTATGGTAACGCTGCATTTATTTATATAAGTGGCTGTCAACGTAACGATGATGCATTTTCAAAGCTGTACTATTTTGTGTGACACATGAGACGGGATGCTGAACAGGGTGGTTGAAAAGTAACTCACTATGGGAACTTGCTTATAATTTTTGTCAACAGTTCTGCATTAGGGTTAAACCAAACATGTTGTGATCCTTACAGCGGTACAATCTCATTTGCTGATCTCCCGTTTCATCTGACAGTAACCAGAGCAGCTCATTATGGCCTGAGTCACCTGACATCTCACATAAGACCAAGTGCCAGGCAACAGGGCCAATATTGCTTGCTCTCGTTAGCTCTGTAAGATGGACTCGGCAATGATGCTCGACTACAGTCCTGTCAACCTATACGGTTTGGCCGTATTTTCTGTACGGCGAAACTGTGATTTTCCTAATACGGCGTACTACCGATAATAGTACGGCGAAAAATAATAAATACGGTACAATTAAAACCAGGGGTCTAAATTCACGAGAATCGCTCTCTTTATGAAACAGACGACGTTCGATTACCGGAAACCGGAAGCGAGAACTCCCACTTCGAAATACCGCAAACTACGCGCCTGCGCAGTACTGAGTTTTGTATTGTAAGACAGTTGAAGCGGCCATTTAAAATAGCGTCACTTGGCACATGGAAAATGTCTCAGCCACCGAGGAAGAAGATCAAAGGTACTGGAAGGCATCTGGCCGAATGGGAGAGCCCAAACTACGCGAAAGGAGAATATTATGGCCTATTCAACTAGTAGGATAAGGTTTCCCCAACTGAAACTGGTAATTTCTACCCTCCTCAGCCTCCCCCACAGCAATGCTGCAAGTGAGAGGGCATTTTCCATGGTAAGGAAGATCCACACAGACAATAGAAAGAGCATGCTGCCCAAGACACTGACAGGATTCCTCCAGGTGAAGATCAATTGTGATGACCCATGTCACAGTGTTTCTATACCCAAAGAACTCCTTCAGTCAGCTAAGTCAGCAACCAAGAAGTACAATGACACACACAAGAAAAGACCACGAGAAGACTCTGATAGTGACAGTGACTGAGTGAGTGATGTAGCAAGACAGAACTGAGCTGAGAAGGTATGAGAAGGGAGTGTATATACACATGAATTTGAAATGGATGTTGGTGTGAAAGGGGTAGAGAGGAACATTAATTATGTGAATAAAGTATGTACATGAACTGGTCATTGCTGTTTTCTGTTAGTGTATGTGTGACTAAGAACTGTCAAGTTTCATTTATTCACACAATGTTTGCATTAAAAACAGTTTTCTTTAAGTTAACACCAACATTATTGGGCAAAAACACGTTAGGAAACACATCTTCATATAGTGAGATCGAGCAGACGGATTTTTGTAAGGTGAATTCAGGTTTTGATAAGGGGAGATGGTCTCGATAGTAAGGTGTTCCAATCAGGGGGTTGACAGGTATGCGACTATTGTGAACAATGGCAACAGGTACAGTATAAACTTTCCATGCATCAACTTCATTTTCCTTGTTCACGTCTGTGGCAGATTCTCAAGATGAAGAAGAGGAAGCTAAGACTGTGTCCGTCAAATTCGCGCGGCCAGAGAGCTTGGAGGCCAAACTGAGGCGCGAGGCATCGTACCCGTACTACCAGAAGACTCTCAATGATGAACCGTGGCATGAGATGGAATATCATGGGCTGTCTGTAAGTTTTTTTATACATTTTGAATGTATTCTTACCATTTAACTTACGTAAATTAATGATTGAAGCCATTGACGTCATTAGTTTCAGTGTTTAACAGAATGTTTTTCACATTGAAATGTTCGTCATTGACAACATTTACATATTAAATTCTTATTTAATTAGTTTTAAGAACTGTTATTTTTAATTTAGTAAATTAATTTTTTCGGGTGGTCTAATATCACTACATTGTAAAAAGACTTTACAATTGTTGATTGAAGGATTGAATTGATTTTAATTAGTCTAATGTCATATAATTGTAAAAAAAATACTTTAAATAAATTGATTGCAGTGATTTTAATTAGTCTTATATAATTTAATTGTGAACAAATACTTTAAATACAGTGGATTGGTTTGTAAGAATTCAACTGTTCTTCTGCGTCCTGCAGGATAAAATAGCCCGACAGCAAGAGCTGCAGTTTATGTACGTTACGCAGCATGAGATAGAACACCACCAGCAGTTCCAGAGCACCCCCAAGCAGTACCTGGACAACCTGCTCCCTCCTCCTAGTTCCGATCAACAGTCAGTATCATCTCTCTCTTCTCTCTTTTCTCTCTTCTCTGCCTTCTCAGGCATGGGAATTGTCTGCCTAAAATAAGAAATTGTTCGCCTAGAAAAATCTGGGGTGTCAAAAAATTTATAGCACTGGTTTTCTTTTCACTGCTTGCTTCATTCTACTACAGCAAACATAAAACACACACGCTATCCTTAAAATAATAATATGTCTTCAACTCTTTTAATTTTCTATTGCTGTAAACATATTTGGAAAGAATAATGAGGGTTTGTACAAAACGAAATCCTATCCTATCTTGTGACTCAAAGGTCGTTGGGGCACCACAGATGATCGTTTAACCAGCGTACGCTATCTTTTTCTGTTGTCAGCAACTCTCATGGCTTCGTTCAGTGTCAAACCAATCCATTCTCGAATGTTGTCCTCCCACTTCTTTTTCTGTCTCCCTCTTCTTCTGCCTCCTTTCACCATGCCTTGCAAGGCGTGATGCTCTGGTGATGTGGCCATACCATCGGAGTTTCCGTTTCTTCACCACTGTGAGCATGTCATCATGTGTTCAATGGATTGTGTGATGGTTTGTTGGACTTCGTTGTTGGTGATGTGCTGGGTATAGGAAATACCCAGAAGTCTTCTGTAGCACCTCATCTCCTTTCTTTGTATTCTTCGTTGTAGATCTGCTGCGAGGGTCCATGTTTTGCATATAGGAAGATAGAGATGACAATGGAACGCAGCAGCTTTACCTTGGAATGTAGTTGTTTGTGTTATTGTAGTGTTGTAATGTTGTTTTTGGGTTGTTGTAATGTTGTGTAGTTGGATTGTTGTAATGTGTTATTGTAGTGTTGTAATGTTGTGTCATTTGGGTTGTACTTTATTTGGGTTGTTGTAATTTTGTTTTATTGGGCTGTTGAAATATTGTGTTATTTGGGTTGTTGTAATTTTGTGTTATTTGGGTTGTTGTAATGTTGTTTTATTTGGGTTATTGTAATGTGTTATTTGGGTTTTGTATTATTTGAGATGCTGTAATAGTGTTCTTTTATTTTTGTAATGTTGTTATTTGGGTTGTTGTAATGTTGTGCCAATGGGTTGTTATTGGGTTGTTGAAATGTTGTGTTATTTGGGTTTTGTAGTGTTTTGTTGTTTGGGTTTTGTAATGTTTTGTTATTTGGGTTGTTGTAATATTGTGTTACTTGGGTTGTTGTAGTGTAGTTTTATTTGGGTTGTTATAATGTGGCGCATGTTATTTGGGTTGTTGTAATGTGCTATTTAGGTTGTTGTAGTGTGGTGTTATTTGGGTTGTTGAAATGTTGTGTTATTTGGGTTTTGTAATGTGGTGTTATTTGGGTTGTTGTAATAGTGTGTTATTTGGGTTGTTGTAATATTGGGTTGTTGTAATGTGTTATTTGGGTTGTAATACTGTTTGATTTGGATTGTTGTAATGTTTTGCTATTTGGGTTGTTGTAATGTTGTTTTATTTGGGTTGTTGATATGTTGTGTTATTTCTGTTGTGGAAGGTCCCAACCTCCATCGTCGGAGAAGCTGCTCAGTCGCCAGGAACTGAAAAATGTGCCTCTCGCTGATGCTGTGAAGCAGCTGCTGGTCAGAGGTACTATTTTTGTTTCTGTGTGTTAACAACAACAGTGTGAGCAACAGGCCATTTCCCACTAAACAGGCCACCTTGGCGCTAGCTGAGTGTCGGAGATCTATCAGGCATAGGCTGAGTGTACGCGTCACACTTGCCTATCTGAAAAACTTGTTGACAGTACTCCAGGCAGCTCAGAACCAGACTTTGGAATCTTTTACCAGATTTTTGCGTAACGGACCTCTTTTCTTCTTGTAACACATTAATATTGACATTGTGCACAAAATGTACTGAAATACATATAGAAATGCATGTTTACTAAGTAAATGATATTATAAAGTATCAAATGAAAGGACGAGTGAAGAGTTCAGGTCAACGTTTTGCAGGAGAGGGCAAATAAACTTTCTTTGACATAAGCAACATCTCACACATACTTAAGGTTACAATGTATGCATGTGTTCGGCACCAGTGGATTTTGCCTGCATCTGCAAAAAGGCTTTTGATGGATGTATGGCCATTAGCAGCTTCTTCAAACTTTTTATTTTATGATACACAATTTTTAAGTTGTTGTAACCACCATGTGCAACAGTAAAGTCGATTTTGCACAAAGTGCATTTTGCAAACTTTGGCCTGTTCGGAGATGTAGTCAGCCAAGGCCACTTTTCATTATAGACTTTCAAGAAAGCTTTCTTTCTGGCCTGTTATTTAGCTTTTGGTTGATCTTTATTTGGATCGGGAGAACGGCCTGCATCACGGCTTTGCTTCATTTTTCACGCTAGTACACAACACTGAGCAGAATGGAGGAAACCGGAATGCAAGTGTGGCCAACGTACGATATGTGCGCATGTGCCACCTCGGTAAGGGAAGTAACTACATTGCGTGTCTGTTAATCGGAAGATTAAAAATACACTTTTTAAATAATACTTGATCGTAATTTTTGTGCACTGACCAGATTGATGACGGTACTCCAAGGCTAAATTGCATACGAAAATGGCGAATGAACATACAATAGGCAAGTCTGAGGCATATGCTTTTATAAGCTCCGTATCTGTCGGAAAGCGGCAAAAGATATATTGAGATTTATCAACTGCGTGGTTTTATCTGTACATTCTTTTCACTGTGTTAACCCTCTAACCCCCACAGGAGCCTAAGCCTTATCTGCTTCTATTTCCTAGGTCAAGGCAAGTAACTCTGACAAAATGCTACACCATGCACACCCAAAAATTAATTAAAAATTCACCACCCAAAATTATGTTCCACTTATCATTATTAATAAATCAACCATATATTTTTCTTCAAAATGAAATGTTACACATACATTTTTACAATGTGTTGCAACTGGGAAAAAAATCTGAATGTCAACATTGCATACTGCACAACATGCAGCAATACCATCACTGCCACAAATAATAAAGCACCGATTGTTCATCGTTTCTGTTATTCAGATCTGACAGAAAAAGATCGTCAAAGTGAAAGTCCAAATCACTTTCCTCTCCATCATTAACCTGTACCAAATCGACCTCCTAAAATCCTTCAAATGGGTCATTGTTTTCATCAGATTCTGCAAGAATCTTGACACCATAATGCTCCGCCCTTCAAACTTTAATCAAACTTTAAAAATTCACTGTGTTCATTCTACACACTCTAAAAATGCAGTGAAAACTCCGCTGCAAACTGCAGGAAATCACGATCACGTTTGCGAGAATCTCACACGTTTGCTATAAATAGATTTCCATATGGCAGCCTCTGAGCAGACCACGCCATTACCGGCCGCTGACAATCGCTCCGCGAGCGTGCAAATAGCAAAAATATCAGTTGCTCTAGGTTGCTCTGCGTGTTAAAGGGTTAACAGTGTTTTTATATTATATCTTTAATCAAATAGTTTGCTTTGTTTAGTTTGTGTAATTTATATTTTTGTATTTTTAACCATTTGTCTGAACTGTTTAAAATTGCTGTCTCATGTTTGTACGTAGTGTTAATGTTAAAATTGTATGCATTTAATAATTATGTGCCTTTATTTTGATATGTATGTGTTTCTCTCCATGTTTATAATGGAAGTGTTAAGATTAAAACAACTTATTGCAAAGAGATTCAGTGGAGCTTGAGATCCAATCTTGATACTCTGTCAACTGTTCCTAAATGGTATGATTAAAATGTGTTGCTAAATACTGACCTTCATTTGTCCGTTAAAATCTGGAGCCCATTTAATTTGTAACCTTGTTGAAGGTTTTGTAGACTTGATAGCCCAGTATTCCCTCCATAATAGTGTAAAGTTGTATGTAAGTAGCTGAGAATTTTGAAAGTGCATCAGTTTAATATTACTTTGAAGCCAAGAAATACTTTGAAAATTTTTGTTCAAAAATCATGCTTGCCCAGGTTTTTGTTTCTGTATGCAGGTTCAAAGTTCAATGTAAGCTTAATTGGAAAACCTGTCAATGAAATGTTGAGTATACGCTTTAACAGTTTCACCCTTTTCATAATCCCAAATAAAATATTTATTTGCATTTTTTGCAAGAAAATAATATAATATCCTTCATTGGTCTATCAAAATCAGAAGTGTGTTTTATTTGAAACTCTTTTGGCTCTATGTGCTCTGTTGACTTCATAACCCTCCATGCCTTCACAGTAGAATGGTTTAACTCATTGAAGTCGCAGAGTTCCAGACTCGGCATCATTCCAGAGTTGCAGGATTTTAGGCTATTTTTTAAAAAATCACACCAAATGTACTAGACAACATAGAAACATAAAATAAATTGCAAATGAAAGCTTTATGTATTTTTAATTTCACTTACCACCAATGTGCTATAATCCTCTAGAAAAAAAATATTTTGCACCAAAAACACATCACTTTTGCAAAAAAAAACTTTTTTTATTAGATGAACAATATCTATATGTTGCACCAATTTTTTTATGAAAATATTTGATTCTCTTGTTTTTATGATGTAAAAACACTGTAGAAATGAATTTTACACAAAAATAATCATGAAAGCACAATCTGAAGAGGCATTTGTCACATAACTAAAACAAAATTTCCCCAACAATCGGCGTTAAAAACGGGAAGCCATTTTGTAAACAAAGCTAGTTACTAGGGTAAAGAAAATCGCGAGATGTCAAGATAAACTTTGTCAAAAATATGGTCAAAGAGAAACAATCTAATATAAAAAAGACCCCTTTCAAGTATGGGTATTGCTTAGTTCCCTTGGTACTCATTTTCTGTTATAAAAAAAATTGTGAACACGCGACGTATACATAGCGGCGGCACGCTCCTGTGTGGCACCGCTAGTGCCGTAGCACCGTTTGCGGCACGACTTCAATGAGTTAATTCATTCTATACTGGTGAGGGTTGCTTCCCCTTTTATTGGTTAATACTGGCTGATTTGTTTGGGTTACAAAAAAAAAAAAAAATTAAAAACAAGAAACGTTGTTGAGACTTGAAAGGTTTTATATTAACAACTGTTACCAATGTTTGCCATAGTCAATTTTGTTAAGGTTGTACGTAACATACACAATATTATATAGTATACAGTGGAACCTCTCACAACGACCCCCCCTCTATAACGACTCCCCCGCTACAACGACCCATTTTATTTTAACCGATGTATTTCCTTATATTGCTGTCATCAGTATAGCGACTCCCTCGCTATAACGTCTAACGACCGATCTTTGCAGACCGTATAGCGACTTTCTCGGCATGACTGCACAATAAAAACTGTCTACGATCTTGTTCAGCACAGTCAGACAGGTACCTATATGTGACACGCCAGCCGATAAAGTAATCTTTTATAAGTTTGACGTCATCTTGTAACGTCACATTCTAGATTCTACGCGTTTGGGGTTTGCATTTCACTTTATTCACATCACGAGCGCGGCACTGAGAAGAAGCAAAGAAAGCGTGATGGGATGATGGAGTCTACAAAGAAAATAAAATTTTTATCTCTGGAAGATCGAGTTAATGTTGTAAACAGACACAAAAAAGGAGAGACTGCCATTGCGATCGCAAAGAGTCTCTCATTTTTTGTGATATTGGAAAAACACAAATTCAAGGAATTATCCGAGACAAAGATGACATTCTTAAAAGGTGGGAAAGTGGTGATAATGCCGATCGTACGCGATCAAAACGGAGGAAGACAACATACTCGGAAGTAAATGAGAAAGTTTGGGATTGGTTTCTGGATGCTAGAAGAAAGAATATTCCGATCACTGGCAAATTGATTCAAGAAAAGGCCATTATGCTCTCTGTAAAGACCCCTCTCTATAAAGACCCCTCTCTATAAAGACCTATTTTTGTCAACATTTTCAAGGTCGTTGTAGAGAGGTTCCACTGTACTAATACATTCACACTAAAAAAAAGAAATAAAAAGTGCCCCCAAAATGAATACCATGTTATTTGCAAAAGCGCAATGCCATCCTGGCCTATTGCATAATTTTAACGATGAAGTTGTTGTGCTTCAGTGAAGGTGATGCGGTTTTCCTACCTGATGGAGCTGCTGCCGCATGGTTCTGACCCGCAGATGGTATTGCGACTACTCCAACAGGTGGCCGTTATGGTGCAAGGGTGCTGGGTCGTCAAAAGGTCAGGGTTAATCACAATTTTATTTTTTGCTTTATTTGTCTGGTTTTTGACTCGTGCGAGTGCAGCAGTTTGGTTCTCATGTGTTTCACCCCAAAATAACATTTCCAGATTTGTGCAACTCTGCATGAGACGAGCGCGAGCCCTCCATAGTCTAAACTTAATGTTGCAACAAAATGACCCACCACCAAAGTTCGGTGAAAGCGTTGTTCACCTGGTGCACTGAGGACCCAGGTTCAAATCCCATGGTGCGCAAGAAAAAATTGGCCGTTTATTTTTTTTTTTAATAGCCATCTCAATAGCGGGATTGCTCTGGTGGTTCAGTGTTGATTTAGGTCCTAGTCCTATCTTCCCTGGGGATAGTTATCCCGTCGGCTGTGTCGCCAATGGTGTGGTCTGTGCCGACTGTAAACTCCCAGCATCCATGCATTACAAAATGTTACAATAAAAAATCTTTCAAAGGTAGCATGCAGTCCACGACAAGCAACATACACTCCCACATGCGTGAGCACGTGAAGAATAATGTAGCCATGCATTGGATTTTACGTGGGGAAAAAGTGTCTGTGCCAGTTTTTTTTTGTATAACAATGCGGGTATTGGTTTTGCACAACATAACTTTTCCTTGATATATTGATGAGCATTGTTTGTTGTGTGAATGATTGCAGTGAGCTGTTGTACGAAAAGGACAAGTTCAGTGAATCCGGTGCATCGCACCTAGCACTTATGGAGGGCCGAGACTTTGTGGTAAGTGGTGCCTCCTGGGAACAAGTCTTTGTTGTTGTGGTAAATGGTGCCTCCTAGGAACAAGTCTTTGTTGTGGTGGTAAGTGGTGCCTCCTAGGAACAAGTCTTTGTTGTTGTGGTAAGTGGTGCCTCCTAGGATCAAGTCTTTGTTGTGGTGGTAAGTGGTGCCTCCTAGGAACAAGTCTTTGTTGTTGTGGTAAGTGGTGCCTCCTAGGAACAAGTCTTTGTTGTTGTGGTAAGTGGTGCCTCCTAGGAGCAAGTCTTTGTTGTGGTAAGTGGTGCCTCCTAGGAACAAGTCTTTGTTGTTGTGATAAGTTGTGCCTCTTAGGAACAAGTCTTTGTTGTGGTGGTAAGTGGTGCCTCCTAGGAACAAGTCTTTGTTGTTGTGGTAAGTGGTGCCTCCTAGGAACAAGTCTTTGTTGTGGTGGTAAGTGGTGCCTCCTAGGAACAAGTCTTTGTTGTGGTGGTGGTAAGTGGTGCCTCCTAGGAACAAGTCTTTGTTGTGGTGGTGGTAAGTGGTGCCTCCTAGGAACAAGTCTTTGTTGTTGTGGTGGTAAGTGGTGCCTCCTAGGAACAAGTCTTTGTTGTTGTGGTGGTAAGTGGTGCCTCCTAGGAACAAGTCTTTGTTGTTGTGGTAAGTGGTGCCTCCTAGGAACAAGTCTTTGTTGTTGTGGTAAGTGGTGCCTCCTAGGAACAAGTCTTTGTTGTTGTGGTGGTAAGTGGTGCCTCCTAGGAACAAGTCTTTGTTGTTGTGGTAAGTGGTGCCTCCTAGGAACAAGTCTTTGTTGTTGTGGTAAGTGGTGCCTCCTAGGAACAAGTCTTTGTTGTTGTGGTAAGTGGTGCCACCTAGGAACAAGTCCTTGTTGTTGTGGTAAGTGGTGCCACCTAGGAACAAGTCTTTGTTGTTGTGGTAAGTGGTGCCACCTAGGAACAAGTCTTTGTTGTTGTGGTAAGTGGTGCCACCTAGGAACAAGTCTTTGTTGTTGTGGTAAGTGGTGCCTCCTAGGAACAAGTCTTTGTTGTTGTGGTAAGTGGTGCCTCCTAGGAACAAGTCTTTGTTGTGGTGGTAAGTGGTGCCTCCTAGGAACAAGTCTTTGTTGTGGTGGTGGTAAGTGGTGCCTCCTAGGAACAAGTCTTTGTTGTTGTGGTAAGTGGTGCCTCCTAGGAACAAGTCTTTGTTGTTGTGGTAAGTGGTGCCTCCTAGGAACAAGTCTTTGTTGTTGTGGTAAGTGGTGCCTCCTAGGAACAAGTCTTTGTTGTTGTGGTAAGTGGTGCCTCCTAGGAACAAGTCTTTGTTGTTGTGGTAAGTGGTGCCTCCTAGGAACAAGTCTTTGTTGTTGTGGTAAGTGGTGCCTCCTAGGAACAAGTCTTTGTTGTTGTGGTAAGTGGTGCCTCCTAGGAACAAGTCTTTGTTGTTGTGGTAAGTGGTGCCTCCTAGGAACAAGTCTTTGTTGTTGTGGTGGTAAGTGGTGCCTCCTAGGAACAAGTCTTTGTTGTGGTGGTAAGTGGTGCCTCCTAGGAACAAGTCTTTGTTGTTGTGGTGGTAAGTGGTGCCTCCTAGGAACAAGTCTTTGTTGTGGTGGTAAGTGGTGCCTCCTAGGAACAAGTCTTTGTTGTTGTGGTGGTAAGTGGTGCCTCCTAGGAACAAGTCTTTGTTTTGGTGGTGGTAAGTGGTGCCTCCTAGGAACAAGTCTTTGTTTTGGTGGTGGTAAGTGGTGCCTCCTAGGAACAAGTCTTTGTTGTTGTGGTAAGTGGTGCCTCCTAGGAGCAAGTCTTTGTTGTTGTGGTGGTGGTGGTGGTGGTTGTTTAGGGCTGTTTTGAGAAAAGTTGTGGATATGATGGAAGGAAAACTCAAGTTGCCTCAGGGCCAAGCTTATTGACCGCAGTGGTCATGGTGGTGAAATAGTGCGGTGGCTTGGGCACACGCTAGCATTGTTCCATGCCAAGCAACGTCAGGAAGGGTTAGTACATGGATGGGTGACCATGCTTGGAATGCAACCACCAAAGATTAAAACATGCACACAATGCGCTCCTGTTTACCCAGCTGTCAATGGGTGAGGTGGGTCTGTTTAGAACCGGGGGAAGTAAAGCAGCGAGGGAGAGGAGACCGACGCCGCCCTCATTAAGCTGGCCTAGAGAATATGGAGGTCCCAAATGCTTCCCTCCCCAACGACCGAAGGGTTACGGGGGCACCTTACTTTACCTCTCAGCCAAAAATACTGATACTTGCTTATAGCTGTCAATGACCCCCTCAACACCTTTTGCAGCAAAATGGCTCCTGTGACTGGAGAAATGCAGTATGTACGCTCCTGAAAAGCTGTGAAAAAGTTGTGGTAATTAAGCAACTCCATCACCCCCTCCCTTTGAGAGGCCAGTTTTGCAATTTTCTGTATAAAATCTATGCTAGTGTAAGCACGGAGGTTTTTTGGTCTTCTTTTCTGTTACTTTTACAAAGTTTGTAAATGGTATTTACATTTTAAGGTGAAAAGTCTGTGCGGACCATGGAGGTTTGTTTTGTTTTGTTTTGTTTGTGGACTTTTTTTATATTCTCCTGTTGGGCAACACTCATGGTGAATTTGAAAAGAATGTGTGATGCTGAAATTTGTGATATTAGGCTCTTTTAAAACATTTGGTTATATTTATGTTGTTAAGATTGAGACACACACGATAGATCCGATCATTTTATTTTGCAAAGAATGCAGTGATAGTATTTAGTGTGTATTTACCTTTGATTTGATTTTACGCTGCTGCTAGAGAAAGCTTTGTATAATGTTGTTAATTTTGATCGGTCGATATTGTTGAGAATTTTCTGGAATTACTTGTTTATTATCAACCAAATTTTCCAGATGTTACGGGTAAAAGCTGGTTGGATAATTTAGATTCCTAAACATTTTGTGACGTAAGACGGTGCATAGTTCTGGTGACGAGTTGTATTTTGATTGGGTGTTATTGCGTCATTCTGGAATATTATAATTTTTTCTCGATTGCAGAGAGGCTATATAAGTAATGCACTGTCTGCTTGTAAGGGTAATTGTTGTAGTGATTTTTCTTGTATGCAACTGTTGATGTTTGCTTACTCCTGCCTTGTTGCTGAGTGAAATGGCTGTGTGGGTAAATGAACTCGAATTACGCTTACCAAGATTCAAGCATCGGGGCTGAATTGGCTATTGATAAATGCCGTGTAACAGACGTATAGAATTGTTTCTGTGATATGATTATGTTGTTGTCTACAGTGGTTCTGTTTTGTGGTGTTTATTGCAGATGTGGAAATTCACCCACAGCAAGTATGTGCAAAGAAAGGAACTTTCTACAAAGGTATGCAACAATGTGGAAATAGATTTTTTTTTTAAATTTGTTATACAACAAATAAAACAGGCATGGGAATTGTACATCCGGTGGTGTGTTTACGCCCCGCTGAAGTCATGTAGGTGCCTGAGTAAATTCCGCTGGCACCCCAACGACGTTTTCAAGAATTTTTTTTTTTTTTTTAAATTCTTTTTTTTCCTGTTCTGGCAATAAGACGAAGGATTGTCTGTTACAATGCAAGCCTCGGTTTTAGTTTCGCACAACGCGAGCATTGTTCCATGCCAAGCAACGTCAGGAAGGGTTAGTACATGGATGGCTGACCATGCTTGGAATGCAACCACCAAAGATTGAAACAAGCACACGGTGCGCTCCTGTTCACCCAGCTGTGAATGGGTGAGGTGGGTCTGTTTAGAACCAGGGGAGGTAAACAGAGCTGCCAACTGCTACGAAATTTGCGGGAAAATGCTATGCAAAAAATCGTTTGCTATGCGACTGCGCAAATGCCACAAATGCTACGCCCCCTTTTTTTTTTAAAACATTATTTATTATTATTATTATTAACAGTGGATTTTGATAGTATTTCGAGCGCCTATTGCTGGGAAGTATTATGTACGCGCCGCGTGCTTAAACCGGCTTCAGCCGGTTTGAAGCAGTTCCGTCTTGTTTTGTGTTGCTTGGACAATCAGAGCTGTAGGCCTATTACTGTGCCATTTAAAGTGAAAGTCATTAGTCTGAATCAGTTCTGAGTTAAATATTCGCGTTGCAATCTGAATCCTGCTATTATGTGTAGCCTATATTATTATACAATTAATTTCTATATGCAGTAACATTTTATTATTTTTGTTATTTTTTTTTTAAAAATTAATTTGTATCTGCAATAAAAGAATTGTTTGAAATGGAAAGTACAGCCATTTTTTCTTTTATATGTGGCTACTCGGTCCGTTTTTCGTGATACGCTACACAAATTTTGCAAATGCTACACAAATTGAGATCTTATGCTACACATTTATTTTTTTGGGAGGGGGGTGGAGGGGGGGGGGGTGGCAGCTCTGGGTAAAGCAGCGAGGGAGAGGAGACCGATGCCCTCATTAAGCTGGCCTAGAGAAAATGGAGGTCCCAAATGCTTCCCTCAACGACCGAAGGGTTATGGGGGGCACCTTACTTTACCTCTCAGCCAAAAATACGGCTACTTGCTTATAGCTGTCAATGACCCCCTCAACACCTTTTGCAGCAAAATGGCTCCTGTGACTGGAGAAATGCAGTATGCACGCTTCTAGAAGGCTTTGAAAAAGTTGTGGTAATTAAACATCTCCATCATCTCCTCCCTTTGAGAGGCCAGTTTTGCAATTTTCTGTATAAAATCCATGGTGTTTGTTTCAGCTGCCTTCGCAAGATATCAAGGACATTTTGAGTCAGATGTCTACACTCAAGCCAGTCCAAGGCTGGCAGTTTGTTTTTGACTACGACAGGGAATTTGTTGACAAGTACGAACAGAATATTGATAGCCATGATGGTGATGGTGATGATGATGATTTTTTTAACGTTTGCTCATCAACCTGTAAAAGCTGAGCTTTTATTTAATGTGAAAATGAGTTTCTTACTGTATTTTTATTTATTTAAGTCTATGGTGAGTATTATTTTTTAAAAAAAATTTTAAATTGCAAATGGACTAAAAGAGAGGACTGCTAGCATTGAAAAGTTACAGTAATAAGAAACAAATAGGTACCTAAGCCAAAGGAATGTTCGTTTGGACAAAAAGACAGCAAAACGACCCAGTGTTGGAGCTGAGAACTTCATCAGGTGGACCAAACACAATAGACAACAAAACAATACTTCCCAACACAACTTTAAACTCCAAGTCTTGGAGTTTTGTTGCTTGGAGCTAATGTTACGGTGATACTGTGAACGTTTTCCAGGAGTTCTATTGGGAAATATTGTTTTGTTGTTTCTTGTGTAAATAGATAAGATAAGATTAGATTAGAATAGATAGTCAATGTTTATAGGGTCCAGCAGATTGCTAAGAGCCGAATCAGGACTTTTCAAAACTTCCAAATCAAATTAACCACTAAAATTAAATTATGGTAAAAAAATGTAAATAAAACTGGCTTAACTAATGAAATCCAAACAAACACACCAACAAGATAAAATGACCTATATGCGATAAAACAAACCAACAGCTTGTAAAAATGTAAGCAGGTTTTGACCATTGCAAACTGTAATAATCTCAGTAAAAGGTATCGAACCTAAATATCTTTTTTCTCTCATCAGTCAGATCAGCACATTCAGATATAAAATGGCGGAAGGAAAAGGATTTGTCACTTGAAAAGCACCATGGTGGTTCTTCTCATTTTAAAAGGAAACTGGGTAACATAAGTATGCCCAAAATGAAGGCGATCCAAAACAGTGTATTCTTTGCGAGTGGACGCAAAGTTAGGGAAAGAAGTAGACAAATCTGGAAGAATTTGAAATAATTTGTTATCGATTTGATTACACCATTCGGTCTGCCAGATCCGTTTACAATAAGAGTCAGTCTTACAACGCAGGTCAGAGTATGGAACAAATTGAAAAACCTCTGAAGGAAAATCAAGATGAAGAGCTTCTTTAGCAGCTTTATCCACTGCAATATTGCCGCGGATGCCTATGGGACTAGGTACCCACATAAAAATGATCTTTTTACCCTCAGAAACAAGTTGTGTGTAGAGGTCAAGGATCTCTGCCAGAAAAGGTTGCGATATCTTTCTGGTGGAAAGAGCCTGAAGCGCTGACAGTGAATTGGATAGTGTTTTCAGACTGAAGAAGAGCTGAGCACCAAAATGTGCATGGGGTAGTTTTGTCTTGTTTTTATCGAAATTAACATTCCTTTGGCTGGTGTACACATTTATTTCTCATTATTATATTCATTTATTGCAAGAATGAGACTTTGTTACCTATAAAATTGTTGCTTGTAGTGTCAAACCTGCGTTGTTCCAGGTACCCTGAGGTAGCGCAGAGACAGAGGCTGCTTTGGGACACCAAGCTTGAAGTGATGAAGAAGCAGTACAAGCATCTGCCCAAAGATGTCGACAAGAAGGCCAAAGGTATGCCCACCAGGAACATTTATTTTTCTGTGGGTGTAGGGAGTGTGTTTCTGTGTGTGTGTGTGTTTTTGCGTGTGTATGTGTGTGTTTTACATCAGTCTACCGTGTAATGTTTGCTCACACAATTATTTAGGTTATGATATTAGTTTGAATGAAACATTTTAAAAACTCCTTTGCTTAAAATAAACGTACTTTAATTAATAATAATAATAATTGAATTCATTTTAAAAAGCATGCTTGTCCCTGGCAGGAACTCGCCAGGAATGTTACTTTTAAACGGATTTACAACATTTACATTTTAAAGGTAAAATGCAAAAAATGTGACCTGTCACTCATAAATCTAAGCAAGCGAATTACCAGAATGGAAACTGGCAAAACGCATACCATTTGTTACCATCGTTGTTGGTTTTTATCAGTAGTTGATTCAGCCCCAATGCTTGAATCCTGATAAGTGTAACTCAGATTCGTTTATCCACGCAACCTGTTCACTCAGCAACAAGGCAGGAGTCGTCGTATGAAGTTTTCCAACTTTATTCAGCGTACATCAACAACTGCATACAATCGCTTTTCACTTTTTCTCTACAACTTTCAACTTTATTTTGAAACAGTGCAGTACATATATAGTCTCTATACTCCAGAAAAATTTAGAACACTCCAGCGTGTGACGCACCACAACCAATCAAAACAAACTTCGTCATCACTGTCTTGCATCATATAACCTTATTTAGGATGGAAGCGTCTCGTAGTTACCACTAGATTTATCCACACATTTCGATCGACAGTAAACAACCAACTCTAGAAAATTCTCAAATAATATCAACCAACTAAAATTACCAACGTTATACAAAGCCTCCTCTAATAACAACGCAAAATCAAATCAAAGGTAAATACACTCTATTATTGCATGCTTTGCAAAACAAAACGATCGGATCTATCAAGCGTATCTCACACGCACTATCGTGCGCGTCTCAACGTAACACCATTAATAGTCATTACAATAATCAATACTATGGGAAATTAATAAAGCATATTATAAAACTAAGATCAAACAAATGTAATATACTGAAATTTTACAATCATATTATAAATTATTTATAATAATAGTTTAATAAAAGTCCTCCAATACCAGACGCAGCAATAATGTTTACAGCTCCTGTAATATTTGGAGCATACGCAGGACCTCGTTGACAGACCGATCATTTTCAGTCATGTCCATTCAAAAGATCCTTAGTGTCTCTCACAAGGAAGTATGTTATACTGCGTGTAGTTGTCGTATGCGTGAGTGTGTTTCTTTTGGCATGGGTATATTTCTGGGGGAAGTGCGCAGGTGTTTTTTTTGTACTACAGTAGTGGGTGTATTGCATATTTCTGTGTGAAGCTGGATACGTGTCAGCGTATGTTTCCACAGGGAGCTGGGTGTGGCAGGCATGCCTACCCGTACGGAATTTCCGTATTTTTTCTGGAAATGTGAAAAACTCAGCAAGCGCTACGGAAAATATAGATACTTGTTTCACGGTCCGGAAAAAAATAACATTGGGGAAAAGAATCGAACTCGTTGGGCTGTGGTAAAGCACTGCGTGACATTTTTCCGAAGACAGCCGAACCCGGTTTAATGCCGCAGTCACGCTTGGTCATTCAAGTACTTTCAGACTGTGTCTAAAAACTCCCTTAGTTCCGCCTCGTAGGGTCCCTTAACGCAGGCTGGACTGCTTATAACCTGCTGAGAGACGGCCAGCGACCCACAGCACAAGCTATGCAACTGGCACTCGCCTGGAAGCTTATAATTACTTTAACCGCGCGCCAAGCTCTGTACTGTATAGGGCCAGGAAGGGGGCTGGCCGGCCGGCTGTGCTACATGCAATTGAGTGCCTATTGCTTGCACCATTAGCACCACGAGACTTTCGTAAATTCGCTACAATTACAGAGGCCTGCAACCTAACACAAGAAAATATTTTATAATGTCGACCACATCACCAGAAAGTTCAAACTGTGTACTAAGTGACTTCAAATGATGAACATTGTAGAAAGGATTTAAATGTGTAATTAAAACGCGTATATACACTAGATCGAAAACCGGTCCGTTGCAAGGCAATGAAGGGCCGATCAGTACACACGGTCAAATCGACTAAAATATAAGACAAACGAAATGGTATTCTAAGATTTAGTTTATGCTAACACAAAACACAGATATGAAAGTAACTAAAATGCAAAAGGACTACCACAATACAAACGATATTTCACATAACATGATCAGTTCTATAGCACAGAGTTAGAGAATGATATCCAGTCAGTGGTACGCCGTTCTTTGTCTAGTATGTTAGCGGGAAGCGAGACTGCAGGCATGATATGAGGCTAGCCGGCTGGCTGCGAACTTGCCAGCTATAATTAGTCTAGTAGCTCCACTGAAAAGTCCTTTCCAGTGAAAGAAAGCACAGGCGTGCAGTGCGCAGTCGCAGTAGAGACACATGGCACCGAAGTTTGCCGAATCAGTTTTTGCACAGTCGCAGTGAAGATCGGTGCCCGTGAGACTGAATTCAAAACATGACGTCCAAATGAATGGCTAAGCAAAGTGATTGTGAATCTGAATCTTCAAAGAAACGGCGCAAGGGGCAGACATATATTGCCTCGTATTCGGAAAAGTGTCCTTTCGTTATTCGCGGCAGCACTGACTCAAAAGTACGATTTATGCCAACAGTTTGGCATCTCCGCCGGTGGTATGAACCACATCAAGCGCCACGTGGAAGACCCAAAGCATATCAAGAATTAAGAGGCTTTGAAGAAGAAAAAGAAGATTGTGGCAGCAAATCAATCTATGATTCTTCGCATAATATCAAAAAGGATGAGTGCAAAAACAACAGGTAGTAAAAATAAATACGGAAATCGTAATAGTATTGAAATTTGAAAAAGCTAATACTGAAACTTAAAATTGAGGGTAGGCATGCCTGGTGTGGTGTGCATGTTTCTGTGGGAAGTTAGTAATAAACTGTAAATCTGCTCAGCGTACATGTGATGGAAATGTCAAATGTATTGTTATAAACTTTATAATAAAAAAAAATAAAAATAAAAATGGGCTGCCTGCTGATTATTTTTTGTTTTTTTTTGTGTATGTGCATTATTTGCCTGAAACTGTGTAGTTTTCTTATTATTAATAATTATTTTGAACTCTGTTATTTACAAATGCGAACCCTTGAGTTTATGATGTCTTTGGTGTCTGGTATCAGCTTGCAGGATATGTGCTTGGAGCTCAGGTTTATTGGGGAATCGTGCTATTTAAAAGCTTATTGTTATTATTATTATTGTATTATTATTATCATTATGATTTGTGTGCACAGAAGGGGAGCAGCAGCTGATGAAACAGAGAGAGGACCATCGCCCACGCCGGCGCCGAGCTTCCTCCAGGTCGTCCCCACGGAAACGCACCCTCAGCGGCCGCTCCATGTCCGACTTTAGCGACCATGACATGGAATTGGACAGCAGTCGCCATGACGACACTCTGTCCAACAACACGGAGAAACTGACCATATCGCCCATGGAGATCTGCGGCGAAAGCAACGACGTTGGAAGCGACCTGCACAACCTCGGCCGCAACGGCGAGATGACCGAAAACGGCATCGGCGGTGAACTAAGAACCGAGCTGGTGGCTTTCGCCAAGGACATGTTCTGCAGGTCACCGGTGTTGAAATTTGGTGAGGTAAAGCACGAGCTGAAAGTCCGGATGTCCCAAACACCCAAAGGTCATATCTTTGCGTCGGGAATCCCAGAAAAGATGCTAGTCAGCGCTCTGCTGTCTGTTGGGGGCTTCCAGGTGAACAGACAGGTACAGTCATTTGTCTGCATTTAGAGACAATTGATCTACATCATCATGTTTTTATGCAGCGAATTTTGCAAACACTGTTTTCAGTTTTCAGTGCTGGGTTGGCGAGTTGTATCAATTTTTTATTCATCAGATTAATGTAAGTTGTATTGATTTATACTGATAAGTTGGTGAGACATAGGTGCATTACTGTGCAGTGTTTTATGGTCAATAAATATATAGATTTCCTTTATTAAAAGCACAGAAATGTTCTTCTGTCCTCATCTCTGTATCTGCAAGAAGCTTTAAGAGTGTGTGTGATATTGTTTTGAAGTCCTAATTTTCTTTTATTTCCTCCTGACTCTTAAAGTCAGTTCAGTTTGTTGTAGCATTATGCTTATGAAATTCATTGTGATATTTTATGTTGGAAGAGGACATGAGGACAAAAATGTGTTCCCTGTTATTCTATGTGTATGTGTGATTATTATTATTATTATTATTATTATTATTATTATTATTATTATTATTATTATTATTGTTGTTGTTGTTGTTGTTGTTAATACTGTTAATATTCTTATAGTTGTTAGTGATTCTTTACGTTCTACCTAGTAGTACAGATCTATCGTCATTGTGTTGACTGCTCTGTGTGAAAAAAGCTGGCTTAAATGTAATATTATTATTGTTAATATTATTATTTGTATTATCAATATTAATATTATTATTGTTATTATTATGATCATGTTTACCATTAGTATTGTTTAGTATTGTTGTTGTTATTATTATTATTATTATTATTATTATTATTATTGTTGTTGTTAATATTGCTTTTGTTTGCTGTTCTGATTGTCTGTTTGTTATGTTTGTGCTGTGTTTCAGGCGACTAGTCATTCCAACGCTGAACCAATCTTTGCTTTCCTCCATCAGGGCAACAGACAGGATAAGGTGAGCAATGGACTAAAGGTGTAACTTGCTGTCAATAACATTATTTATTGCAGGTAGGCACATTTCTGCTGGTTTGTTAGTAACGATTGACCTCGACATTGAGGTTTTAACGTCTACGTCCATTGTTGGCGACATGTCCTACGGGAGTATAAGCATCCCAGGCAAGACTGAAGAGGGGTAGGGACAATGTCGACCACTGAACCTCCAGAGCAATCATTTTGCTTAGATGTACAGTGAAAAGGGGCCACTTTCGGCTTTGCCCACCACGGGATTCGAACCTGGGTCATCGATGTGCCAGGCGAATGGTCTACTACTGAGCCACAGCAATGGGTCAGGCATAGGCTTCTATTAGTTCTGTAGTGAACAAGTCAGTGTGGTGTGGATAAGGTTTTACATTTGCACAGTTACAGTGTCATTGCTACTTTACCTTTTTTTTCGTCTTCTTTTCTTGTCCTTCTGTGTGTGTGTGTGTAGTAATCTATTGATGCCTGGGCATTTGTTTGTTTCTTACTATTTAAAAAAAAAAGAAGAGAAATTACTGTATTTATTTATTGTTTGTTGAGGCTCGGGAGGTACTGTTTACGACCCTGGAGCAGTCGGGCAAAATGAAGAGTGCGGTCTTCATCGAGAACGTCAGGAAAAAGTGTGCTGAACAGTACTCCGACAACGAACTCAAGAAACTGCTAAAGGTATGGCTTCCCGACTGTGTTTGTCTGGTCTTAGACAGAACCAAAGTCAAAGAATTTGTTTGTTTTAGGCCAGCATGGGTTTACCCTAAAATGTGCATTGTTATGACATTAAACATTGATACAACGGGCTTTCCTTGCTCAAAACCAACCGCTAAAGTTTCAATTTTCCATTTCTGTTCTGATAGGGAGTGATAACCCTTGTTCAACAGTACGCTTTTGCAATCTACTAGGTGGTGATTGTAGCGCTACAGCCGTTACTATCCATTGGTATTAATAGGCACAAATGATTTATTGATTTATAAAATGTCGACCGATGCTATTTTTTAGTCAAGTCGCCCGATGTCCGCCAGCAAAATACGCCAAACACATGCCCCATTAGGTCGCTTCCACTGCTGTACCTATAAATAGCATCGTCTCGCGAATTGTAGTCTCCTGATTTCCTGTTCTTTCCGGTGGTGTACAAAACATGGTGGATCGTTTTGAAAAACGCGTATTGAGAATTTTTGAACGTCGACAATGTTTCAAGTTCAAGAAACGAGAGAGGAGATTATACTAGGAGCCGTTACAGACAGGGATGATTAGGACAGTGTTTTTTTAGGGATTCGATGAAGGCGATCTTGTGCAAATTGATCTAAGCAAGGAAAGCGACTTGGATATTGATTTGGAAGCATTGGAGAGTGATTTGAGTGATAGTGATGTGGACATAGTGATTTCTAGTCGGTAATACTGGGACATTTTGTTTATTTTTCTTCTGTTTTTCTAATGTTTGGATTTTTTTTAATGGATTTATGTGCAAGACACTCACAACAACTCATGCATCTCTTGAAAGAAAAAAACATCATCTCGAATTTAATAAAATTGGTTTTTAGTTCAACATTTGTTTTAGATTTTTTTTAAATTTTGTGTGTTTGTAATGGGGGGATGTATTATGCAGAGTTGCTTCTCTTGAGCTGAATTTTTGTCATTAGGCAATGTAAGGGCGGTCTGCTTGAAAAAGGTTAACACAGCCCACGGACTGTAGCACAATCAGCAAGTGCCGCACTATGATATTCGTCTCGTTTAAATGTTTGATCTGCTTTGATGTGTTTGTGATTGCCTCTTATAAATTGTTTCCCCACTTTCTAGAAATTTAGTGCTTTAAATTCCCACTGTCGCTGTCTTTCTCTTTTGTTTTTTGTCATTCCTATTCTGTTCTATCAATCTACTATACTATCTTCTTCTTCGCTAGACCAGTCACCTACCTTTTTTCTTGAAAACCTTTCCAGAACTCCTCATTTGTGTATGAGTAGGTAGTCAAAAGCCATTTTTAAAAAATGATTTCCTCATCACAAAACTGACATAGATTTAAAGAGCTTTTCATTCTGAACACAGTGGTATATTTTTTTTCCCCATAGGACAAATAGGTAAAAAGTTATTAATGTTTGAAAATGCCGAATGTTGGTGTTTTTTTGGCAACGTTTTGGAATTGAAGAAATTGACAACTTTGGAGTCTCAAAGTGAAGCCAATATTGATACCAGGAAGCTGATTTTTGACAGGTAACCCCTTCATATGTTATACTCCAAGCCCAATTTTCTTCAGGCCTCTCCCATGTAATGTTCAGCCGTTTTGGTGCTTCAAAGTTGGGAAATCATCAAATTCGCAGTGCGCGCCGGCAAATTATAGGCCTACTGGTGTGCTACTACGCTCAGCACGCGTGTCGCTTAACAGGCCTACGAGTACGCAATGACCGCAAGAATTCCCGAACACCGTTTGGGTAGGCTTTTCTACGGCAAAGCGCTCCGCGATACAGTAATGCACAAATTAATAAATACCCTAGTTTTATAAAGGAAAGTCTGCTCTTTATTTCTTGCTAAGTTTTAAACTTCTAGTTAAAATCAAACTTACATCAAAACCGCTTTATCCACTTTGTTCGGCTCGTAACAAAACTTTTACACACGAGAGCCCCACAATACCTATATGTAAATGAAGCTAAGTATCCGAACTTCTCATTGGTTCTTATTTTTAGGCCATCCAATGAAGTATCGCAAAGCGCTTAGACTTTGAAACGAGCCCCTCTCAGCAAACGACGCTGACAACTTTTTCCGCACCGCCATTCAGCGCTCGGATAGGGGCGTATTCAAAAGCTGTTTTCTCGGAATCTTTCGCATAAACATGCATTAAAAACAACACAGATGTAAAGATAAAGCTTTCAATTTTTATTTGAATACAGCCACTGTTCGTTTTGATGCAGTTTTACATTAATAATAAGTGTTGAAAGTGAAGTGAAAACTGAGTCAAAACTGCCGACCGGACAAGAGCCAATGAAAGGCTTGGAGTACCTAGTATGAGGTCTGTTGGTTCAGCTTGGGAATATTGGACACTTTTTGCCAAATGGTCATAGGGGATTCCTATGATACTATTATTTAGCAATGTAGGCATTTTATATGTATGTGTTTTGTTGATATTTTATAATCATCTTTATATTCTATGTTGTTTTTGTAAAAGGGGGTTTGATAAATTAGAGTATAGCCTCATTGTCCCCTGCATTGTGTGCCTTTATTTAAAGTGACCAGCTGGTGAGTGTCTTCAGAGTTACCACTAGGGTTGTTTCAGCAGATCTTTTATTCGGATCAGGAGTGAGTCCTCTTTCAACCAAGTTGTAGTCTTGATTTTGTGGTCCTGATTCAGCTCTTTACAGTCCGCTGGACCCTGTAAGCAATGAATAACTATCTATCTTCTAATATGTTGCACTTTTATGTATTATTGAAATTGGATTTGTTTATCATTTGGGATAGGGTGTCTTATAAATGACATGTGTGTGTGTGTGTGTATGTGTGTGTGTGTGTGTTTTGTTTGCCCAAAATAATCTCATTTCACATTTGCTGTCGTTTAATGTTAGCATGCATAAGTGTAATTCTATTCATATGTGACTGTGCATTTTTTATCCTCATTGTCATTATGATTGTTGTTATTATTATTGTGATGTTTATTCCTTGTTGATTGTAATTGTACACCACAATGTAATTTCTTGTAAAAGATAATAAAGTTGTCTTATCTTATCTTATCTTATCTATACAAGGACACAAAATAGTGTATTGCCAATTGAACACACAACATTTGATCAGTGCTGCAGCACGGTGAAAAAGAAGTGCCACTTAAAACATGATGAAAAAGTAGACAGCACAAAAGCATTAAAAAGATCAGCATCAACGATTGAGAGGTGGACTGCACCAAAAGGGCAAACACACACATGCTCGTCGAGCTAAAATTGTAACCATCCAGTCCTTCCATCGGACCTGGTGTTTACACACCCGTGCCTGCACACCCAAGTACACACAGAATAAATCAGTAAATAATGTTGGAACAAAATAGATAACAGAGAACAATGTCCTCCATACCGCCTTAGTATGTGTTATCGCCTCCAAGTGCCTAAAATATTGTGCATACATTATATATCATTGGTCAATTTGTGTGCAGGAGTTTTGCGAGTCCCGCGGCAACTCGTGGTACCTTAAAGGAACAGCACCGACTTGATGAAGCCTTGGAGGCACGCAAAGTAGCAAGCCAGCTGTGATCCCTCACTTTCTACCTGATAGTACAGATCTACCGTCATTGTTGTGGTCTGCTGTGTGTCAACCAAGCTTTCACTTTGTAGGCCTAAATGTGACCTATGTGTGTGTGTGTGTTTGTATAGTGAATGGTGGTTGATTTCAATTGTATGGACGTAAAAAGCATTTTGTACGCACTTTGCTATGAATACATATTCGTATGCTTGGGTTTGGTTGATGTATGGATCATGATTTCAAAAGATGGAAGTGTTGGTTGTTCCCACAATGGGCAAGGAAAGTTAATTGTGTGGAAGGGACAAAGCAACCACAAGGGGAATAAATAATACATGTTATGAGTACATACAAGACCGCTGACTGGGCAGTAAAAATGTGTGTCATTATGCATGCCTATGTGGAAGGATGGCTAAAAGCAGAGATTTTGTAAGTGGAGATGGGACACTCCTTACATAGTCAATGACATGGATTATTCTTCCCGACTCCGTGATCCCCTTACAGACAGTGCAATTTGATCAAATGTTTTCTCCCAAACTACTGATCACATTATTGTGAAACTTGGTGTTTAAGTGGGAGGTGAGGAGTTTTAAGTTAAAAATAAGTTTGGTGACCCTCATTTCAAAATTGTCTTTTCTGACAATTTCTTTGTATTTAAATTTATTTAGGCAAGCGATCACTATTTATCAAAGAAATTCATGTTATAGTTATGAATACATCCCTCCACCCCCTAACCCCAGGTAGTGAACCTTTATGCAGCCAAAGATTTTTTATGTATGCAGCTGTGTGTGGGAAGGTGGGAGGAGGGGGGGGGATTGTTGGGATGGTATGGTGTGGAGTGGGGTAAACATTTCTGATGGAGCCTCTACAGTTGAACCATGTGTATTCTCAGCAAGAAGCTCCTTGCATGTTGCTCTATCACCACAAGAAAAGTTTAAGAGTGAGGGGAGGGGGGAGAGAGAGAACAGGAGACATTATTATTAAGAAATAAAAAGCACTGAGAAAGTTTACAGTTGTTCCCTCCTTGTATTCTACATGTTTGAATTCATTGTAATATAAACTTCAAAATGTATTTCATTAAAACAGCGGCGCAGCTAAACAATACTGTCTATAAGACGTAACCCAGTGCGTTCAGTTCCTTCTCAGTTATCTTTTCTCCCCAGTCTTCCTGCCTGCAATACTGTTTCCATACTGCGCACCTCAAAAAGTAACATGAACTACATTATACTGCCCACAGAATGAATTAACACGAAAAAGTTGCACATCAACAATTTTAAAAACAAATAAGCCACTGACTGTCTGCATGCAGCATGTCTCATAATTACAAAACATGTCTGCTCTCGCTGGAAAACTCGACTAAATTCCAATTGCTCTTGGCAAATCTAAGCAGTTTACCATAATTATGCTTATAAAATGTACTGCAAAACTTTAATAAATAAATTAAGTCATTTCTATTCCATTTCAAATTCTTTTCAAAAAAATCTTATCAGATCTGTACTGCGTCTGTTCCAGTTTAGATCTAATCAAAAGATCTGTAGCCTGTTTATTCTGGGTTTTTGTAGTCTTTTATTCTGGGATTTTAGAATAGGCCTGATTTAAATTTTAAAAAACGTTTTAGAGATCCTTCAATGACCAGACCATCAAGAACATTGTAATCGGCAACAGGCCTGTGATGCCTAATCATAGCCAATGACTCTACACTGCACTGAATATCTTGTCCAAGGCACATTTATACACTTTGCTAAAAACCTGGTTATCACCGGATTTTTAGACGAAACCGAAATATATTTGCCTGGGATGGGAGATCACAGAGCACAATTCAGTGAAGCTTAACAAATGCATAGTTTGCTTGAGTTATGGAACTTTGTCCTTTTATTTTATTCAGCAACAAAAAACCAAGGAAAAAAAGCAAAGGAAAAGTGAGAATAAGCGACGCTTGTCTGGCCAGTGAACGGCAGGTTGCCCAAGCAAAATTGTATCCAAAAATTTCAACACCGTCCTCATGCATGCGTGTTCAAGAGTGCATGCACAGTCAGTGTGTGATTGCCGTCAAGTATGGAAACTGACAGGAGTACACATGAGGAAGATGAAGAAAAAGCGATTATCATCAATATGCCTCTGCATTGTTCATATTTTAAATGTGACCGGTTAATATTGTTACAAGATATTTTTGTCGGTTTGCAATAACTGTGTGTACTGTCACAGCATGGTGTGGCGTGTGTGTGTTTGAGGCTGAGTGTAAATTTGAGGTAGGCTTTGTCAGCACAATAACATATATTACGCACGTGGCATTGTTTGTGCACATTTGGAAATGCAGGAGTGTCAGAGCGAGTCAGAATGTGTCTTTGAGACCGACTGTGTCAGAGCGAGTCAGAATTTGTCTTTGAGACCGACTGTGTCAGTTGAATGGATTTTACTGGAAATCATGACACAAGGTATTTATTTATTGCTGAAATTAATGGCTTAACAACCAGCGACCGAAAATTTACGGAAACACCTTTTAATAGCTAAACTATTCCGAATTCAAACCATAGGTAAACTTCTCATACTTCATAAGCAGACAAGGTTATTCATTTCATTTCCTATTCAGCCATATCTAGCATGAGAGAGAGTTTCCGAAACACTGGATGATCATGTACAAATGAACCAACAGTTCACAATGAAGGTTTGTGGTCAAAGGTGACAGTTTCATACAGCTTGAAGGTAAAGGTGACAATGTCATACTGCCTTATAGCTTGAAGGTAAAGATGACAGTGTCATACTGCCTTATAGCTTGAAGGTAAAGATGACAGTGTCATACTGCCTTATAGCTTGAAGGTAAAGGTGACAGTGTCACACTGCCTTATAGCTTGAAGGTAAAGGTGACAGTCACACTGCCTTATAGCTTGAAGGTAAAGGTGACAGTGTCACACTGCCTTATAGCTTGAAGGTAAAGGTGACAGTGTCACACTGCCTTATAGCTTGAAGGTAAAGGTGACAGTGTCACACTGCCTTATAACTTGAAGGTAAAGGTGACAGTGTCACACTGCCTTATAGCTTGAAGGTAAAGGTGACAGTGTCACACTGCCTTATAGCTTGAAGGTAAAGGTGACAGTGTCATATTGAAGGTAAAGGTGACAGTGTCACACTGCCTTATAGCTTGAAGTTATTAGTTCACACGAATGTAGCATTACCATAACTGATCACTTTACATTCTTAAATAGGACACAAAGTATTTCTTAGATTTTGTTTAGATTTAAAAAAAAAAAAGTTTAATGTCCAAGGTCGAAATCAAAACAAAAGGTCCATCTTCACGTGAGAATAATTTGAAGCTGTATCTTGGTCAAAATACTCTTCTCTACCGTGAAAATGGATACAAGTATCGCCCTGAAAGAAAAAGTTACACTTAACTGTAGAAAAATGTTTCCACATAGGTAATAAATTTTTGGCGTTTTTGTGAACGGGAAAAAAGTTTTGAAAAATGTTATGAATGTTTTGCATTTTTATGAAAAGAACAATTTTAAATGTCAAGGGTTGAGACTGTTTTATTATAAAGTCATGTACGTGTTGAAATGCATCAACAGTATGTTAGGTGAAGCATGAAGTGAGCAACAATTCGAAAAAACTCGTGTGGATTATAACGTTGTTTGTTGCATTACGCTGTTGAAAATGCTGTTCTCAAATAAAACAAAATAAACCTTATCTGCACCATATTGTTTATGAATTACTTTGAAAATGTGTATGTATGTGAAGTTCATTAATTTGCATCCTGGATGATCAAAAGTAATGTTACTATTTGATGACACATGTTCACACTTCAAAGTAAATACTTTATCATCGGTCAATTTGTCAAAAAGCTAAATTTTATTTTGAAAATTCAACGATTACAATTATGCAAATTACCAAATGTAAATTCCCGAACTATTGGTGCAATAGATGATATATGAATTTTATAATTGTGCAACTTATTACATGTTTCAAACTTATTTTGTAAAGTTTTATTTTTTCACATTTTGTTTGTTATGAAAAAATGAGCACAAAATTGCAATGTGTAAGCCTATAATTTTTGGGGATTTGAATATTGACCAGTTTAAACCTAATAAATATTGGACTGATTGTTACGAATTTGAGATGAGATAGTGGGCAAGGTTTAAGTTTCCAGTTATGTGCGTGTGTTGCTATTTGTCTGAAATGATGTTGAACATTAAACTTTACACATCAAACACTTCCTCATCTCTCTTTTACAAACTAAAAGACAACTTTACTTCACATTAACTTATTTTTAATGAATGGATGATAGTAAGATGGCTTTCTAACTTAGCCAACACATAAAATAAATATGGACTCAGCTCGAGCAACATTGACGTAGTGACGATCGAGGATGTAGATGATACGAAGAGTCATATAAGTATTCGCAAAGTTCTTTCAAAGTCTTTCGTGCAATGTCATGATGATACCGATCAATCCGGGTGGATACAATGATGAACGATAGTCGTCGGATCTTCCGCAACGATGAAACTCGGCAAAATAGGTAACCCGACTCACAGGTAGAATGAGAACAAATTAGGAAGAAGTCCGACCCTGCAACATAGCGAAGTACCTAACTTCGTTAATTATCAGCTTACAGAGGTCTGAAAATGAGTATCGACTTGCTAGAAAACCGTCTTACCAAAACCGTTAACTAGTTGACATGGTAACCAATGTTGCAATTCATTTCTCCAAGTCGATGATACTCATTTCATTTACAAGATTTATAAAAAACATAACTTCGATCATTGACAAATAATATCACCCCATTATTTAACCAAAAAATGATCGCGCAAACACTCAATCGAACGAATACAAATGTGCATCAACAACAATGAATGGCGGTCGTCCTGACACAAATACATTCTCCTCCGCGGACGCGCAGAATCAAAATTCTTACCAGTTCGAACTTCTTCAAATCCTGCAGTTTCAACCCTGCGTTGAATGGATTGACTAGTTACTTTGCCGACTGTAAAGTTATTGTTAAAAGGCGTGAAAGAGGAACTAAGGAGGTTTCCAAACTCCAGGTCTTCAGCTTCATCCTTCTCAGGCAAAGTTCTGTCGTCTAGTCACGAGCTAACAGTTCTCGTTGCTAAACAATATCCAGGAAGTTGACAAGCTGTCATGGAAATTGAACTCTCTTAATCTGTTAAGTTGTTTGTAAATATTATATATATACTAACATTCAACTCCGTGAAACGATTAAGATTACTGGTTGGCAATATTTATTCTGTCCAAAGAATGTTTTAGATATCGCAGGAACCACGTCATTGTGTACGTGTGATGCAAAAACTTCGGTCGACGTCATCCAAAACTAAATATAATCGTGTCTCGCGCCGGTACGTCACATCCTTTATAGTACAGGCTCACAACATAATTATTCTCTGCACTTATACTTGCGAGGAGCTCAAATAAACATTACAATACCCCCCATCTTAAGCGAAATGTGGATAACACATTATCGTAGCAATGAGCGACTGAGAAAGTTAATTATTATTTTACTCTAACCTTCTTCTACTTCGAACAAACAACTAAATTTCAACAACTAACATATTCTTGTTACTGAGTTTAGTAAACCCTGGTTTACTTACGGCATATACTCAGTATTCTATCCTGGCATTCAGAAAACAATAATCCATACAAAAATCTATTTCTCCCATATTCATTTTGTATGATTACATCCGAATGTTACATGGAGCGACTGAGGAAGTCTGCTCTCACATTATCTTTTTGTTACTGAGCTTTGTGAACAACTGGTTCACATCTGGCATCGGCTCAGCGTCAAATTTTGTCACTTGATTCAGCCTGCGATAGTCGATACAAAATCTGTTGCTCTCATCCTTCTTTTGTATCAAAACAACCGGAGCACTGTATGGTGACGCTGCTGGTTCAGTTACACCCATTTCCAACATGGCATCTACCTCTTTGCCAATTGCTTGTATTTTCGCGTACGGCAGTGGGTACTGACGAACAAATACAGCTCCTTCTTTCTCGTGCGGTATTTCGCAAGACTGCAGAGGCGTGCAACCTGGTAAATCAGAGAGAACTGACTCTCTGGTCTGAATGTCGCGAAGCAACGCTGCTTTTTCACTCTTGCTGAGATCTTCAGCAATATGAACGTCCTTCGGTCCTTCTGTCCTTTGCAATGTAATCAGAGGGATCGATGAAGTTCGAGAAGTGGGTGTGTCTGGTTCATCTTTATCCTCAGTCATTACCACGGCGACGATGTGCGTTTCTGTGGTAGGCGTTCTGTCAATGTACTTCTTGAGGATATTGGCATGGTACAGTCTCTCCTTGTCGCCGATATTGATCCTGTAGTCGAAATCGTTGACTTTGTCTGACACAATGTATGGACCCTTCCATGTCATTTGAAGCTTGTTAGATTTATTTGGAAGAAGAAGCAAAACTTTATCCCCTACGTTGAATGACCTAGCTTTGGCTTTCACGTTGAAGAACTTTGCTTGCTTAGCTGCGGCTTTCTGTAGGTTGTCTCTAGCAATTGCACATGTGTCTTCGATCTTATTACGTAGATCGACCACGTATTGGAAAGTAGTACGAACTTCTTCGTCTTGCTTTTCCTTTGTCCATAACTCCTTGAGTATCTGCATAGGACCTCGCACTGTACGCCCATAGAGTAGTTCGAACGGTGAAAATTGAAGAGACTCTTGGGGAACTTCTCTAATTGCGAAAAGCAAAGCGGGAATAAACCGGTCCCAATCTTTTGGCTGTTCCTGGCAGAGATGTTTGAGCATGCTTTTGATGGTTCCGTTGAATCTCTCTACCAACCCATTTCCTTGTGCGTGATACGGAGTGGTCCGTAACCCTTTGATGCTCAAGAGTTTGTTGACTTCGTCTGCTAGATTTCCCACAAATTGAGATCCACGATCTGTTAGAATTTCCTTTGGAATTCCTAGGCGTGTCCACATCTCCCAGAGTGCTTCAGACACTTCTTCTGCTTTGATCGTTTTGAGTGGCTTCGCTTCAGTGTACCTGGTGGCGTAGTCGACCATGGTTACGATGTATCGATGTCCTCGGTCTGAGATCGGAATAATAGGTCCGATGAGATCGACAGCGACACGTTCAAATGGTGTGTTGATGATAGGCATGCGACCTATGGGTACTTTCTTGGTGTGGCCTTTTGGTGTAGTTCTCTGACAGATATCGCATGACGCGCAGTACCTGCGTACTTCACCACAAACTCCTGGCCATGTAAAGTCATCCCAAATTCGCATCCTGGTCTTTCGAATACCCAAATGACCAGCCATAGGGGTATCGTGTGCTAAGCGTAGCACTTCACTTCGGTACTTCTTAGGTACAACGACTTGACGAGTCATTTTCCCATTCTGCTCGAAGAATCTGTACAGAATGTTTTTCTCCCATCTGTACTCCACAGGAACTCTTTTTCCAACTTTCTTCTTACCAGAAATAGTTGTCCCTAAGTCTGCAAGTTTCCGAATATTTTCCAGAGTAGAATCTAACCGCTGCTCCTGACTCAGCTGCTCTGGAGTCACGTCACCCAGTATAGACCCAGAAATCTTGAGAGTTCGGTCCTCTCGCTTCATTCCTGCCTTAGTCTGTACTGCTGCACACAGTGTACGCACTGCGTAAACGGGAACAGGGTAGATAGCTCCGGATTCCGTCTTCCGATAGTTGCCTATCAGCACTGGACATATCGGCTTGTCCATAAGCGCAACCTCCGTCATTTCGTTAAAATACGGAGTGTTCAACTGTACTACAGCGATCGGAAGTTTTAATTTCTCTGCAGAAGATGCCAACACTATGTCTACCGTTCGTCCTGTCTTGCATTCATCGGGTACAAGACCAGATTGAACAATCGTGATTGACGCTCCCGTATCGCGTAATGCTAACGTGGTTACTTTCCCCACCATCACCTGACACTCGGGTGAAAACGGGATTTGTGTGCACGTCTCACACAACACGCTGCTACTGGCTCCTACTGGTTGTACCATGCTTGGTATGATCGCCGCAGCTGACTGGGTCGTAACCTTTTTGGGACAATGTCTTGACACATGACCCACTTGGTTACACGAAAAACATGTTTGCCTCGAAAAATCGCCTCTGCGACCTTGACCTGCGTTCGAAGTTTTACTGTCTTTCGTTTTCTCACCTTCACCGACTTCTTTCGGTCTATGCTCATCGCCCTTGGATTTGTTATGAAGAGGATTCTTGAACCGTTCATGGCTAGAACACGCGGTAATTTTCGCCGACTCAAAAATGAGAGCATGGGCTACGGCTTCTTCCATGTCAGCAGGTGCTCTTTCGAGAATGAATCTCGCTTGGTCGAATGGTACGCCCTCGACAAACTTCTCGATCATAAATAGATCCCTAAGATCTTTATGTGTCGCTTTTACCGGCTAACTGTTGCCATCGCGTAAGCCATAGGTCTAGTTTTGTCGCGAATTCTTGCGTTGTTTCATTTGTCTGACGCCTCGCAGCGCGAAATTTCTTTCGGTATTCTTCTGCCGTCAGGCGAAAACGATTGAGCAAGGCTGCCTTTAGAGCTTCATAATCTTCCGCTTTTTCGTCAGCCATCAATGAATATACGTCCCGTGCTTTACCTTTGAGCAGAGTACCCAACCTGGATGCCCATTCATTTTCCGGCCATGACTGAATCTTGGCGGTCCTTTCAAAGGTCCTAAGGTAAGACTCAAGATCATCTTTGTCTTCCAAAAAGGGTAACTTTACTTTGAATTTATCTTGGTGTTGCCTTGGGTTCTCAACTCTATCGTTGGAAGCGTTATCATTGACGTTCAGCTCAGCTCGGAGTTTGATTCTTTCCAATTCAAACCCTTGTTCATCTCTTCTTTTTCTCTCTTCGAATTCTGCTTCAATCTTTTTAGCCTCTAATTCATCCTTTCTCTTTCTTTCTTCTGCTTCGATCTTTTTAGCTTCCTGATCATCGAGGCGTTTCCTTTCGTCTTTCACATACTGCACTAAGTCTGCGCCCGATAATCCTAGACATTCAGCTTCGGCTTTCAGTCTGGCAACCAAATCGTTGTTATCCATTTGTCTGGATTGCGACCTCGTGGTTACGCTCATGGATAAGGTTGGAAAAAACGTTATAAGCTGAGCTACAATCTCTACAGATTGCTAAGAAAATACTTCACAAAAGAAAATCGAGAATATGAATTTACCTGAATCCAAGAAAACAATGTATTTTAACTTACTACGCTCACTCCAGTTAGTTCAAATAATCGCAATGATATATCTCCCTCCTGACTCGTAGTAAATAGTGCTCAGATCTTACAATAATATTTACTTTAAAATATTTCTCTATTGTCTCATCTGTACTCACTATGTAAAGACTAGCTGTAAAGAGGACTTACTCCGCGGCCTCGATCAGATACAGTCCGCTCTGAATAAATACACAAACTTCCAGAGACTTTCCTCGTGTATAACTATATACCACAGCTTATACACACTGACGTAATCCTGCGCCTGTTCCTTCTTGGCAGACCGAACCAGCCAGTAACCTTGTAACGTTATCAAACGTTCCGCTAACTAACTCTATTGTCTCTACATCTTCTGAGAACAGAGTTGCTAGAAAAAATAAACTTTAACGGCCCTACTGTTCAATTCCCATGACAGCCTTCGACCTATTAAAGTGCCCGTCGTTAACAATACTGTTTACTTGACCTCCGCAAATAAACTGTCTCACTAGAACTGTTTCATCTAGTTGTTAAACAACGTCCAGACTGCTTAGTTACATCTAACTAATTTCCGTCTGTTGCCTCACGCTTTACCAGTACTGACACAGACCTAGTGTCTCCAAATTTCGACTATCAATGACCGAAAATTGATAACAAATTTAGTACCAGCACATCAATCAAATGAATGATTGACTAGAAAATACGTTATTCCGTCAACTTATTTCCTTTAAACAGAAGTTCCCGATAAGTTCTGTTTCAAAGTGATAACTGGGTAATGACTGTCAGAATCTTGATTCTGCATTGTCTGCGGTTACTAAACATCATGATGATACAAGTTATAAGTATTGAACATGATGGAAAACGTTCAACATCAAAATAGAACATCAATGAACATTCATGCAAACAAGATGGATAATGTGAAGTAATGTTCTGCAACAAGAAAAGTAGAGTTATGACTGTTAAGAATCCGTCGGACGAAGCCCCCACTTGTTACGAATTTGAGATGAGATAGTGGGCAAGGTTTAAGTTTCCAGTTATGTGCGTGTGTTGATATTTGTCTGAAATGATGTTGAACATTAAACTTTACACATCAAACACTTCCTCATCTCTCTTTTACAAACTAAAAGACAACTTTACTTCACATTAACTTATTTTTAATGAATGGATGATAGTAAGATGGCTTTCTAACTTAGCCAACACATAAAATAAATATGGACTCAGCTCGAGCAACATTGACGTAGTGACGATCGAGGATGTAGATGATACGAAGAGTCATATAAGTATTCGCAAAGTTCTTTCAAAGTCTTTCGTGCAATGTCATGATGATACCGATCAATCCGGGTGGATACAATGATGAACGATAGTCGTCGGATCTTCCGCAACGATGAAACTCGGCAAAATAGGTAACCCGACTCACAGGTAGAATGAGAACAAATTAGGAAGAAGTCCGACCCTGCAACATAGCGAAGTACCTAACTTCGTTAATTATCAGCTTACAGAGGTCTGAAAATGAGTATCGACTTGCTAGAAAACCGTCTTACCAAAACCGTTAACTAGTTGACATGGTAACCAATGTTGCAATTCATTTCTCCAAGTCGATGATACTCATTTCATTTACAAGATTTATAAAAAACATAACTTCGATCATTGACAAATAATATCACCCCATTATTTAACCAAAAAATGATCGCGCAAACACTCAATCGAACGAATACAAATGTGCATCAACAACAATGAATGGCGGTCGTCCTGACACAAATACATTCTCCTCCGCGGACGCGCAGAATCAAAATTCTTACCAGTTCGAACTTCTTCAAATCCTGCAGTTTCAACCCTGCGTTGAATGGATTGACTAGTTACTTTGCCGACTGTAAAGTTATTGTTAAAAGGCGTGAAAGAGGAACTAAGGAGGTTTCCAAACTCCAGGTCTTCAGTGCCGGGGGTTTTCAGTATAAATAGTATCCCCACTTTATGGAAATTTAGTGCTTTAAATTCCCACTGTCGCTGTCTTCCTCATTTACTTTTTCCTATTCCTGCTCTGTCCTTCACTCTGCTATACTATCTTCTTCTTCGCTAGATCAATGACCTACCTTTTTTCTTGAAAACTCTTCCTGGACAAGACTCCTTGTTTGTGTATGAGGTCTGTTGGATCAGCTTGGGAGTGTTGGACGCTTTCTGCCGGGTGGTCACTAGGGCTTCCTATGAATGTACTATTTAGCACTATAGGCATTTTATATGTATGTGTTTGGTTGATGATTTATAATGATGTTTGTATTCTATTTTGTTTTTGTAACCGGGGTGTTCGCGTAGTTGAGGTCAACCCTCAGCCGTCCCCCGCGTGGGATGTCTTTATTGTAAAGTGACTGGTCGGTGGAGGGCATTCAATTTTCCCACTGGGGTTGTTTCAGCAGATCTTTTATGCGGATCGGGGGTTGTCCGGTCCTGATTTGGCTCGGAAGAGTCCGCTGGACCTAAAGCAACAATAAATCAATCAATCAAAGCTTCATCCTTCTCAGGCAAAGTTCTGTCGTCTAGTCACGAGCTAACAGTTCTCGTTGCTAAACAATATCCAGGAAGTTGACAAGCTGTCATGGAAATTGAACTCTCTTAATCTGTTAAGTTGTTTGTAAATATTATATATATACTAACATTCAACTCCGTGAAACGATTAAGATTACTGGTTGGCAATATTTATTCTGTCCAAAGAATGTTTTAGATATCGCAGGAACCACGTCATTGTGTACGTGTGATGCAAAAACTTCGGTCGACGTCATCCAAAACTAAATATAATCGTGTCTCGCGCCGGTACGTCACATCCTTTATAGTACAGGCTCACAACATAATTATTCTCTGCACTTATACTTGCGAGGAGCTCAAATAAACATTACACTGATACTACTTTGCACCATTGAACAACTAGTATCATGACTAACCAGAGTAGCTGCGACTTCTAGCGCACCCATTGATCACATACACAAATAACAAGACACATGTTGTAGAAGTTTGTGAGCCAGTCTTTGCTTGCAGTGATCATTGTCTGTTTGTTTGACCTGGAAAAAGAAAGGAGCTAAAATACCAAAACCAGGACATAAAACAATAACATTCAGATCTTTTTTCCAAATTTAATGAAGATGGTTATTTTTTTCTTTGATCTCAGCAACGGCACTCTCAAATGTTTATAATTTGTACTGAGCCTGATGACGCATTATCGTACTGATATGGCACATTTATGAATATATACAATAAGCATGCCCCTATATATACTAAAAGAGTTAAGTACTATTGTAAACCGCCATGGTTAGACGCAAAACTGCAAAAAGCCAATAATTTTAGAGATTTAAAAAAAAAATAGAAACGTGGTAAAGAAAATGAATATAAAAAAAAAATCACAGAGAAATGCACTAACTTCACTCAAGAGGAAAAAACGAAAATATTTATTAAAAGTTTAATATTGTCAAAAACCAGTTTTAAAACAATTTGGAAAGCAATTCTACTTGACAACCCAAAAATTAATCAAGTATATCAACAGTAATTTAAGATATTTCTCCTGATACTCTGAATTTAAATTTTGTTAAAACGTCTGATAGGATTATTACTATTGACAAATCGAAAGAAAACAATCTAGAGAAATTAGAAAACTCTTGTCATTCTAAGAATATTAAAAACAAGCTAGATAGTTATAAATTGCTTACAGGGTCCAGAGGACTGCAACGAGCCGAATCAGGATCACAACTTGTTTGAAAGAGGGCTCACCCATGATCCGTATAAAAGATCTGCTGAAACAACCCTAGTGGTAACACTGAAGGCACTCCACCAGCCGGTCACTTTATAATAAAGGCATACCACGCAGGGGACGCTGAGGCTATACTCTATTTATCGAACTACGCAGGGGACGTGACGCTGAAGCTATCGAACCCCCGTTTACAAAAACAAAATAGAATACAAACATTATAAAATATCAACAAACTACATACATAGAATATGCCTACATTGGTAAATAATATCATAGGAAGCCCCAGTGACCATGCATTTGGCAGAAAGCGTCCAATATTCCCAAGCTGACCCAACGGACCTCATACACAAATGAGGACTTTTGGAAGAGTTTTCAAGAAAAGAGGTATGTGACTGGTCTAGCGAAGAAGAAGATAGTATAGTAGATTGATAGAACAGAGTAGGAATGAGAAAGGAAAAAGGACAGTGGGAATTTAAAGCACTAAATTTTCAGAAAGTTGGGATACTATTTATAGAGAAACACCAGGTACCCCTACGGGGGAAAAAACAAGCTAGACATTCCTTCTTTGTCTACAGAATGTGTACATAAAGCACTATGAAACTTCAAGCAAACAAATCCAGGAGGAGTTGATGAATTGGATAGTAAAATATTAAATTTGTCTGCGTCATTTATTACTGACACTTTAACGTAAGTATACAACTTATGCATAGACAAATCATATTTTCCTATAATGTTAAAAAAATCTAAAGCTACCCTTTTCAAGAATGGTGGGAGCACTGACGCTTCAAATTACAGGCCTATTTCGATTCTTTCTACTTTCTCTAAGCCTCTTGATAAACATATAAATAATAATATTCTTGATGATTTTAGTGAAAACAGCCTCTTACATAAAAATCAGTCTGGTTTCAGAGCTAAACATTCTTGTCACACAGCTCTTATATCTATGATAGAACAATGGATAAATAATATTAATAAGGGAACATTTTCTGAAATATTATTTGTTGACTTCGCAAAAGCTTTTGATGTAATAGACCATGACCTTCTTCTACGTAAACTACAATTATATGGCATTCATTCTAAATCACTTCAAAATTTTCAATCGTTTATTTCTGACAGAGAACAGTGTATTTATATAAATAACCAAATAAATAAACCACAATCTGAAATTGTTACAGCTGGAATACCGTAAGGTTCTATTTTAGGACCTTTGTTATTTTCTATCTACATAAATAATCTCCCTCTTCAAATTTCGAATTCTTGTGAACTCTTCGCAGATGACACTACATTACACTCTCAAAATACAGACTTGAATAATCTATCCTCCTTATTACAAAAAGGGGCTAGTGAACTACAGGAATGGATTGAAACCAACCACATGGCCTTCAATCCAGACAAAACAAAGTCCATGCTAATTACAAGACAGAAAAGACAATATTTATCTATAAAGATTCCTTCACTGAAAATTTGCAATAAAAAAATTAATGAAGTACAATGTCATAAACTTCTTGGTGTAACTTTAGACGATAATTTGTCCTGGATGAAACATATTTTAAATGTTAGTAAAACTATTTCTGAAAGGACTTATCAATTATCAAGGATTAAACATATTTTAAACTCGTAAACTGTTTTATTCCGGTCATATTCAACCATTTATTGATTATTCCTCTACTATTTGTGATTCTGCTAGTGGCAATGTAATGAAACCTTTACTTAGAATTCACAAACGTGCGATTAAACAAGTTATTCTTTTACACAAAAAAATCTCTTCGAATGACTATAAAGGGATTAATATTCTACCTCTTGCCGACAGACTAAAATGTAATAAAGGGGGTTTCATGCACAAGATCCTTTCTGGCAATGCACCTTCCTATTTTTCCAGTGGCGTAGCTAGGGGAGGGGCAAGGGGGGTCCAAATTCAAAAGTCCCCCCGGGCCCCCACTTGAGGGGGGCCCCCAAAGGAGAGTCCAAAATTTTTTTACATTAAATATTACACCACCGCCGTGTAATCTTGCTATTCACGTTGTTATATAAGTTAGTGAATTTAGACTTATATATTTATTAAGTACATTATCTCGTGTCATGATGTCGAATGTCAAAATGCAGGGGCCCCCAAAGAGGCCAAGCCCCCTGGGTCCCCAAATTCCTAGCTACCCCACTGTATCTTTTTTCTCTTTTTTATAAAAAAAAACTGCCATCGTCTGCAAAATTAAATGTTCCAATTCCAAGAATTGATCTCTTCAAAAATAGAGTAGGGTGACCACTTGCGGCCACGAACGAACACTTTCTCATACTTCTTTTGTTTATGAACTAATCAGAATCCAAGTTTGATTTTTTTTTAATCGGGAGGTCGCAGAAACGGCACTGACTTGGCCGGGGTTCTATAAATGAAACATTGTGGACCTACTTAGCGATTTCTGCACAATTTCAGTGTACCATGATGCGGCCAGGTGCCCAAGGTGCGTCCAACAATAAGCCACAGCTGCGGCCACCATGCCTACACGCGGCCGACACCATGCTCGACATGCGGCCAGGCCCTTTACAACTTTTTAAAACGTACAAAAACACAAATAAGAGAAGAAACGAAAAAAAATAAAAACAGAAAAAGCTAGTAGAATAGGAGTTATTAGAATTGGCCGCACCTCGGTCTGGCCGCGTGATGGTCACCGTAATCTCAAAAAAGAAACTTTTCTTGGGTCAATACTTACAGACATTAAAATTCATATGCAGAGCGCGGCCATAAACCGGAAATCACGACAAAAAGGCTAAGGTAGACTCAAGGGAAGCAATTGTGATTCCTCAAAGCTTTAAAGCTAGTAGAATAGGAGCACAGGCGCTTGTATCTGGACACGCGAGCGCCTATGTCTGTGACGCGCCTCCCTTTGGTTATCATAGGCGCTCGCGTGTCCAGATACAAGCGCCTGTGAATAGGAGTTATTAGAATTGGCCGCACCTCGGTCTGGCCGCGTGATGGTCACCGTACTCGTCTTACGTATTCCGGTTTTGCTTTGTGGAATAACCTTTCTGAAGACCTCCGCACTCCAGAATCTAAATTTACATCATGTAAAACAAATCTCCTAAAACACATACACAAATTAAATGAATATTATTTGTTGTTAATGGGTATTAACAACGATATTTTTTTTGAAAATAATATTATCTAATTATTACCTTGTTTATTTGTTATTGTTCCAAAACTGTTTTTCTTTCTGAGAGTTCTGACCCTTGGTGTTTGGTAGCGCCTTCCAGAAGGCAGGAGCTGGAAGTGGTGCGCAAGCACATGAGTGCTATCCAGCACAATGCAACTGGCTTTCTGCACAACACGCCTTTCATACAACACCTGCGGACTCTCTTGTTTCACTCCCACAACCTTCCCACAGACTTTCACCACTCGATCCAGCACACCTTTGTTTTTTACACACAAACTTCCATACCAGCAGATAAAAGAAAAGGTAAGAACGGACTCAATAAAAGAAGAGTACAAAGTCTGAAGGATGCGGCTATTGACTTGGAGATTTCGAAGCTTTTGAAGGCAGTAAATTCTAGACTGACATTTTTTGTGGATGGCCTGGGTGTTTGCAGTGAACTTCAGTTTCTCGTCAATGATGGTTCCCAGGTATTTGTATTGAGTGACTGTAACACCATCAATGACAAGGTCTGGAATGAGAGCGTTGTTTTTACGAAAGTCAATGACAAGTTCCTTAGTTTTCTTTACATTTAAGTCCAGATAGTTTTGTTTGCACCAGGAGCTGAACCTATCAACTGCAGAGAAATACAGAGAAACTGCAGAGAAAATCTGTAACCGAGTGATGGGTTATGAAGATTTTAAATTATTTTAGACAGGAAAGACCACACACCCACAACTCTCGATAGAACAAAAGAAGAGAGAAATCATTTACAAAACTAAAATAAAGAACGAAATAAAATATTAATTCCAACAACTTTTATTGATATTTCTTTTATTTCTATGTCGTCGAGAAGGGGCAAGGGGGTGGTACACTGGGATTTCTTATATTAAAATAAACAATATTAACATAACCATAAACTAATAAAATAACTTCTGTTTTCTATTCTATTTCTATCTTTACTTTCTGTGTCCTCAAAAATACCACAATAATCCAAACAAATTTAGCCAACACTAAGAGTAAGACTAAACCCCAAAATGAAACTTATCTACTTACAAACTAAAACACCTAACAAAACTAAACCCAAAACAACCCAAAGTAAACAAAAACTAACAAACAACCAAAAAAAAAAAACCGCTGCTTAGGCGAAACCTTTTTGTGAGCAGGGACGGATCTGCAAATTATGTTGCCATCGCCATCAAGAAAAGAAAATCAAGTCTCTAAAGCGTGCCCAAAATATTAACAGAACAATCATAAAAACAACTGTTATTATAAATAACATACCGCACCATTTATACTCTTAAAAAAATAACAAATATTTTCATATTATAAACAATACAAAAATAACTCGTTTATTGTCGCTAAAACTAAAATTATAGAGCGAGAGTAATATCCAAGAAACATAACTCTTGCCAACTATAAAATACGACCCAATAAAATAAGACCCAATAACAGTGATTCAGGGTTTGTAAACTGATAGATAACAACCCATGCCAGTTTGTTGGGCACTGGAGACTAGCGCTCAGCAGATCAGACCCCAACTTATAATTTGTGTCAGGCATACAGATTGGTCACGTGTTGTTTTATTTGAAATATAATTGGATATTGGACAACACGATGATCTGCTCACAGGGGTGAAAAAACAGAAACTCCGATGGTATGGTCACGTCACCAGGTCTTGCAAAAACCATCCTGCAAGGTACAGTGCAAGGAGGTAGAAGAAGAGGGAGACCGAAAAAAGAGGTGGGAGGACAACATTCGAGAATGGACTGGTTTGACACTGAGCGAAACAATCAGGGTTGCTGAGGACAGGGAAAGATGGAGTACGCTGGTTAAACGATCATCTGTGGTGCCCCTACGACCTCCGAGTTATGGGATAGGATAGGATAGGATAATTGGACGACACTGAGTTTGTGTTTTCTTGGTTTTTTTTTTTTTTTTTTTTTTTTTTTTTTTTTTTACCCAGCCGACCTCAGCCCTGCCTGGAGAGTCCTGCAGCAGAAGGAATAATTTATTTACCACCTCTGTCTCACAATTTGATATGATTATGACGATCATTGTTGTCAAGGTGCCGACGTGGTGATTCGTCCCTTAACGTTTACGCAATAGGACGTTAAGCTTCGTTTTTCTCCCGACCCACACAAGTCGTGCATGAACTGGCCTTTACGCTCAGCGCACCCATCAACAGTGGCGATTACATTAAGTACGTCACTGGTACTTTACACCGACTGCAAACAGTGAACATTACATTACATTACATTACATGGTTATTGCTTTAGGTTCACCGGACTCATCCGAGCCAAATCAGGACCAGAGAAGTAAAAGAGGACTCACCCCTGATCCGCATAAAAGATCTGCCGAAACAACCCTAGTGGTAAAACTGAAGGTAATCTACCACCCGGTCACTTTACAATAAAGACATCCCACGCAGGGGAAGCTGAGGCTATACTCTAATTTATCAAACCCCCGTTTACAAAAACAAAATAGAATACAAACATCATTATACAATATCAACAAAACACATACATATAAAATGCCTACATTGCTAAATAATAACATCATAGGAGGCCCCAGTGACCATTTGGCAGAAAGCGTTCAATATTCCCAAGCTGATCCAACAGACCTCATATACAAATGAGGAGTATTGTCCCGGAAGAGTTTTCAAGAAAAAAGGTAGGTGACTGCTCTATCGAAGAAGAAGATAGTATAGTAGATTGATAGAACAGAGTAGGAATGAGAAAGAACAAAGGATAAAGACAGCGACAGTGGGAATTTAAAGCACTACATTTCCAGAAAGTGAGGATACTATTTATACTGAAACCCCAGGCACCCCCACGGGGGAAAACAGTGAACAGAGCTCATTCAGCAAAGTTTTTGAAAGGTGCCCGAGACGGAGTGAGGCGGGGATGGGCGAGTGAGGAGGAGGTGAGGATGGGAGAGACTTGATGAACCTTGAACTTTGGACTTTGGACCTTTACATTTGTATAATATATCTCTATATTTTGGTTGAACTCTCAGATATAGCGCGGCAGTTCCAGAGCATGCAGCGCCACATAGGACGAGGGTGACTAGGCCTAGTCCATAGTATGACATTCCGTTAATATAAGGTATGCTTTCTGGGCGTGTTTTTGCATCTGTCACTCACCTCGTTTTGGGACATGAGTGTCAGGATCTTTATTTTAGCCATCAGGTCTTTGGTCACATTTCAGGCAGGCAGTGTAGGTGGTTTTGCATCTTTTGAAATTTCTAAAGCATTATATAGGTCAACAAAAATATATTTAGAAACATTTCTAAATAATACATTATTTAACACAATCTGCTAAATAATGCATTATATAGGTAGAAATTCCTTATTTAGCAAAAATGGCTTATTTGCCTATATCATGATCTATTTACGTAAACAATGTATTGTTTAGGTTGTTTGGGGAGAAAATATATTATTTAGAGAAATCTTACATTGTTTGTAAACAAAATTTGATTATTTTAAAAAATATACTAGATAAGGAATATTTAGCTGAAAGTGGTCCCAAAACACAGGAAAAAGGTCGCAAATAAATATTTTACAAAGAGAATTCCATAAATGGGAGAGTAATACGCGATTTGTTTAACACTTGTGGAATGAACAAATGCACAGAGAAGGAATTGTTAATGTAATTGTTTTGTTTTTTAAAATTATGAGTGCCCCCATCTCCACGTATCCCGCGCTCCTATCCCGACTCTCACCACCACCACCACCCCCACCCCCCATCCTTCCTACACCCAGCACATCACCAACGACGAAGTCCGATAGGGCAGACCATCACACAAGCCATTGGACAAACACGATGACATCCTCACAGTGTGGAAAGAAACGGAAACTTCGATGGAATGGCCACGTCACCAGAGCACTGGGCCTTGCAAAGACCATCTTGCAAGGCAGAAGAAGAGGGAGACAGAGAAAACGATGGGAGGACACCATTCGATAATGGACTGGCTTGGGCGAAACCGAGGGTTGCTGAGGACAGAGAAAGATGGAGTACGCTGGTTAAACGATCATGTGTGGTGCCCCAACGACTTTCGAGTTACGGGACAGGATAGGATAGGATAGAAAATACATTGACATAGTCGGAAATCAGAACGAGCCCAAATTTGGTCTGTATATCAACTATTTTAGAACGAGTGGCGCACGAATATGGATGATTGTTATATGTGCACGCAGCTCGCTTCAATATAGCATTGCATAGTCGATTATCGTGGTTCACTCCATCAATTTCATCCTGGTTGACGATGCAATCAACCTCCCTCTCTCTCTCTCACTCTCTCTCTCTCTCTCTCACTCTCTCTCTCTCTCTCTCTGTCTCTGTCTCTCTCTTTTTCTCTCTCTCTCTCTCTCTCTCTCTCTCTCTCTCTCTCTCTCTCTCTCTCTCTCTCTCTCTCTCTCTCTCTCTCTCTCTCTCTCTCTCTCTCTCTGTCATTAACCATGAACTACTGCTGCTAATGTAGGTAACTTAGGTAGGCCATTTTCAACAGTTCTATTGCTGACCGGGTATAATTCCGACGCCATCTTCCGGTTGGTCTCAGCGCTGTGTTTAACAGAACGATTTTTAATAGAAGGCGATGTTTCACTCTCTCTCCGTTGTTGCTCAGCCACTGGCAGCACCTTTAAGACAAACCTCTCCTTGGTATGCTACCACATTTCACTCCCTTTGACTGTGAGGGGAAACACTGTAACAATCTCAAAGAAGTAGGAAATGTTGATGCCAAAATAATCCAAATCAATTCAATTCAGTGGAGTTCAATACATCTTTTTATTGTCTAACTGTAAACATTATATAAAGATGAATCATTTACTTTGGCATAAGATCAAGCAATTATAGTACCAAGTTACAAACTTGGTCATACATAGTAAAGACTGAGGAATGCACACACATGCATGCGGCTGGGAGCGATAGTTCACACACACACACACGCACACACACACAAACAAACATACACCTATCTGTACTTTCTTTCTTTTGTAGATTTATGTTTCCGGTCACATGAGCATGTAGAGAACTTAAAAAACGATGTCATGTTGTAGTAAGACGTCTAATTGATGTAAGAAGGCAGTTAGTTAGTTATTCATTGCTTACAGGATCCAGCGGACTACAAAGAGCCGATTCAGGACCACAAAATCAAGACCACAACTTGGCTGAAAGAGGACCTGCCCCTGATCCGAATAAAAGATCTGCCGAAACAACCCTAGTGGCAACACTGAAGGCACTCCCCTAGCCGGTCACTGTACAATAAAGGCATCTCACGCAGGGGACGCTGATGCTATACTCTAATTTATCGAACCCCTGTTTACAAAAAAACAAAATAGAATACAAACATCATTATAAAATATCAACAAAACACATACATAGAAAATGCCTACATTGCTAAATAATAACATAATACGAAGCTCTAGCAACCCTTTGGCAGAAGGCGTCCAATATTCCCAAGCTGATCCAACAGACCTCACACACATAAGGATTTTTTTCCCGGAAGAGTTTTCAAGAACAAGGGTAGTTGACTGATCTAGCGAAGATGAAGATAGTATAGTAGATTGATAGAACAGAGCAGGAATGAGAAAGAATAAATGAGAACGACAGCGACAGTGGGAATTTAAAACACTAAATTTCCAGATAGTGGAGATACTATTTATACAGAAACCCCCGGAATCCCACGGGGGAGTAACAAGACAGGATATAGTCAAGATGACGTCTGGAGGCTGAGCGCTCGGACAAGCTGCGATATTAGTGTGGAAGATGCGCTAGAGGACGGAAGGCTAGTCGTGTTTCTCAAGAATGCTCGAGGAGATGTGCCGATGAAGCCACAGGTCCTTCCAGAGGCTGCGTGAGCGAGGGTAGGCAAACACAGAAGAACGCTGGCAGCGAAAAGCGCCTGTAGTCCGGAGGTCGCCACTCTCCACAACCGCATTTCCATGTGGCCCAGTAGTAGTAAAAGGTATGTAGTTGAGCGATGCCATGAGGAAAACGGAAACTCTGATGGTATGGCCACCTCACCAGAGCATTAGGTCTTGCAAAGGCCATCCTGTTAGGCAGAAGAAGAGGGAGACAGATAAAAAGATGGGAGGACAATATTCGATAATGGACTGGCTTGAGCGAAACTGAGGGTTGCTGGGAACAGAAAAAGATGGAGTACACTGATTAAACGATCATCTATGGTGACCCAACGACTTTCGAGTTACGGGATAGGATAGGATAGGATAGTAAAAAGTATAAGCAGCCGAGGAGTAGAGCGGCCTGCAGCAGAGAGACGAGGCGCCTGTCGACGGTCCGCAGCCGGCACTCCGTTCGGGGAGCCCAAGGTGAGGAGAAGATGAAGGTTAGAGTATGAAGTGGAGCCTCTCTATGCACACAGTAGTCATACATTTATAATAATAACAATTAACAATAGAACAGCTGGACATTCATACCAGTTTTGCCTCTTACAGAAATTAATGTAATTTATAAGAAATGTTAGTTATTTAGTCATTGTTTATAAGATCCAACGGTCTGCAAAGAGCCGTATCAGGACCACAACTTGATTGAAAAAGGACTCACCCTCGATCTGTATAAAAGAGCTTCTGAAACAACCCTAATGGTAACACTAAAGGCACTCCACCAGCCGGTCCTATCCTACCCTATCAAATCCCGTAACTCTGAGGTCGTTGGGGCACCACAGATGATCGTTTAACCAGCGTACTCCATCTGTCTCTGTCCTCAGCGACCCTGATGGCTTCGCTCAATGTCAAGCCAGTCCATTCTCGAATGTTGTCCTCCCACCTGTTTTTCGGTCTCCCTCTTATTCTACCTCCTTGCACTGTGCCTTGCAGGATGGTCTTTGCAAGGCCTGATGGTCTGGTGACGTGGCCATACCATCGGAGTTTCCGTTTCTTCACCAATGTGAGCATGTCATCGTGTTGTCCAAAGGCTTGTGTGATGGTCTGTCGGACTTCGTCGTTGGTGATGCGCTGGGTATAGGAAATGCCCAAAAGTCTTCTGTAGCACCTCATCTCCATGCTTTGTATTCTTCGTTGTAGATCTGCTGTGAGGGTCCATGTTTCGCAAGCGTATAGGAAGATAAAGATGACAAGGGAGCGCAGCAGCATTACCTTGGAATGTAGACTGATGGTCTTGTCTTTCCAAATGGGCTTCAACCTTGCCAGGGCAACAATTGTTTGTGCGATCCTGGAGAAGTCTTCCTGTCAGGACCCATTGTCTGATAGGAAGTCCTCTCCAGGATGGCACAAACAACCGCTGCCCTGGCATCCGGTCACTTTACAATAAAGGTATCCCATGCTTGAAGGGGACGCTGAAGAGGTACTCTAATTTATGGAACCCCCGTTTACAAAACCAAAATGGAATAGAAACATCAGTATAAAATATTAAAAAAACCAAATATAAAATTCCTAAATTGCTACAGAAAGCCATAGTGACCATTTGGCAGAAAGCGTCCAACATCTCCACGCTGACCCAACAGACCTCATACACAAATGAGGAGTTTGGGAGAGTTTTCAAGAAAAAAATGTAGGTGACTGGTCTAGCAAAGAAGATAGTAGATTGATAGAACAGATTAGGAACGAGAAAGAACAAATGAGAATGACAGAAACAGTGGTAATTTAAAGCACTAAATTTCCACAAAATGGGAATACTATTTATGCAGAAAATCCCGGCACCCGAATGAGAGTATCTGGCCGATGCTTTGTCCTTAATGCTGTGTCCGTAATTTCAAGAACCATGTTTTAATACTAAAAATATAGTGGTCTTAGCCTGTAGCCCTTTTAGCTCATTTGGATACTTATTATTAGGCCTATTATTATTATTATTATTATTATTATTATTATTATTATTATTATTATTATTATTATTATTATTATTATTATTATTATTATTATTATTATTATTATTATAAGTGTATTTATGTAGCGCTTTTTCCTAAGTACCAAGCAGTTCAAAGCACAGTTCTCAGGCATTCGTGCATAAATGTTAACATATAAACAAGAACATTTTGAAAAAATTACACACTCAAAAACAAACAAACAAAATAATAATAATAATAATAATAATAATAATAATAATAATAATAATAATAATAATAATAATAATAAATGTAGATTTATATAGCGCCGCATTACAGACACAAAGTGGCTGTGCTCTCCGCCCTTGACACATTTCATACACCATTTATACTACACAACAACAGTAGGTATATAAAATCTGAATAAATTCACTAAAAATGTACAACATAATGTTAAAAACATTCAATAAATATATTACATTGAAAAAACATAAAAAACTAAAACTATTATAAATTTAAAAAAAAACTTTTAAAAGGCAACCAACACTTATAAGAATTATTAAAAGCGAACACCAGTAAAAGCGAACACCTATGCCCGTGGAGCGCCACGACATGTGTGCATACTAGACTGATGATGAGATTAATTCATGTGTGTTATTGAGAAGGAGCTATAGAAGGTGTTTCTGGAAAAGATATGTTTTGAGTTGTCGTTTAAACGCTTGTTGTGTTTGCGCATGGCGGATATTGTGTGGAAGGGAATTCCATTGAGTGGATGCACTGAAAGCAAAGGTGCGTTCTCCACAGGTTTTTATTTTGACAAGTGGGATGATGAAGGTGCGTTGGTCTGATGAGGAACGGAGCTGCCTGCGTGGTACGTAGGGAATGAGCATGTTAGAAAAGTATGCAGGGGAAGTGCCGAAGAAAAAGTTGAAGCAGAGTGTGGAAAATTTGTATTCTATGCGTGCAGATATGGGCAACCAGTGCAAGGAACGTAGTAGTGGAGTGACATGATCTCTTCTGCAAGCCTTGAGAACAAGGCGTGCAGCTGCATTTTGTACTTTTTGAAGTTTGTAGAGAAGATCTTGGGAGCAGCCAACAAAAAGAGAATTGCAGTAATCCAGTTTTGAAAGAACAAAAGAGCAGACTAAGATGATCTTGGTTTGTTGTGAAAGACAAGAGCGAATAGAACTGATTTTGCGAAGTTCAAAATATGCAGATTTACATGTGTTGTAGATATGAGTGTCAAGAGATGCGTCAGATGTCATAATGAATCCTAGGTTACGAGCAGAGGTGCTGAAAGGAACGTCGGAATTGCCCATTTGTATTGAGTGTGGTTCACCATCTGAAAGAATTGTGCTCTTTTTCTTGATTAACAGTGCTTCAGTCTAATCATCGTTCAAGCATGATAGTTTATTTTCTATCATCCTAACTTGGTATCAGACGCACAGGTCTGAATACCTTGGACAGTGGTTGTGATTTCAGAAAAAGGACAGGATTTTTGAAGCTGCGTGTCGTCAGCATATGACTGATTAGAAATAGAATAAGATTGGATCAGAGGCAACAAAGGTTTGGTGTACAAAATGAAAAGAATGGGGCCTAAAACAGATCCTTGGGGAACACCATAAGAAAGAGCTGCAGGTGCGGACAACTGGCCATCGACTAGCACGGTCTGGGTCCGACCAATCAGGTATGACTCAAACCATGCCAGCTCTGACCCAGAGATGTCGTACAGGTTTTGGAGGCGTTGAAGAAGCAAAACCCGATCTAATAATATATAACGACTATACAAGCAGATGGTGTCAGTGAATGTCTGTGTGTTTGTAAGATTTATTTTTTGTTTGTGTCTTTCTCATCCCCCTCCCCACCCATCCAGTAAACTTAGATCCGAAGGGTCGGCACCTTATAAATTATTATTATTATTATTATTATTATTATTATTATTATTATTATTATTATTATTATTATTATTATTATTATTATTGTTGTTGTTGTTGTTATTGTTGTTGTTGTTGTTATTATTATTATTATTATTATTATTATTATTATTATTATTATTATTATTATTAGAGAGAGAGAGAGAGAGAGAGATCCCACTTCGATGGAAGTTTTAGGTTTGCTAATATTCAAGACAAAAAGCCCTCTTGTTAGAGGGAGAATTAGGCCTAGTCTAGTCTCAGCTACGTTGTGTGAGGTCATAAGTATCATAGTTGGTTGAAAACAAAACGAACACTTTGCACTGGCGTCGTCCAACAGTGTACGGAAGCAAAGACGGCTTCTTGGCACGCAGAGCATCTTGTATTGCTCTTCTTTCCCCCTCCCTCCGCTCTCCTTTAGCTGTTCCATCAGGCGCCGCCGACGGTCTGGTACCAACTGTAAACAAGCCTGGCCGCGGTGAGAGAGCGAGAGTGAGTGCTGTATAGTGTCATGTCAGGCTGTGTGGCCTGTACTGTCAGACCTTGCAGGGATTATTCCTCCATTATGTAACAACCTTCCGCTTTTAACCCCCGCCACACACAGTAATGGAGGCTCATGTTTGCCATCCCGTGCACCAGAGGATTATCATGAAGAAGAAGAAAAAGAACCACTCGTTCTCTCTCGTGTCTTGTGAAGCTTGGTGAACTTTTGGGGAGGAAGGGGAAAAAAAAACACAACAACAACAACAACACACACTGTTGGCGAGTGTGATTCTTGAACAGTTTCTTGGAAGTGGAAGAAGTTTTCTCTGGTGAAGTGATACGATTTTGTTTGACACCAGGCCGAAGCGGAGAAATAAGAAGGATTGGCATGTCTGTGATAGGACGTACCATTCTGCTGTTGAGTAGTTTGTGAGTTGCCATTTTGCTGAAACTCAGGTAAATTCTATGTACCGGTTCTTTAAACGATTTTTAAAAAAAGCCTGAACAGAATGACTACAAGTTGTGTTGTTTTTCCGAAACGTGTTTTTTTGTGTTATTGTATCTTTCAAGCAAACAAGTAGGCTAATCTGCGCGTCTGCCACGGAAATCGGCTTTTTCGGTTTTTGGGTGCCTGGTTTGAAAGAAGCGTGAAACCTTTAGTGGAAGTTGTTTTTGAGAAACGGGTGCAAAAACATTGTACAGAGCCCGACGTTTGCGCAGAGTCACTGTACTGTGCTTTCTTGGACTGGCGTAGGAGTCAAAATGGCGGATGCCAGTGCCAGCAACAGTAGCAGGAACGAAGATGGTGGTTGTTGAGGATTTTTAATGTTGTGTTGTTATACATTGTTTCTGAGGCATCTCAATGCTGGAATCCAAAAAAGACGATGTGCTTCTTTGGGTGGGTGGTAGTAGTCGTTAGATAACAGTTTGCTAGTCTGCCGGCTGCAATGGAAATTCCAGACTGCCAGAGATTGAATGTTGGATAACCTGGTTCTTCAGTGAACGTAGTACGTTGTGGATGGATTTTGATGTTGATGTTGGATTTTTGCCTTTAGTTTGACGCTGTTAGTACTCATAATATATATATATATTATCACAGACACACTTTTACTAGCTCTATTGGTGTTGGTAGCTTATTGAACTATATTCAAGGGCTTTGAGATGGGAAGTGGTCGATGGGAAGAATTTCCCAGGAGTGATCGAAATTCAGAATTAGCAATAGCAAGTAAGACTTAAGCTTGAAATCTTTGGGTTTTGGTTCTTTTAATTGGTCTCAATGATAAATAGAACAGATTCTAAAGTGAATTAATGCTTTACTAGAACGTACTGCTGCTGCTGTTGAGCCGCAGAGACGAGTTTAGCTTACGTACGTCAGGTGTGGAGGCCTAAATGACTGTTTTGATAAGCAGACGACAGCTTGTACGGAAAGTCCAGATTGGCAGAGATTACGTTTTTAAGCAAGCGTTTTTGGTTCCTGGGTTTTACCTTGAAAATTTGTGCGAATTGCTGCCATGTATTCTGAGGTTGTGTTGCTTCAGTTATGTGCCGGTAAACATTCATAGTTTGTTTGTGTGTGTGTGTGTGTGTGTGTGTGTGTTTTTCTGCTGCTAATGAAATTATGGACGTCGATTCTCTCTGGTATGGATTCCAATGTCGAGTGGTAGTATTTTCGCCCTGGTATAGATTCCAGTTGATCAAATTATGTAGAAAAGAAATTACAACTCGCAGTTAGTTTCCAAGGATGATTTCCCATCGAATTGATAGTATCAGTGACACGCAGGTGATTGTCTAATCAGTACAATGCAGTGTGATACTGTCAATTTTAATGGACCGGAAACCTTTATTGGAAACACTGAGTAATAGTTACGTTTCCTACATTTGTGTCCAGCGTTCGTTCGGTAACGCAACTTTTTTTTTTCTACGATCAGATTATGATTAAGGTATCCAGCTTTTCTGTCTTTGGTTGGGGATCCTGATTTTGTTTTGCTCTGATGTTGTGGGATGTATGATATCCTCTGTGTGTGTGTTCGTGTGTGTGTGTGTGTGTGTGTGTGTGTGGGTGGGTGGGTGGGTGGGTGTTTGCGTGTGTGTGCGCGTGTGTGCGTATTGATGGTACAGAAGCGCTTTGTAACATTTTGACAGAAAAAGAAACGGATCCGAATTGACAGACATTATTTAATTTAGGATAAATTGTTTATTTGATGATGATGATAATAATAATAATAATGATGATGATGATGATGATGATGATGATGATGATGATGATGATGATGATGATGATGATGATGATGATTATTGATCTCAGTAGTAATGTACAATGTAGATGAAAAGTGCTTATCACTGTTGTAAGTGTAGTAAAATAGTTCTGAATTTGCAAGAAATACAAATGTCGTGTGGTCCTTACTGCGGTAGAACTCCATCGCTTACTAGTGTCTCTGACTTCATCATGTGCAGTGACGAAAGGAGCCCATTAGCTTACAGGCGCTTGTATCTGGACACGCGAGCGCCTACGCGCCGACCACTGGGACGCTTCTCCTTTGGTTATCTGTATTATAGATAACCAAACGGAGACGCGTCACAGGCATAGGCGCTGGCGTGTCCAGATGCAAGCGCCTGTGCATCAGTGGCGTAGCTAGGGGAGGGGGAAGGGGGGGTCCAAATTCGAAAGTCCCCCCCCCCCCCCGTCCTCCCGCGGGGCCCCACTTGAGGGTGGGCCCCCAAAGGAGTGTCCCAAAAACAATTTATATATTAAATATTACGCCACTGCCATGTAATCTTGCTATTCACGTTGTTATATAAGTTTAGACTTATATATTTATTAAGTACATTATCTCATGTCATGATGTCGAATGTCAAAATGCAAGGGCCCCCACAGACGCCAAACCCCCGGGCCCCCAAATCCCTAGCTACGCCACTGCTGTGCATCAACTCAGGACCAAGTCAAGTCTCAAACGACGGGACATTAGGAGCCGCTTTCTTCACCGTGCGATGAAACCAAGGACCATCAGTAGGCTACAATTCTACCACTGTATGGATCACAGTAGGTTTTGTTTCATGCAAATGCAGCAATAGTCTATTTATAAAAGGTATAAGCAACTTTCAATAGAGAGTTACCTTTCAACGACTAGTCGAGTCTTGTTTCGTAATGATTTGATTATTATGTGTTTTTTTTCCATGCGCCATGGATGTAGCGCATATTTTGGACGAGGAAAACAATGGGTTTAGAAACAAACAACAACAAAAAAACAAACACACGCACACAAAGAAAAACAAAAATAAACGAATTACATTTTGACAGGCATCTTCAACCGAATTTTTAACTTTGCAAATAATTTTTGTTTTGTTTCAGGAAACCTGGTTGGCGATGTGTTGAAGCAGAACTTGAAGTTTTAGTTCTATTTAAAGGCTGCCACAAATCCATGTTTTTGCTGTGTAAAAAAGTGACACGCATTTAATTGTGTTCATTACAGATAATTTGGAGAAACCTTTTAATCAAATACGTGTCACGCGCCACAAAGTAAAAAAAAAAAAAAAAAAAAAAAAAAAAAGAAGTCTCAACAAGGCCTGTTATGTGGATTGAAAAAGTAGTCGGGTTAATTTTTTGTGTCTATTTTAATGACAGCTTGTGTGGTGTGCCTGAAGCGTAGCCCGCCATTTGCAATTCGTGTACGCGTACCCAAAATAAACTTGCATTGTTACATCCACAAGGAGCAAACATCAGTCACATTTTCTTCAAATTCTACCATTATCAGCTGACCTTTGGAAGATTCTAAGACTACGCACTGCCAAGTACTTTACTCGATTGGACCTTTAAAACAACAACAACAACAACAAACACGCATTAAAAAAACAAAACACATCAACGATTTGATAAGTCTCCAGCAACCATCCTCCATTTTATCGTGTACACTGCAGTCACCTGACAACACGTTGCGTCGGGTGACCTGGTACAAGATGCCAGTGGAGGCGACGCGTACGAGAATTGACAGCAGCTGACAGGAGGTGCAGGACCGAAGTGAGCGACAGGAAAAGAGAGGAGTAAGAGTGCCATGGTGGTGATGGGGGATAGTGCCAGTTCCGATCACAGTCCTCCGCTCAGCGACAACGCCTGCGGGTCCTCCTGGTTGAACTGGGAGCACGAGATCAGCTCTTTCTCCGGGCTCAACCTAGGTGAGTGGTGTTCAAGCTTGTCTGGTCGAATGCATTGTAAACATGATAGTTATATCCAGTTGTTTCTAAAAGCAGGGAGCAGGCGACAATTGTGCGTTTCCTTATGTGTTGAAGCATGTGTTGTCGGCACGCAGGGTTGTTTCAGATTTTCATAATTTAATTTGTTTTTCACCATAGTGAATGCAAAGAGTAAAGGAATAATAAACAAATAATATTTATTAAATTAACAGTCGTCATCCTCCTCCTCCTCGTCATCATCATCATCATCGTGATCATCATCGTCATCATCATCATTGTCATCATCATCATCATCAACATCATCATCGTCATCATCATCATCATCATCATCATCATCATCATCATCATCATCATCATCATCATCATTTTCTTCTTCTTCTTTTTCTTGAACAATTACACAATTATCACAATTCCCGGAAGAGTTGATTAATTGAGAGCGATCATTCTATGTCGTAATTGTTTAAGTTCTATCAAAATTCAAAAAGCAAATCAGTTCTAAAAAAAGAGGGCAGAAGTGCAAACCTGTGAGGTGGTGATGGTGATGGTGGTGATGGAGACACTGTGATATGAGGTTGGGATGGGCTCGGTTGAAGCCACACTGGGTAGCTGAGACAAGAGGATGCCTTCTCTCTCTCTCTCTCTCTCTCTCTCTCTCTCTCTCTCTCTCTCTCTCTCTCTCTCTCTCTCTCTCTCTCTCTCTCTCTCTCTCTCTCTCCAGAAAAAACAACAACATTAAGGGCACATGGACATGGTTAAAATGATATACACAAACTTGCAAAATAATTAATTATATAACATTTTAAAATTTTAAAATTAAAACTATTTATGTTCGCAGATGTATATAGCGGAGGGGAGGGGGAAGGGGGGGGGGAGCGATTGAGAGGTGAAATGAAGAAAAAAGAAATTGATTGGGGGTAGCAACTATGAATCATAACTAACAATACAATTCAATCTAAACACATCAATGACAAACTACTGAAATTGTTTTTGTTACACACAACCTGTAAATATCAGAATTAGATTAATTTTTGACATGGGATAACAACGTTACAATTGTTTAATTATTAATTTCATTAGACTTACAACAGAGTTCCCCATAACGCACTGCAGCGCGTAATTGACGCATAAAAATACAGAAATGACGCAGAGATTTAAGATCTGTGGTCTTTATGACGCACACGTTTTTCTCTGCCAAGACACAGTCATTTTTCGTGACCTTACAGCAATGATCGGTATCACTATTGAATTGGTGTTTGTTTGTTTATTTTTGCTTAACGTCCACAGACACCAATGCACAGCAGACGACGATTTTGTACTTCCGCTGACATAGTTTTGTAGAGTTGTTCCCCTTGCCATTATTTTGCAATTGACAAGAAAAAAAATATCAATTTCACTGTTGTTTACGTTATGGATAGAAACCAGAATAAACTAAAAAGTGTTTTGTTATACTGAATGTGTTGTATTATTGTTTTGCCATCATTTATGTTGTAAGTAATTGTCTAATCAATTTTGATTTGATCCTTAAAAATTTTGAAATGACCCTCATAATTTTTATCAGTGCACCAATGTTGACTGCCAGTTTTGAGGCCTATGGGAACCTCTGCTTACAAACTTTAATAATACTGACTTTTTATTAGATGACAATAATTCTTCAAATTTGATGGCATTGGGATATTTATAATAATATGATTGTAATAATTCTCTCCCCCCCCCTCTCTCCCTCTCTTTCTCTTTCTCTCTCTCTCTCTCTCTCTCTCTCTCTCTCTCTCTCTCTCTCTCTCTCTCTCTCTCTCTCTCTCTCTCTCTCTCTGAGCAGGCATCGTCCACTCTCAGCTACATAGTTTGAAGTACATAGTTTGAAGTTCCGAGGAGTTGGGTGGAAGCAGATGAAAGGAGAACATATAAAAGTGTAGCATTTATTAACAGTTACCCTAATAGTAGTAGTAATAAGAACAGTAGTGGCAGTAGTAGTAATAACAGTAGGAGTAGCAGTAGCAATAGTAACAGTTGTAATAATAGCAGCAGTAGCAGTTGTAACAGCAATAGCAATGGCAGCAGTAGTTGTAGCAGCAGCAATGAAAGCAGATGAAAAGAGTAATTGCAGATGAAAGGAGCAGTAGTAGGAGCAGAGTAGCAGTAGTAGTTGTAGCAGCAGCAATGAAACAGATGAAAGGCGTAGTAGTAGCTCTGCTGCTGCTGCTCCTGCTGCTGCTGATGATGATGACTATTATTATTTTATTATTATTATTATTATTATTTTCGAGGATTTTTATAACGCACACATCTCGCCGTACTTGACAAGACTCAAGGCGCTGGCCGAAACAGGATCTAACTCAAGCCGCCCGAGGCGCCAACTTGCAGCCTTTGAGCGCATCGTAAAACCGCTTCAGACAACTGAGCACAACCCTAGGCAGCCAGGAGAAGGACCTAGGTGCATGCTGGGTGTGTTCTTGTCACCGGCACTCACCCCTCTAGGACATGAGCGTCAGGATCTTTAAAGTCCGTTATGATGGAGTGTATGTGACACAGACCAGACCTCGGTTTATACTCTCATCCGAAGGCATCGACGACAACGATGTTGATGCACGATGAAGTGCAGGATGAGGATGTGTGTTGTAGTAGTAAAGGATAAAGGCAAAGGTGTTCCCGTAAGACGGTTTACCCCTTGGGGTCATGAGCAATCTTGCCACTGTAGATTGTTCTAACCTATAAAGGGAAAAGTGAAAGCCCCAGTTGAAAACCTGTCTTTCCTTTATAGGCATGACCGATTCACTGCGGCAACAGTACCCCCGTTGGAGTGCCGGGGGTTTCAGTATAAATAGTATCCCCACTTTCTGGAAATTTAGTGCTTTAAATTCCCACTGTCGCTGTCTTCCTTATTTGCTCTTTCCCATTCCTGCTCTGTCCTATCACTCTGCTATACTATCTTCTTCTTCGCTAGATCAATGACCTACCTTTTTTCTTGAAAACTCTTCCTGGACAAGACTACTTGTTTGTGTATGAGGTCTGTCGGATCAGCTTGGGAGTATTGGACGCTTTCTGCCGGGTGGTCACTAGGGCTTCCTATGATGTTATTATTTAGCACTATAGGCATTTTATATGTATGTGTTTTGTTGATAATTTATAATGATGTTTGTATTCTATTTTGTTTTTGTAACCGGGGGTTCGAGTAGCTGGGGTAAAGCCTCAGCCGTCCCCTGCGTGGGATGTCTTTATTGTAAAGTGACTGGCCGGTGGAGGGCATTCAGTTTTCCCACTAGGGTTGTTTCAGCAGATCTTTTATGCGGATCGGGGGTTGTCCGGTCCTGATTTGGCTCGGAAGTGTCCGCTGGACCTAAAGCAACAATCAATCAATCAATCAATCAATCAATCAATCAATCAAGTAAGACTGTTTGGGGACAACTGTTTTCTCTGAGCCAGCTTAATGAGGCTTATGCTCCCCTCTATAAAATTTAATAGTAGTATGCTATTACATGTTGAGGAGAAGCACAATGGCGGCAACGAAAAAATAAAATACAAAAATAATGAAATTAAAAAAAATATGTATGTACACAACAGTCTAGCATTTTTCTCTATCACGTAAAGTGTGAACTTCATTTGAACTCTCGGCATAGATGCTGCGTAAGGAATTTAGATTTTCTAGATTTGCATCAGGCAGCGGAATGATTGTATTATGTTGCGTTCCTCCCCCCCCCCCCCCCCCCCCCCCCTCTCTCTCTCTCTCTCTCTCTCTCTCTCTCTCTCTCTCTCTCTCTCTCTGTATGTGTCGTGCACCATGCTGTTCGCCGCTTTGTTCTTGTATTGCTACCGTCTCCAAATTCACTACTGGTTTTGAGTTTTGACCCCATCCTGCCTAACTCTGTAAGATTATAGGCCTAGGCATAGGAATAGTGTAAAGGCACTTTTAAACCGCAATTAAATTTCCTGATTAACCATTGGTCAATTTATAAAGGGGTGGGGGAGGAAGAGGGGGGGGGTAGAAATGAGGTGATTTTACCTTTTAAGACACGACACCTTCTAGGAATGACAATTTATAAAACGGGGGGATGGGGAGAGAGAGAGAGAGAGAGAGAGAGAGAGAGAGAGAGAGAGAGAGAGAGAGCGTTTACTAACACTGGATTATCGTGTAAAAAGGAACTTGCAACTTTGTGTTCACATAGACCATTTACCGTTAAAATCGACACTACGACACTGTCTTGTACTTTGGAGGTAAGCTCAAAGTTTTCCGAAAATAGAATAGAAAGATTTTGTTACGTTGAAACGCGCATGATGGTGCGTGTGAAATGCGCAGGATATTATGTGTGAAGCTCGCGCGATAGATCTGTTCGTTTTATTTTGCAAAGCATGCAATAATAGAGTGTATTTACCTTTGATTTGAGTTTGCATTGTTGTTAGAAGAAGCTTTGTATAACGTTGATAATTTTCGTTAGTCGATATTATTGGAGAATTCTCTAGATCTGCTTGTTTACTATCGATCGAAGTTTCGGGATATTTGAGAACATTCTTGGACAGAAAGAATGTTGTATGACGTAAGTCAGTGATGACGAAGTTTTATTTGATTGGTTGTAGTGCGTCATTCTACCGTGTTCTAAATTGTTCGGGAGTATGAAGAGACTATATAAGTGCCGCACTGTATCAAAAAGTTGTTGTTGATAGTGAGTTGGAAAGTAAAAAGTTGAGTTGTTAATTGTATGCAGATGTTGATGTGTGCTGAATAAAAGTGGAAAACTTCATACGTCGACTCTGTGACTTGTATGCTGATTGAACGGGTTGCGTGGATAAACGAATCTGAGCTACACTCATCAGTACTTCAGCATTGGGGCTGAATCAACTACTGATAGAAAAACACCACCATCAAACGGAGTGTAACAGACTTTCACCTTAGCTGCATAGTACAAGGCAATATGATACTGTCTGTCAACTTTGACGTTAAAATCTTCACTGTGACCCGTGAGTACTGAGCTCCTTTATACAATTTGTATGAAAAGCAATAATACAGCGTGGTTGAAAAGTCACTCCCTATCGAAATTTGCTGATAGCTTTTTTCGGCAAAAGTAGCCAGCACTGCGTTTATAATTATGGTTAGGCATGGTGGTCTAATGGTAGTGCTTTGGCTTGCGGATCTGAAGGTCCCGGGTTCGAGCCCTGTCCGGGCCATTGTGTTTTGTCCCTGGGAAAGACACTTTACTCACGTTTCCTACTCCTTCGGATGAGAGTATAAACCGAGGTCTAGTCTGTGTGTCGCATACATTCCATCATAACAGACATTAAAGATCCTGACGCTCATGTCCTAGACGGGTGAGTGCCGGTAACAAGAACACACCCAGAATGCACTTGGTCCTTCTCCCCCATCCCTGGCTGGCCAGGATAGTGCTCAGTTGTCCGGGCGTCAGACCAAAAGGATGCGGGTGGGCGTCTCGGGCGGTTTGAGTGAGAACCTGTTTCGGCCAGCGCCTAGAGTCTGGTAAAGTACGGCGAGATAAGTGCGCTATAAAAATCCTCAATAATAATAATAATAATAATAATAATAATAATAATAATATGGTTACTGCGGTAGAATTTAGTTTGCTGATTTGATTGCACAGTGACGGAGAGCAGTTCAGAATTAGCCCGCCGTCAGCGACTGCGTATAAAAGTAGCCAGGAAGTTTGGACAAAATCTGTCTGATGCATGTATGACGGACCGTCGGATACGGATGGACCGACCGACATTTGGTTAGCTCTGATGATTCCGGACGTTTCAATAAAGTGTTATCTAAACAAAATGCTCACGCACACACACGCACACACACACACACACACACACAAGGTTAAAAAGGTTTAAAACACGGTGTTACAGTATGGAGGTGGTGAGATGCACGTCCTTGTGGCTGTGTGCCTGAGTCTGCCTGTGTGTCTGTCTGTTTGTCCGCGCAAGAGAGGGGTTATCTTTCTTATCTGATTGATGTCTGCGATAGGCCTATTACTGCGGTTCACTGAAGACGGGTGGGCGGCAGTGGCTGAACAGAACTCTGTTACTGCTGTTTAAAAAAAATAAAGATGGCAGGCTATCCAAATATAATGTCAGACATTTTACACACATGACTGAAAAAAAAAGCAATTTGAAAAGTGTCCATTTTCTGTACCCTAACGAAACAAAAGAGAAAATGGTCACGAACTGGAGTATCTGCAAACCAAAATTTATCAAAATCAGTTCAGCCAATCTTTAGATACAGCGCAAAACGTTTTAAGAGAATGGTGAAGCACAATGACCTTGACCTTTGAGAAAGGGCAAATACGAATGACGTAACATGTTTAGTAGAAGTTTAAATATCCGCACATTAAACATTATGAATTTTTGTTCAGGTATTCTTGATATAATAAAGCAACAAATGTGTTTTAAACGAAAAAAAAAAGAGAAATTCGGAGTGACGGACCGGTTCACTGACCTAATGACCGACAGACAACAGGATTGCTGTTGAGGATGGCCCACGGCCTGTATACCAAAACTCTGCAAAATCGTTTGAGCCGTTTTTGAGATATTGATAAAAATGTGTTTTTAGCAACCAAATGACTCCAGTGATCTTGGTCTTTGCGGTAGAGCTACATATGATGGCGTATGAGGCATGAGGCTACTACTAACCTAGTTAATGTTCCTACGAAATTTGGTCAAAATCCGTTCCGCGGTTCTTTAGATGTGACTTCCAACGGACCGACAAATAGTGCGACCCGACCGACTGACCGACTCTGTTTGGTTCCTGACTGTTTGAAGGTATTTTCAGATAAGTCTGGAAATGCAAAGCCGAAGCTCCCTCTGTGTGTGTTTGTGTGCCACTCACACTCGCATTCCGCCAGAGGTCGCTCTGACACCGCACCCTTTCCCCTACCCCCCTGCCAGCACACGCTTCTGGTTTCCGCTGCTCGAGATTTCCAAAAGCTTGCTTAGCAGTCTCAATTCTATCGTGTCCCCTCGTTCATCCTCCACCATCACCATCACTACCACCGCTCCTACCCCTCCACACGCACACAACTTCACAACACTTTCCTTCCCACCCTCCTGTCTCTCTTTTGATTACCCTACTGTTCTTTACCCGTTATCTCCGGTCCTGATTTGGCTCGGAAGAGTCCGCTGGACCTAAAGCAACAATAAATCAATCAATCAATTACCCGTTATCTTCTTCTTCTTCTTCTTCGTGGTCAGGCAGATGACTTCCCTTCTGTTGTGTCTGAAGTAGAAACATGTAATGACAGTGTCCAGGCTTGGATGAATAGCAACAGGTTGATGCTTAACCCTGACAAGACCGAGGTTATACCTGTAGGCTCATCTTCCCGTCTTAAACTGGTCGGCAGCGATTCTGCAAACATCGGCGGCAGCACCATCCCATTTAGTAATATTGTTCGTTATTTGGGTGTCAAGCTAGATAGTTCTTTGTCCATGCATGACCACATCAGTACCATCTGTCGTGTGTCCTTTCTTGAGCTTCGGCGTATTGCGTCCTTGAGGCAGTTTCTTTCGAGGGATGCATGCACACAGTTGGTCAGCGCTTTTGTGACATCCAGACTTGATTATTGTAATTCAGTTCTAGCTGGTCTCCCCATTGATGAAGTTAGCCGACTGCAGCGTGTACAGAACTGTGCTGCTCGGCTTGTGCTTCAAAAACGGAAACGTGATCATGTCACGCCTCTCTTAATGCAGCTCCACTGGCTCCCTGTCAATTTCCGCATTGAATACAAAATTGCTGTCCTAGCTTTCCGTCACTTCGACCAGTCACTTCCACCATATCTGTCTGAGGTACTCACTACCTACACTACAACCCGTTCTTTGCGCTCATCAGATAAAAAAACTGTTGAAAACGCCCAAGCGTCTGCTTAAGACAGTTGGCGACCGGTCTTTTAGTTTTCAAGCACCCAAAGTTTGGAATGCGCTGCCTGCCGGTTTAAGACATTGTACAGACCTTGTTTCCTTTAAGAGCTGCTTAAAAACGCACTTGTTCCGCAAGGCGTTTTCTGTGTAATAGTATGAACAGTAATAATACTTTTTCAATGATGCTGTACATGATGTAGTGCGAATGTTGTGATGATGCGTACGAATGATGTGTGTAAGCGCATTGAGTTGTTATTCTAATGAAAAATGCGTTGTATAAATGCAAATTATTATTATTATTATTATTATTATTATTATTATTATTATTATTATTATTATTATTATTATTATTATTATTATTATTATTATTATTATTATTATTATTATTATTATTTTCTTCTTCTTCTTCTTCTTCTTCTTCTTCTTCTTCTTCTTCTTCTTCTTCTTCTTCTTCTTCTTCTTCTTCTTCTTCTTCTTCTAATATTCTCACAACTGCATGTTCGGATCTAGATCTTCTACCTAACCCATGACTTTCATCCTTTTCTCTTCCTTTCATTTCATTTATTTAATTTAAGGTCTGTACACACAGTGATTTTAGACCAACAACAACATTATAAAAAAATTAAAATTAGGTAATTAAAAAGATTTAACATTAACATTGCAACAATTTTACCAGCTTTAACTCCTATTTAAAATTTACAACATTCTTGACATCAAACATTTTCTTTCTTACATGTGAAGGTACTATCCAAAATATATGTCAAGTTAGCGGATTCGCAAACTCGATTTCCCCACATTCATCCCATATACACACGACAAACCGTCACCTTGATCGCAAACCACCACCAACCATGCACAATCTGCAAAGTATCAGCAAAAAAACAAAAAAACCAACCACCCTCCCCCCTACCCACCACACATTGCCATTTGTCAGTCTCTCACTTGAATTTCCAACCCATATCTGCATATATTTTCTCTTCCTGCTCATCATCAACTGTGTCATCTTCCTCATTCCTCACCGTCCTCCTTCTCCTCCTCCTCCTCCTCCTCCTCCTCCTCCTCCTCCTCCTCCTCCTCCCCCTCCTCCTCCTTTTAATCGCTATTATCGTCTTCGTTTTTCTTCCTCATGCTCATCAACACTCCCACCCACCCCCCTCTACACACACACACACACACACACACCCACCCACCCACCCACACACACACCCACCTACTTGCAATACATCACAACTGGGTTTATTTAAGAATGTAGGAATCGGAAAGTGATTTTTTGACGGAAAGAACGCAAACTTGTTCTAAAAATGTAAGTATCTAATGCAAAATTGGCTCTTTCCTTCTAAAAAGTTGACCTAGTTCGTCTCCTATAGGCGACGAAATAGGTCGAATTTTCTTCAAAATTTCTCCGAAAATTGACTGTATTTTCTCCGTCCCGGATAGAGCACTCCTGTGTACTTAAAACACTCTCATGCACTACAACTGCACTCCCATGCACTAAAAGAGCACTCCCGCGCACTTAGAAAAAGTGGGGTCCTGGAAAAAAAAGTGGGTTCCAAGCAAATGAACCCATTTGTTACTAGAAAAGACAAGGTCTGAAACCCATTTGTGCGCTTTTGTGGGTACCCCCCCACCCCCCCACACACACATATATTCTTCGCTCCCCCCTCACACCTCGCCACCCCCCCCACACACCCTCAGCTTTCTCATTATCATTTTGACCTTCTAACAATGCAAGGCAAGAATGCAGTAAGATGCATTTCTGAACTCTTGGGACCAAGTAAGCTTATTATATAATTATGTCTATCTTGTTTATGAGAAGATAGGAAAATAGCCAGGTGTTTGCAGGCGTCTGAATAATGTAAGATATTTAATTTGGGCTGTAAAATAGAGGTCAATGTGAGGTCAGGTGTGTGTGTGGAGAGGGAGGGGAGCGGGGGTGGTAGAGTGTAGAGATGTGTGTGTGTGTGACCCCCATCCCCATCGATGAATCACCGATCACCATCATCATCTTCATCACAAACACCATCACCTCCGTTACACAGCCACCACTCATTATTATTATTATTATTATTATTATTATTATTATTATTATTATTATTATTATTATTATTATTATCATCATGATCATCATCATCATCATCATCATCATCGTCATCATCATCATCATCATCGTCATCATCACCACCTCCACCTTCCCCCCTCTACCATCACCACCACCATTGCTTCTGCCAGTCAAACCAACATTTCATCATTTCTTATAAAGCAGATCATCGATCCCATTAGGCAACATTTAAATTTAACTTTTGTACAGGCAGAAGCTGGGATGGTTCACCAAAATACAGGCTTAGCGTTTGCCTATAAATCCTGGCTATGCGGTAACACTGTGGCGTCTTTAAACCTGACGTCATTTTTGATTGTTTAATTGCTACAGCTGCGTTTTACCTTAACACATCTGCCGGGCTAGTTTGAGCCGAGACCGATTTGGGACATTTTGTAAACTGCCTGGTATGTTTGTATAATAACAATGTGTTCGACGTTCACTGATTCCTCCCACCTGCGATCACACTGTCTGAAACTATCAATGGTGCGCATGAGGCCTCATAACAAGGACATAAAGTAGCAGGAAGACTTCATCTTTTTTAAGACTGAAGAGAGGGGGTGCGTGTGTGTGTGTGTGCGTGTGTGTGTATGTGTGTGTGTGTGAATGAATTCACTTCGCTCGTTTGTATCACATTCACAGGTGCTTGTTTCTGGACACGCGAGCGCCCAGTGAGGCGTGTCAGGCATAGGCGCTCGCATGTCCAGATATAAGCGCATGTGGTTTGTATGGAGGCACTTAGAGAGATAGAGAGAAAGAGCACAGGCGCTTGTATCTGGACACGCGAGCGCCTTTGCCTGTGACGCGTCTCCCTTTAGTTATCTGTAATATAGATAACCAAAGGGAGACGCGTCACAGGCATAGGCGCTCGCGTGTCCAGATACAAGCGCCTGTGAGAGAGAGAGTGAGTGAGTGAGAGAGAGAGAGACAGACAGACAGACAGACAGACAGACAGACAGACAGACTTTGACACTTTAATAATGAACAATGATCTTTGGCGCACTTCATGGAGAGAGAGAGAGAGAGAGAGAGAGAGAGAGAGAGAGAGAGAGAGAGAGAGAGAGAGAGAGAGAGTTTCACTCTGAGTGTGTGTGGTTGTGTGTGTGGTTGTGGGTATGTAGAAACGACGTTACAGTGACACACTCATGGAACTCCACATGGTTTCTTTTGACTTTTTTGGAAGGCTGCCCTATTTTGACGTCAAAATAGAGTTCCGGTAGAGTTACAGCTGGCTTAGGGTTAGGTTAAGGGTTAGGGTTAGTGTTTGGGTTAGGGGTTAGGGTTAGGGTTAGGGTTAGGGTTAGGGATAGGTTCAAAAATTTGAAAATGTCAAAATAATGTCACGAAAATGAAAAGTGTGTCAAAAAAATTCCTGTTTTTTTTTCCAACAGTCATCAGAATGTCGGTTTTACAAAAATGAGTGTGTGTGTATATGTGTGTGAGAGAGAGACAGAGACAGAGACAGATAGATAGACAGGCAAACAAACAAACAAACAAACAAGCACACAGAAACTGAGAGAAGAAGATTTTTGTTTTGTTTTTTCGTTTTGCCGAATATGAATAATTAAATTGCTTGGGAAGCGAATAGCTCTGCTGACGATGTTCTCTTTGGCTACACTCTGTCCATTTGGTCAAAGCACACCGCATTCCTTTAGCCATCATACAGGTATCGGGCCAGCTTTACTGAATGCATTAACGGAAAGAAAAAAAAAACAACTTAGTTGAAAGACAAGATCCAAGGGTGACATATACTATTCGTAGGCTCAGGAATCTGGCCATCACCGGGTTTCAATTCTTCCTAGGGGGTTGGGCAGTAGTAATCTTTCGTTGTGGAGTGCGTGAGATAGCTTTCGAGAAACTGTTGCCAATTATTACAAAGTCCGCAAGATAAAAGATGAAACAAAAAGGTAACAGAGCATTGTAACGTGGAAAAGTCCGTCTGAAGTCGAGATCAAACTTACGCCAAAAACCTTACAAAACGTGCCATTAACGATGATATAGTTTGGTGTGTGTATGTGTGTTTGTTTGAAATATGCGAACATTGAATATAAACTTCATTTCCGACCATTTGCGTTCGAAAGATGGTCAGCCATAGGCACTGGATGAGGCGCTCACACGTGGAGTTACCGCTCGCGACTGGAGGAGTCTGGTGTGACTGTTTCACAGGCATTGGTATCTAGAAAATCGAGCGCCTATGACACGTCTCCCTTCTATGTATGTATCCTTGTGTCACAGGCATAGGCGCCCGCGTATCCAAATACAAGCGCCTGTGTGCTGCTTCTGTGCGACTGGACCTGACCGGCCTGTTGTGTCGGGTGACGCGTAGTGACGGTATTCAATATAGGAAGCTCGCGAGTGACTTTGTCGAGGGACCGAAAAACATTTTTTTAGCTGCGTACGCACTTATTGGAGATCTTTCACCCCAATAAGTGGGATTGCTAATCTCTTCAATGATCACACTAGCTAGTGTAAAAGTTTGAAAAAAGTAATTACCAGAGACTCTTGTTCACTTTATCCGCCACGTCGTTTCATGCAAATGCTGCAGAGGGTGGCTGAAAACGAACTCCCTATTGAACATTAGCGATAACTTTTATAAACAGTAGGCCTACTGATTGCAGTAGGCCTACTGTTTACAAAAGTTATCGCTAATGTTCAATAGGGAGTTAGTTTTCAGCCAACCTCTATGTCATCCATAATTATGTGTATTTTCCAGGGTCGGTTTTAGTCACAGGACTGTCACCGCTATGTTGTCGAAGATCCGCTGACCGCTTTGCTATCGGGGACCCAATCCACTTGGTTTAATGCCCATAATTATGGAATCAGTATTTTATTTATTTATTTTAATTTTTTTTTTTTACCTATATTGTCTTTGTGTTGTGCAGACAGTACCAGTGAGTTGAGTGGATTGGTGGAAGACAAAGAAATCGCAGCCAGGGCTGTCGCCTTCGTCGTCAACAGCACCCGCAAAGGAATCGTCCCCTTGTGCGCTGATATTGCTAATCTCCTCAGGGCTAAACGAAGGTGAGTTGTCGCATACTTTCTTACCGGGCCAGCTTTGGGAGGATGGCCCACCCATCTCATATTTGATGAGAACTAGGGACGCAAGCACAGCTTGGTGGACTTCGGTCATTCATCCAAGCAATCAATAATCTTACTTATTGTGACAGTGGGTAGAAAGGAGTAGAGTTGGAAATGGAGAGAAAAGAGGGGGGGGGGTTGGGGGAAGAGGTGAGCTTACAAAATATTATAATGTATTTTTTGGGGGTGGGTGGAAAGAATGGGGTTGGTGTCAGCCGGGTGAACACCTGCACTTAATAAGGCATATTGAATGAGCATTGAGGCTTAACGACCACACCCACCATTGGCGATATGGCAGACGAGAATAACCATCCCAAGGAACAAGGGGTAGGGACCTGAATCAACACTGAACCACCAGAGCAATCATACTGCTAAAATGGACAGTGAAACATGGCCACTTGTATGTTGCCCACTACAGGACTCGAACCTGGGCCGTCAGTGTGCCAGGCCAACGCTCCAACACTGGAGCTACGGCGGTGGGTCACAAAGGCGTAGCGCAACTGATTATTGAGTAGGAGATTGGTGTATTTGTGCATATGTGCGCGCGCATTCCATCGAACGGACTTTAAAGATTCTGACGCTCATGTCCTAGACAGGTGAGGGCCGGCTACACAAACACACTCAGCACGCACTAGGTCCCTTCTCCACAAGCCCGGTCGCCCAGGATTGTGCTCAGTCGTCTGGGCGTGAGACAGTGCACACAAAGGCTGCCAGTGGGCGCCTCGGGCGTCTTGAGTTAGATCCTGAATGGGCCTGTGTCTTGAGTGACTCTTGAGCTGGTAAAGCGCTCTATAAAAGTGATTAAAGAAAGAAAGAAATAGTTATTTTTTAAAATGTAATTTGCTGCTTGTTTTTGTTTGTGTTGAAACACTAGCTCCTTCATTGTTTTTGATTAAAACGTTGTTTTCATTGCCTGTGCATAAAAGGAGTGGTTTTCAACACTTGACAGACATTTTATTTTTTTAATTTTTTTATTTTATTTTATTTACCTTATTGTCCCTTTTCCATAGGGAAATTCTGGGCCGCCTCCCCTGGGGAAAGCGTAGTCGCAGCCTGTGGCGCGCCCAAACCCAACCTACCTAACATTAGTTGTTGATTTTGAAATTTTGCTGGGGGAGCAAACCGGAGTACCCGGAGAAAATTCCCGAGACGTTGCCCGAGTCGAAAGTAAATAATATTCGGAGAAACATAACGCCCAGATGCTGGATCGAACCCACACCTGTGAGGCGCCATTGGTTTCTGGCCTGTGGACAAGGCAAGTTAGTCCCACCTTAGCCCACTTGGCCACAACGCTCACTACCAAATTACCTTATTCACTATTTTGGAATTTTTAAATGGACTTTTGGGCATTAGATATGATACATATGATACTGTCTTATCTCGTTTGTGTCAATTTCGTCTTCAGTTTGCTTTAAAGTCCTATCTGAGACTTTGATTTATGGCTTTGTAAGTATAACCCTGATTTAAAGGTTGTATATCTTAATGGATGCAGGTTGTATATCTTAATGGATGCATGGTGTATATCTTAATGGATGCAGGTTGTATATCTTAATGAATAACTAATGGCTGTGGTACAGCTATGACCGCGAAAGGTTCACAAGACCTTATAAACAACAAATCAAATCAAATCAAATCAAATCAAATATCAAATCAAATCAAATTAAATCGAAGATAAGAGCGGTTGTGTCGGTCAAGTGAAAATTTCAGTAAATGTATTGTGTGTGTACGTGTGTGTGTGGGTGTGTGTGTGCGTGTGTGTGTGTGTGTGTGTGTGTGTGTGTTTGCATGTGTGCGAGGCTAGGTAGAAACGCCTTCATTCTGACATACACTTGAACCTCTACGTACTTTCTTTTGACGGACCCCGTTATTTTGACGTCAAAACAGTGTTCCGTTAGGGTTAGGGCTGTGTTAGGCTTAGGGTTAGGTTAAAGGTTAGGGTTAGAGTTAGGGTTAGGGATAGGGTTAGCTTCAAAAAATGGACAAATTTGTAAAAATGTCAAAGTAACGTATGTAGAGTTTCATGAAAGTCATCACAACGGCGTTTCTAAACGGTTGTGTGTGTGTATGTGTGTGTAGGCCTAGATGTTACAAGTATGATGTATAATTGTTAGAACAAATGTAGTTATAGTACTGGTTATCATGTGATTGTATATATTATTTGTATTTGTTTTCAACCATTTTTGAATTTAGTTGTGTGCTGTATGAATTCTCCCTTTTTTTGGGTAGTAAAGATTTTGTTGACTTGGCTTTCACATTTTGCTGAACGAGAGCGTGGTATCTTTTGAGAATTAAATAACAATAAGGGCAAATTATATAGCGTTTTTGTCCTGATGACAGATCAGCTCAAAACTCTGAAAACAAAGTACGCGCTCTTACCTAGCGCACTTACCCGCTGAAGGAGCGGCTCAGGGCGTGATGGGAGTGGTTCGCCCATCGTCAAAGCGTTTGTTTGTTTGTTTTCAGTTTGGAAAAAAAGGTGTTCGTGCTGAAAAGAGAGACAGAGGCGCTACGAGGGTCCACGGGCACCAGCTTCCGTACCAGCCATTCCACTAGTCCAACCCCTCCCTCTTTCTCTGACAAATCCCTCCTCCACGAGCACGGGGCGTGTCTACAGGTATGACTGACAGATTCGTTGAACGCTTGGTCGATATAGAGTGATTACACATATTGTTTTAAAAAAAAAAGGTTGGATTAGCATTGTTATATTTAGATGTTTGTAGTTATGTATGTAATTATATGTGTATATAGTTATATATGTACATGTATGTATGTAGACTATGGTTTATTTATTTATTTATTTATGGATTGTTGTCGTTAATATACTGCATTCTTTCATAGTAAGTGCGTTTTGTTCATGTGAGTTTTATTTACTCAAATTCTGTTTTAGCTTTTAAATCTCCTCAATAACTCACTCGACTTTCATGTTGTGACTCTAGTGCTCCACGTCGCTCTTGTTTTTTTTAATTTTATTTTATTTTTTTAAAGTTATACACGTTAAATGAACCCGGTCATTCTGTCTTAAATGTATAACTAGTAATGCTACGTCGACATATTCATTAAAAGTACACAAAAGCTGGTCTACGAGGGTTGACCCAGCTCAGTGGAGTGCATGGCAGTTCTTAGACCGTTTCCAGTGCGCAAGTTTGCAGCAGGTAGATGTCCAGGCCAGATTGAGTTCAAGCTTGACTCGGCCACTCCCCTTGAGCAGCTTTTTTCACTTTATAAGTGCGCTGAACAAATAGGCCTACAATGCGTTTGCTGCTATCGTGGCAGCTTTGGAATACTAATAATAGCTTACAATTAGCACTGGCGCTCGTATCCGGAAATGACAACGTTTTCTCTATAGAACACACCTCTCTCAGTAGTTTTATAATAGAGAATGCGCCCCTCTCAGTCCTTTTATCATAGAGAACGCGCCCTTCTGTCATTTTATCATAGAGAACGCGCCCCTCTCAGTCATTTTATCATAGAGAACGCGCCTCTCTCAGTACTTTTATAATAGAGAACGCGCCTTTCTCAGTCATTGTATCATAGGGGAACGCGCCTCTCTCAGTCATTTTATCATAGAGAACGCGCCTCTCTCAGTCATTGTATCATAGAGAACGCGCCTCTCTCAGTCATTTTATCATAGAGAACGCGCCTCTCTCAATACTTTTATCATAGAGAACGCGTACCCTCTCAATACTTTTATCATAGAGAACGCGTATCCTCTCAGTACTTTTATAAACGACACCGTCCTCTCTATAGGACGCGCCCATCTCAGTGCATTTGTCATAGAGAACGCGCCCTTCTCAGTACTTTAATCATAAAGAACGCGCCCTCTCGGTACTTTAATAATAAGGAACGCGCTCTCTCGGTACTTTAATAATAAATAACGCGCCCTCTCGGTACTTTAATAATAAAGAACGCGCTCTCTCGGTATTTTAATAATAATGAACGCGCTCTCTCGGTACTTTAATAATAATGAACGCGGTCTCTCGGTACTTTAATAATAAGGAACGCGGCCTCTCGGTACTTTAATAATAAAGAACGCGGCCTCTCGGTACTTTAATAATAATGAACGCCCTCTCTCGGTACTTTAAAAATAATGAACGCGCTCTCTCGGTACTTTAATAATAATGAACGCGCTCTCTCGGTACTTTAATAATAATGAACGCGCTCTCTCAGTACTTTAATAATAATTAACGCGCTATTTCGGTACTTTAATAATAATGAACGCGCTCTCTCGGTACTTTAGTAATAAGGAACGCCCTCTCTCGGTACTTTAATAATAATGAACGCGCTCTCTCGGTACTTTAGTAATAATGAACGCGCAACCTCGGTACTTTAATAATAATGAACGCGCTCTCTCGGTACTTTAGTAATAAGGAACGCGCTCTCTCGGTACTTTAATAATAAGGAACGCGGCCTCTCGGTACTTTAATAATAATGAACGCGCTCCCTCGGTACTTTAATAATAACGAAGGCGCTCTCTCGGTACTTATATAATAACGAACGCGCTCTCTCGGTACTTTAATAATAACAAACGCTCTCTCTCGGTACTTTAATAATAACAAACGCTCTCTCTCGTTACTTTAATAAAAATGAACGCGCTCTCTCGGTACTTTAATAATAATGAACGCGCTCTCTCGGTACTTTAGTAATAATGAACGCGCTCTCTCGGTACTTTAATAATAATGAACGCGCTCTCTCGGTACTTTAATAATAATGAACGCGCTCTCTCGGTACTTTAATAATAAAGAACGCGCTCTCTCGGTACTTTAATAATAAATAACGCGCCCTCTCGGTACTTTAATAATAAAGAACGCGCTCTCTCGGTATTTTAATAATAATGAACGCGCTCTCTCGATACTTTAATAATAATGAACGCGGTCTCTCGGTACTTTAATAATAAGGAACGCGGCCTCTCGGTACTTTAATAATAAAGAACGCGGCCTCTCGGTACTTTAATAATAATGAACGCCCTCTCTCGGTACTTTAATAATAATGAACGCGCTCTCTCGGTACTTTAATAATAATGAACGCGCTCTCTCGGTACTTTAATAATAAAGAACGCGCTCTCTCGGTACTTTAATAATAAATAACGCGCCCTCTCGGTACTTTAATAATAAAGAACGCGCTCTCTCGGTATTTTAATAATAATGAACGCGCTCTCTCGATACTTTAATAATAATGAACGCGGTCTCTCGGTACTTTAATAATAAGGAACGCGGCCTCTCGGTACTTTAATAATAAAGAACGCGGCCTCTCGGTACTTTAATAATAATGAACGCCCTCTCTCGGTACTTTAAAAATAATGAACGCGCTCTCTCGGTACTTTAATAATAATGAACGCGCTCTCTCGGTACTTTAATAATAATGAACGCGCTCTCTCAGTACTTTAATAATAATTAACGCGCTATTTCCGTACTTTAATAATAATGAACGCGCTCTCTCGGTACTTTAGTAATAATGAACGCGCAACCTCGGTACTTTAATAATAATGAACGCGCTCTCTCGGTACTTTAGTAATAAGGAACGCGCTCTCTCGGTACTTTAATAATAAGGAACGCGGCCTCTCGGTACTTTAATAATAATGAACGCGCTCCCTCGGTACTTTAATAATAACAATGGCGCTCTCTCGGTACTTTTATAATAACGAACGCGCTCTCTCGGTACTTTAATAATAACAAACGCTCTCTCTCGGTACTTTAATAATAACAAACGCTCTCTCTCGTTACTTTAATAAAAATGAACGCGCTCTCTCGGTACTTTAATAATAATGAACGCGCTCTCTCGGTACTTTAGTAATAAGGAACGCGCTCTCTCGGTGATTTAATAATAATGAACGCGCTCTCTCGGTACTTTAATAATAAAGAACGCGCCCTCTCGGTACTTTAATAATAATGAACGCGCTCTCTCGGTACAATATACAGTACTGAGAGGGGCGCGTTCTATAGAGAGGACGCTGTCGTATCCACCAGATTCGGGGCGCCTGTGATCGGCAGTGAGTACAACTAGCTCTTTCGGAAGACGACGCGGTCCCCATTCCGGGATGGCGGAGGCTGTAAGTAGAGGGCACACGTTGTAGCTGAGACTGGCGAGGCAATAGACAGAGACGAGTAAGCTTACAGTGTACGCCTCGTCTAGTTCCAGCTGCACAGCGTGGCCGACACACAGCCTATGCCAGACAGATAAGATCTCAAGCTAGCGGCAAATCGCCTAGCGGCCGCTCAGTGGAGATGGGCCTGTTAGACTTTCTCACAGGGGCATTTCACCCAGTAGAATGGATCCTCCATAGCAAAGAATTAGTTTGTCCTAGAGATGCATAGCGGTAGCAAAGTGTACCTGACTGACGTTCGACCTAGAAAAAGTGACATTTGCACCACTGCTCATTTTTGGAGCTGGCGAAGTAAATGTCAACACCATGACCACCACCTTCAACTCAGCTGTGACAGATAATAATAATAATAATAATAATAATAATAATAATAATAATAATAATAATAATAATAATAATAATAATAAAAATGGACATTTATATAGCGCTATTACTAGTGTTTTTATAGACAAGCGCATAGCGCTTTACATGAAAAGAAAGAAACAAACATGAAACAACTTACAATATTGCATTAGAAATTATACAATGAGAAAAAAATTAAACCCCACACACAAAATCAAAAAATACATAAAGTTAACTTTAAAACAAGTCATCACAATCACAGCAAATCCACAAGCATAGCCAAAAGCAGAACAAATATGAGCTGCAGCTAGGGTCTATAGAATGAAGGATTTAGTCAGGATAGTAGAGTTTGAAGAGGTAAGATTTTAGAGCTTGCTTGAATGAGGATGTGGTCTGCTTGTGTCTGATGTTGGCTGGAAGAATGTTCCCAGATGCCGCCACTGAGATCCTTGGCAATCACCGCCCAAAGAAAACACCGTGGATCACACCTGAACTTTTGGACCTGTGTGACATACGAAGAGAGATAAAACTGAAAGAAAAAAAAAACTCACAAGGAGCTGATGCCTATTGAAAAATCCTCAATAACATCCGAAAAGGCACGCGCACTACAAAGAAGAACTGGATAGAAGATCAATGCCAGAAAATAGAGAACAGTCTGAACAAGAACAACAGCGAAGACCTACCAGACTGTGAAGCGGCTGAAAAGTGTTAACAGCCCAAGGTCTCCACGATCAAAAGCAAATCTGGCATATGCCTTTCGGAAGAAAAATAGGTCTTGGATAGTTGGACAGAGTTCTGCTCTGACCTTTACAACCACACACCAAACGGAGATACATCAGTTCTAGCATGTCCCCAGATCAGACCGAAAGAAGAAATCCTCCCAATTCTCCGAGAAGAAGATGAGGCAGCAGTGCAATCGCTGAAGAAGAGGAAGTTAGCGGGAGTGGACAACATACCTGCAGAATTGCTTCAAGCAGGAGAAGAAGCGATGATTGACACCCTCGCCATTATCTGTAACAAGATCTGGCAGAGTGGGGAGTGGCCTACCCCGTGGACCCAGTCGCTTGTCATCACTCTTCCAAAAAGTGTAACCTTCAGGAGTGTGAAAATTACCGCACCCTCAACCTCATCAGCTATCCCAGCAAAGTCCTACTGAAAAGCAGGATTCAGGGCAGGGCGAAGTACCACTGAGCGGATTTTCAGCATCAGAATTACCTGCGAGAAATACCTACAGCACCAATAACATCTATATCATGTGTTTGTAGACTTCAAGAAAGCGTTTGACCGAGTCTGGCATTCAGCTCTAAGGGCAACCAGGAGAGTGTACAGCATCAGCCCTAACGGAAACTCCGATGGGATGGCCACGTCATCAGAGCATCAGGTCTTGCAAAGACCATCCTGCAAGGCACGGTGCAAGGAGACAGAAGAAGAAGGAGACAGAAAAAAGGGTGGGAGGACCACATTCGAGAATGGACTGACTTGACACTGAGCGAAGCCATGAGGGTTGCTGGGGACAGAGAAAGATGGAGTACGCTGGTTAAACGCTCATCTGTGGTGCCCCAACGGCTTCAGAATTATGGAGTAGGATAGGATAGGATAGGATAGGATAGGATAGCAGTAGTGTGTACTATTTTTATTAATACATATACCCCCATCTGCTATCGGGGACCCACTAAATCTTTGCTATAGGAGGATCCCTTCCATTGTGTTAATGCCCCTATGGACTACTTTCATATGAAAGGGACCCATTTTGACCACGCTCGCTCGACAGATCAGCTTAACATTCACAGTGAGTGCGGTCCCACTGAAGAAAGAAACCCACAGCGAGCTTGCACCCTCCCAAAAAAACCCAACTCTTTGGAAAATATAGTTATTTTTAGCATCAGAAAATGCCGTAGGTTGTGCGCTATATTAATAGCAACCGCTATAGCTGCTTTTCTAGCGCTGACAGGACATCATCTAGTCTAGATCGCACAGCGTTATTGATTTATGGGTTAAAGAGGTTAAACCTCTCCCTGTCAGAACACAAATGGAACATTCAGACGTGAGCGGTTTGGGTGCGCTAGCAACGAAGGCTCACTTCCTCATTATTTTATGTAATAACAATGCGACGTTTTAGGCTAACCTCCCTCATTTTCTGCCCCCAAGTATAAACGAGACCTTTGAATGTGGGTACCCTTTCACTGGCCTTTTGCAGGAGCGATCACGGCCGTGCTCGCGATGCAGTCAGTGCTCCAGCACAGTGAGCAACTCGCCCAAACTAGAACAGACTTACAGCTTCAAGGGCTACCTCCACTCGCCCACCGATGCTCGCTCGGCTCGCCGCTCGCCCAGGGCGCTGCGCCACAGGCCGCCCAACGGGCTCAGCACCGTTAGCACCACCCAGGCAGTTGTGCATTGCATCTCTGACGCCAACTTCCAGGTAATATGGTTTTGGGGTGCCCGAAGCGGCAGCTAGGGAACTATTGTTTTTGACTATGTCCGTCCGACGTCCGGCTGTCACTTTTGGCACACTTTTCTCTAAAACTAATGGAGGGGAAGGAAATCTCTTCTTTTTTTTTTCCGGAAAATTTTAGATTGACTGCATCTACCCGGAGAAAAACCTCGGTGACCTCAATAGTCTCATACCTGTCCTAAGTCACATAAGTTCGCCCCTTGCGGGAGTCGAACACGCGACCTCCGGCATAAGAAACTGGCGACGAAACCACTGCGCTATGAAGAATTGGGACTCGTCAGGGGTATGTGTTGGACTTGTCGGACACAGTGTGTGTTGTGGGACAACTGTCCAGTTATGAATGATCTTTCCTATCATAATACCCTTCCCCCTCCCTCCCCCCATGCAGAGGATATAGCTTTTGACGTAGATCAATAGTATCCAGGACGTCAGTCCCCAGTCTGTCGTCTTTAGTCGAGATTCCTACTACTCCCCTGTGCTGTACACAAGCCGTTTTTGTTTTTCGAAGAATGAGTTATATTATGTATTATGTTTTCCCAGACTTTCAAGTTAACATATTACTTATTATTTAAAATTCCGTTCCACATTTGTAAGCACTTTTCGATTTTGTTTCAAAGCTAAGAGAAGTTAATACGGCAGAGTTTTTTTTTTTTTAAATTAAAAACATTGTATTAGTACAGTCGAAGAATGATCTGAATTAGTTTCACTTCCAATAAAACACATGTTTTGTTTGTGATTAAGTATTTGTGCTATTTTTGTTATTTCCTCTTTTCAATATTTTGTGTACGACAATTTCGCTCGGCAGCATGTGATCTTCTGAATGTTTGTTGTCTGTAATGGCCTGTCTTAATTGAAAGGTTCGAGGTGGTTCACCAAAATGTGTGTTTGAAGCTCTCAGATCCCGAACCTAGGTTGCTGAACCTTTTGAAGCTTCTGTTTCACGAACCTTCCAATTTAGACAATTAGTTCGGTGAGATTGGAGGTATGTTCAAACACAAAAATCCAAATTAAATTGTCAGTCTTCCACTTTCGACAGGACTCAGGTTGTGACGTCAGAGGCGGAAGTCAGCATTACCCTGGAAGCGGACATGAGGGAGAGCGTAAGAATTCACTTCCGGAAATCATCTCGCAACCGGATGTGAAGTTGTTGAAGGTCAGCCCCAAGATCTCCAAGCAGACGCAATGCAGCCTTCTGAAGCACTCGGACTCTCCCATTGAGGAGCAGTTTATTGAAAGCAAGTTTGGAATCTTTTTTTACTTCATAATGGTCGTGCTGGAATGACATAGCCTACCTGTTGATTCTTTGCGAACTCAACATTTGGAGGATTTTGTGTGTTTGAAGTGCAAACAAAGCAGCATAAAGCCTAAATGAATCTGGACAACAATGCGGTTTACAAAGAAGTAAAATTATTGTCACCCGCCCACTGTCCCCCCACAAAAAATATAATATAAACAAACATATGTAATCCCCTCGTGGGGGTGCCAGGGGTTGCAGTATAAATAGTATCCTCACTTTCTGGAAATTTAGTGCTTTAAATTCCCACTGTTGCTGTCTTTCTTCTTTGTTCTTTTTCATTCCTACTCTGTTCTATCAATCTACTATACTGTCTTCTTCGCTAGAGCAGTCACCTACCTTTTTCTTGAAAACTCTTCCGGGACAAAACTCCTCATTTGTGTGTGAGGTCTGTTGGATCAGCTTGGAAATATTGGACGCTTTCTGCCAGTTGGTCACTGGGGCTTCCTATGATGCTATTATTTGGCAATGTAGGCATTTTATATTAATGTGTTCTGTTGATATTTTATAAGGATGTTTATATTCTATTTTGTTTTTGTTAACGAGGGTTCGATAAATTAGAGTAAAGCCTTAGCGTCCCCTGCGTGGGATGTCTTTATTGTAAAGTGACCGGCTGGTGGAGTGCCTTCAGGGTTGCCACTAGAGTTGTTTCGGCATATCTTTTATGCGGATCAGGGGCGAGTCCTCTTTCAGCGAAGTTGTGGTCTTGATTTTGTGATCCTGATTCGGCTATACTGGTCCTGATTTGGCTCGGAAGAGTCCGCTGGACCTAAAGCAATGATCATGTAATGTAATGTAACCTATGTAATACCTTAACTCTTCAAACAATTATTGGGAATACTTTTCCAGCTGTTCGGCTGAACTCCAAGCTTGCAGAGGAGTTGGGGTCTGCGCGGAAGGAAATCGAGATCTTGAAGGGCAGACTGAAAGAGCTAGAGGTAAGCGCATTCTTATTCCCTTTTAATACTTGTTGTTGCTTATGTTCAAAAGGAGGTTGTAACCCTGTCAGAAGCACCCTTCGTGAATTCAAGTGTATTGCCAGTCTACACGACTACCCATATTCTTTAGAACCGCGCTCAGCCCCAGCGTAGGCCATCAAGCAAAGTTCATTTTTATGGAGATTGCCCAGAGCGAACGGAAAAACCGGAATTTCTACTTCCACGTCACACATTCTGAAAGTCAACATGTTCTTGATAGAAATGTTTCAAATTCCTTGTTAACAGTTGTCTTAGCAGCGAACGGAAAAACCGGAATTTCCACTTCCACGTCACACATTCTGAAAGTTAACATGTTCTTGATAGAAATGTTTCAATTTCCTTGTTAACAGTTGTCTTTGCAGCGAACGGAAATCCCGGAATTTTTACTTCCACGCCACAAACTGTGAAAATCATTGTGTTCTTGATTTAGAAATTAATTCATTGACGTTTGTAATAGCTGTCATAGCTTGCTAGTACCATACGTTGTGACTGTGACTTCCGTAAATTGTGTGTGTGTGTGTGTGTGTGTGTGTGTGTGTGTGTGTGTGTGTGTGTGTGTGTGTATTTTTTTTATTTTTTTTTTTTTTTTTTTTTTTTTAATGTAAGTTATTTTTATTTTATTTTGTTAACGATTTTCTGTAAGGATATAGCCATAGGGGATGTCTTATTTAATAATATAATTAATATCAATAATAATAATTTCACATTTTATAATTCTATTATTCTTTTGTGTATGTTGTCTTTTTTGTGATCCTGATTCGGCTAGTCCTGAGGCTCGAAGAGTCAGGTAATAATAATATGTAATGTATTTATGTTACCTTACTATTCCAAACAATTATTGCTTGATTCTTTTCAGCTGTCTCTGAACTCAAGGAGAACAGAGGAGGGGATCTTATGAGATAAATCATTGTAACCCTATGCTAGATAAGCGCATTTATTACCCTTTTAATACTTGTTGCTTTGTTCAAAAGGAGTTGTAACCTGTCCATAAGAACCGCGTCACAAAAGAGAGTAAGCAATCTTAGGAGTAGCCAAAGCGACGGATCAGAAGTTCTATGGAGATTCCACGACAAAAAACAAACCGGAGTTTCAGTTCTATAGAAAAAAGTTCATAATGTTAACAGTTGTCTTAGCACGAACGGAAAAACCGGAATTTCCACTTCTAAAAGAATTTTAACATGTTTCTTGATATTACATGTTCTTGGCGAACAAATTTTTTACTTCCCAACGTTGTTCATTGTCATTTTTAATTTACACGTTTGTAAAATCATTGCATTTTCCTTTTTAGTTTTGTCTTTTTGTAATAGCACGGTGACAGTCATTAAATTGTGTGTGTGTGTGTGTGTGTGTGTGTGTGTGTGTGTGTGTGTGTGTGTGTACTTTTTTTTTTTTTTTTTTTTTTTTTAATGTAAGTTATTTTTTATTTTTATTTTCAGGTCGATTTTCTGTAAGATATAACACAAATAAAGGACTGTCAATAAAAAAAATAATAATAATAATAATAATAATAACAATAATAATAATAATAATAACAACAATAATAATTATTATTCTTATTATTATTATTATTATTATTATTATTCTTATTATTCCCATCATTCTTCTTCTTCTTATTATTATTATTATAAAATTATTAATTTTAACTAACAACGAACATAACTTGAACATAATTACAAAATTTGCATCTCAAATCGTTAGATGCTGTAAGAATGACAAACATATGAAAAACTCCTGTGAATGCGTTTCACCGAAGCTAATAGTCCAAAGACACACATTCAAATAACCCTGAAAATATTATTTCAAAAGAGGTATCTATCTATCTATGTATATATCTATGTATCTATCTATGTATCTATCTATGTATCTTTTTTTTTTTTTTTTTTTTTAACTGTGCACTGATCTCAGTGCTCTTTATTTTTATTTCTTAATAATTCTCTCTCTCTCTTTCTCTAACTCTATCTCTCTCATCCTCCCACCCTAACACTCTCTCTCTCTCTCATTTTTCTTGTGGTGATAGAGAGAGCAATATGCAAGAAGGTTTTTGCTGAGAATACACAAGGTTCAACTGTAGAGTCCCGATCAGACATTTTCGTCCCCACACCCCCACCCCAACATTTTCCCACCCAACACAGCTGCATACATAAATAATCTTAGGTTGCATCAATGTTCTCTACCTGTGTACAAAAATCCATAACTACACGTGAATTTCTTTCATAGATAGTAATCGCTTGCCTAAAGAAACATTAAATACATGGAAAATGGGGACAATTATGAAACGAGGGTTACCAAACTTAAGCTTACTTCTCCCTTAGAACTAATTTTTTTTTCTTTGATTTATTTTTTTCTTTGACATCAATACAGTTGTATACAATGTTCATTTCCAATGTCAATCCGTTATGTATGTCAAAGTATTTTATATAAACATACATATATAAATATAACATTACAATACAGATTAGCTAAATAGGTTACAATAATAAATAATGGAATTGAAAAGAAAAAGAAGCCCCACATTACCATTGTTCACTTCAAGTGTTTAGCACAGAAAACAAATTACAAACATCACACTCGTGTGAAAAAAATATGAATCTTGAAACAGAATAAAATCAATCCGCGTACACTTAGTCTTTCATTTACTGTAAGTGGGACAAACTTAAAATAAATGTTTAAAAAAAAAACTTTTTAAAAGCACAGTACAAAACAACCAATCAAAAAAAATAATTACATGAATAAAAGCTTTAAAAAAAAAATAATAATAATTAAAAAAAATGGGAGGGAAAAAATGTTAGTAGAGGGATAGACTGGCGTTGACTTGATGCATTTACAACAAAAGGTAATAACAACCACTTTCATAAAGATGCACTGCAGCGTTTAATGTACGAGAGAAAATAAAACGGTTTAATCTTTTTTTTTCTCTAACTTATACAAACTACTTTTAGTATGCAACAAGATTACATAAACAAAGGTGTATATGGATGCCATTCATTGTACACTTTGTGTGTATTCATTAATAAATATGATGCTTGTCTCTCTATTTCATACCGAGTTTTCAAATAAGACTTAAACATAGCAAACGTTGGAATACAGTTGTTCAACTTGCACTTATAGATAAAAAACTTGGCAAGAACAATTATCCTATCGAAAATCACGTCTGACATAAAATGATCACCACAACCAAACAGTACAATGTTTTCGTTTAAATGCATATTAATAACATTCTGACAACTATGCCTTACTACATGTTCAAACTGATTCCAGAATGCCTGGATGTGTGCACACTGCCAGAACAAATGTTGTATACTTTCTCGCTCGATTGTACAAAAAGAACATAATGAATCCGTTCGAACACCCATACTTGACAGAACAGTGTTTGTAGCGATAATCCTATGCACTATTCGTAGCTGGAACCATTTAAGTTTAACATCAGGTATATTTTGGATTTTCTTAAAAACTATTTTCCAATTACAATCTTTACCATATTTCTGTTCCCATGTCTTACAGCAGTTAGGTTGTATTTCGTTTGATGTCAGAAGATCGTAGTAAACTCGTGCACCTTTTTTAACTGAATTCAGAATAGTCCATAGTTTATTGAATTCTAAAAAGTTATTATTAACGATTGGTATCTCAAAAGAGTTAATATACTTTTTAACAGCCTGCACACAACCAGTGTACGTAACAAAATCGGTTTGAACATTATATCTATGTACAAACTCTTGAAAAGATAAACAAGACCCATTTTCCTTTAATAAGTGTCCAATACAAAACACCCCTTTTTCATACCAAGTTTTATAGAAAATGGGTCTGTTGTTAACGAGTATATTCTGATTGTAAAAAATCCTTTCAGAGATAATCTCTTCCGGTTTTTCCAAAATAATATGATTTGATAAATCTTTGTACGAATGCAAAACTTCTTTCCAAAAATTATTACAGTTGTCTAGCATTGGAAAATCCGCACCTAGTTTCTCAACGTTTTCAAAACATGAAAATTCCGTCAAAAGTATAGATCTCCATTTCTGATTTCCATATTTAAGTTTTTTTAACCATGATATTTTTAAGGCTTTAATAAACATTTTAATGTCTGGAATACCAAGACCTCCATTTGTTATATTTTTTACTGCACTTTTTCGACTAATTCTATCTCTTTTGTTTTTCCAGACAAATTCAAAAACTGATGTCTGAATCATATTTATTACATCATCTGGAGGGTTTGGCAGTAGCATCCACAAATGAACTAATTTTGACAAAATAAGTGATTTCAACACCGCTACTCTTCCCAGGGGGGTTATTTGTCTTTTGAGCCATATTTTATACAATAATTTTATTTCTATCAATTTATCTTTTATGTTGATACCAATACAATTTTCTAAGTCACTTGTCAGCCAAATACCCAACACTTGAAACTTTTCAGGGTTCCAGGTTATACGAAGATGTTGCATAAATTTTGTTGATGAGTTACGCTGGCTGCCCAGCCATATTGCGTTAGTTTTTGTTGCGTTCAAAGAGAGCCCTGACAGATTACAAAAATTGTCGATGGTTTTAATAGTTTCTTCAAAAGAAGTTCTAGTGCCATTTAATAACATTTCGGTGTCATCTGCGTATTGTGTAATTTTATGTTCTACTTCGTTAATTTTTATGCCTTCGATTTCCTTATTTTCACGGATCATTATTGCTAAGATCTCGACACATAAAACAAAAATATACGGTGAGATTGGGTCTCCTTGTCTGCAGCCACGTTCAATACTAAACCAGCTTGACATTTGACCATTAACAGAAACGGACGCTTTAGTATCATTATAAAAGGTTTTTATCCATCTACAGAAATCATTGCCGAAATCAAAGGCAAGCAACACTTTATTCATATATATCCAATCTATGGAATCAAAAGCCTTTTCAAAATCTAGGCATAAAAGTAATCCTGGATTGTCGTTTTTATTCAGATAACTGATAATATCATATATTAATCGAATATTGTCCCCTATAAAACGTCGTTTAATAAAGCCTGTTTGATCTTCGTTGATTAACGATGATAGAACTAATTTAAAACGGTTTGCAATACTTGAGGAGCCAATTTCATATACAACATTTAAAAGAGATATAGGCCTCCAGTTCTTAATATATTCCTTATCCTTATCTCCTTTGGGTATACAGATTATGACGCCCTCTTTTTGTGTTGTAAAAAGACTACCTACTCTAAAGCCTTCATTAAGAGAACGAATAACTAAAGGACCCAATTTTAGCCAGAAAAATTTAAAAAATTCAGCAGTGAAACCGTCAGAGCCTGGACTTTTATAGTTTTTCATGTTTTTCAGAGCAGAACTTGCTTCGTCTAGTGTTATTTCTCCTTCAAGTGCATGCCTTTCTTCTGCTGTTAAAGATTTTATATTAGTTACAAAGTCAGAAATATTTATATCCTCTAATGGTTTCTTTTCATATAAATGTTGGTAGAAAGTCTTAACTTCGTTAACAATCTCGCGTGGCTCACTAACCTCGGATCCATCGTTCCTTATAATCTTCTTCATGCATTTACTAACAAAATTACGCTTTTCCAGTCCACAAAAATATTTAGTTACCTTTTCCCCTTCTGCCACCCACCTTGCCCTTGACCTAATTAATACCCCTTCCATTATCTTCTCCCTATGTTTCTCTAACTCTTCTCTACCTTCACTTAACTGCCTGTTTTCTTCATCTGTCCTATTATCTATTTTTTCTAATCTACCGATACTTTCTTCCAAAGCTTTCTGTACTTCTGTATTTTGGCGTTTTTTATAGGCTGCATATGAAATAGTTTTTTGTCTTATTTTCATTAAGAGAACGTCAAGAAACAATTGATCCGAGATAGTAAAAAGTATTTCATTAGTAGGAATGCTTTGAAGTTCGACTCTGTAATATGGCGTAGCTGCATATTCCTCTATCACTGAATTTATATTTTCATTAATCAGATCTACATATGCCTTATCTTTAAGATGGGATGAGTTGAACTTCCACAACATCTTTCTTTGAGGTGAGGGGCCGAAACTTAGCCTGAGAAGTATAACTGAATGGTCTGTTCTGTAACCAGGGGTGATATCAGCGTCTATAACAAAAGTAGACATGAAGTCAGAGATGAGAAAAAAATCTAACCTGCTCTGCTGAATGGGGTTACTTCTTCTCCAAGTGTAGCGTTTTGTATCTACATTTAGTTCCCTCCATATATCTAATAAGTCTAGGTTATCCATCATATTAAAAACTTGATCTTGAGCCCGTGGGTTATTTTTGTGTCTGTAATTGTTGCAATCCATTTCAAAATCCATTACCAAATTCCAATCTCCACCAAAAATAATATTATCTACATTTATTTCTCTAACATGGCTTTCCAGATTAACGTAAAAGTCTGGATCATCTAAATTTGGACCATAAACATTGACTAACAGCAAATCTTTATCCATAGCTTTGATGTGACATAAAAGGAAATTGCCTTCTACATCCCTACAAACCCTTTTGACTTCGAACTCAAAATTATTGTTAAATAAAATAGCAACACCTCTTGAATTTGTAGTATATGATGCGAAAAAAGCTTTGTACCCCCATTCAGCTCTAATGTACTCTTCTAATTTGGGGTCAAAGTGCGTGTCCTGTAGAAAATAAATGGAAGAAGATTTTTGTCGTTAATAATGAAAAACATCCCGTCTTTTATTTGAATTGGCAAGACCCCGGCAATTAACTGATATTATGTTAATGTCTGACTCAGAGTTATTCATAAATCAAACAGGTGAGTACTAGTGAACTTATTGACGCTGCAGTTGCATAGAGGTCACAGACAGCAATCAAAACAAAACATGTCATGGTTATTTTTATCAGCCAGTAATATCCGACTAGCAGGGAGAGATTCATCAGCAAAAAAAAATATAAATAAACCGAGCTGAACTGAGCTCACAAGATGAGAAAAAAGCGATGGTAATAATGAATACATCCACATAGAGGAGGGAGGGAAAGGAAGGGAGAATGGGGGATAGGAGGGGGAGGGAAGGATAAAGTTTTCCAATACATTCATTAACATAAACAACGTAGTTTACAATCATAAAATCAACAAACAGGCAACCTCTGCATGACTACTATTACTTGTAGTGATTTCTGCAGATTCTGACAAAACAAATTTACCGGGAAAAAAAGATAAAAAAATTATGCTTTTGAAATATCTGAAAAAGTGTAACTAAAAACAGCTGGGAGAACAACGAACAAACAACCTGCTGTTAAAGAGAATCATTTTAAAGTAATTAAATAAATAAATAAATTAACAAAATAAATAAATAAATAAATAAATAAGAAGGGAAAATAAATAAATAAATAAATAAATAAAAGCTGCATGGCTTTTTTTTGTCACGATTACAAACACGGTGACTTAAAGGTTAAAGGCAACACCAGCAAACATAAAGAAGAGCTTGTTTAGAAGTCATTATCATGAACACAGGCACGTGAACAAAATCATTCCAGACAAAAGCTAGATTTAAAAAACAAACAAACAAACAAACATTTCTTTTGTTACGTAAGAAAAAACAGACCGCCACTAAAATCCAAACCAGCAAACTTTCCAGTTCTTTACAAAGAAAAAATGTTTATATATAAATGCACAATTGTACACACGTCTTGTCTCTCCCATACTTCTCCCTGTCATAATTGTTTTCTTCTTCTTTTGAGCTCTATGAACCTGCCTTGACAATACCTGTGCCAATCTATCATTGTCATCACCATCATCATCGACATCATCACCATCCATTACCCTTCATCGCCACCGCTCCCTTCATCATCATCCTAACATCCTCCATCAACGTCATCAGTACTTAGGAGCTAATGTTTATCAGTCTCAACTCTATCAGATATAAAATACGATTATTAAGTGAACAAATTAGCATATTTTAAATTACAAATAAATACCACCACATTGAGAGATTTTGTTCCTTGTGCCACATAGTAATCATAGAGTCATAGTAAACGCGACATAGTTCACCTACTGCTGCTGTCTGTAGTAATATGGTGGCAAAAATGTACCAACGTATTGCAACAAGTGCCCTTATGACAAGAGAAAACATGAAAGAAGGAGATCCACCCCTGCTCCAGACCTCAAAGCAAAAGGAAGCAGGCCCTAATAATGCATCTTAAAAAATAAGGAAGAAACAACCACACCAACAACAAACCACCAGCATTGTTAATCTTCATTAAAACATATGTATGTATTAACAAATCATATTGAAATAAAAATAATTGTACCATTGAGTGGCTAGTTCTTGCCACAAACACGAACTCAGCAAATGTGTGTGTGTGTACTTGGTACGCGGTATGTGTGTGGAAGAGAGAGAGAGAGAGAGAGAATGAGAGAGAGAGAGAGAGAGAGAGAGAGAGAGAGAGAGAGAGAGAGAGAGAGAGAATAATCAGTGTACGATGAGTGCCTTATTATTATTTATTATTTTTATTATTTAATCGTTCTTATATAGCGCTTTTTCAGCTCAAGAGCTGCTCAAGGCGCTGGCCGATACAGGATCTAGCTGAAGCCGCCCGATGCGCCAACTTGCAGCTTATCGTATCCTATCCTATACCGTAACTCGAAGGTTGTTGGGGCACCACAGGTGATCGTTTAACCAGCGTACTCCATCTTTCTCTTGCCTCAGCAGCCCTCATGGCTTCAGTCCAGTCTCGAAAGTTATCTTCCCACCTATTTATCTGTCTCCCCCTTATTCTGCCTCCATTTACCGTGCCATACGACGAGTGTGAGGTGAATGAAAGCGAGTTATTGTGTATTCTTAATGTATGTGACTTTAATTTGTGATTCTTGCGTCTGCTGTAATTCCCTTTGATTGATTGATTTATTGTTGCTTTAGGTCCAGCGGACTCCCCCGAGCCAAATCAGGACCGGACAACCCCCGATCCGCATAAAAGATCTGCTGAAACAACCCCAGTGGGAAAATTGAATGCCCTCCACCAGCCAGTCACTTTACAATAAAGACATCCCACGCGGGGGACGGCTGAGGGTTGACCTCAACTACGCGAACCCCCGGTTACAAAAACAAAATAGAATTCACACTTTTCTGCTATCCTATGCACCAACGGGAATCCCCTCTATGAAAAATACTTCCGGTTTTTTTTCTCCGCGTGTTTTAGTGAGTTATTTCCAAAATTCAAGAATAATAACATGTGTCACTGGCCACCTGTATCGTACCCTCACATATTTTTATTTTTTTTGCTGCAGTTTATTATCCCTTTCTATCGCCAGTGGCGCGCCTAAACCCTACCTACCTAACATTATTTGTGAATTTTTGAAAAATATTCGGAAAAAACATAACGCCCAGATGCTGGCTCGAACCCACACCTGTCAGGCGCCATTGGTTTCTGGCTTGTGGACAAGGCAAGTTAGTCCCGCCTTAGCCCACTTGGCCACAACGCTAGCCTAACATAGTCAGTTACTTCGTGTTTTGTGAAGGTTGCGACGGCGAAGCTATGGAAAACTACAAGAGTTTTCAGGTCCTGTTTCACTTTCTGTCGATGATCGACGCACCTCCGAAGTCGCCACAAATACAGGCCTCTACGATTGTTTTTTGCATTCTTTCACTGAGCATGTACTTCCTCCACCGTTTTTATACTTATCCCACTCGTTTTCTGGCTCTAACAATCGTCGTTTTCGGCAATTTGCCATATTTAAAAGTCACGCATCAAGCTTTGATAAAAGCAAAACAAGCCAAACCGGAACTTGGTTTCATATAACCTCGTTTTAATTTATAATGGCGATACCCACGAGTTTTTATGAGAGGTGCCGGAAAGTTGTGAATACAAACATCATTATAAATCATCAACAAAACACATACATATAAAATGCCTATAGTGCTAAATAGTACAATCATAGGAAGCCCTAGTGACCACCCGGCAGAAAGCGTCCAACACTCCCAAGCTGATCCAACAGACCTCATACACAAACAAGGAGTCTTGTCCAGGAAGAGTTTTCAAGAAAAAAGGTAGGTCATTGATCTAGCGAAGAAGAAGATAGTATAGCAGAGTGAAGGACAGAGCAGGAATAGGAAAGAGTAAATGAGGAAGACAGCGACAGTTGGAATTTAAAGCACTAAATTTCCATAAAGTGGGGATACTATTTATACTGAAAACCCCCGGCACTCCAACGGGGGTACTGTTGCCGCAGTGAATCTGTCTTGCCTATAAAGGAAAGACAGGTTTTCAACTGTGGCTTTCACTTTTCCCTTTATAGGTTTGAACAATCTACAGTGGCAAGATTGCTCATGACCCCAAGGGGTAGTAATTCCCTTTGGAGAAATAAGCCTATTGTATTGTATTGTATTGTATTGTATTGTATTGTAGTGTATTGCATTGTATTAAAAGTTAAATGTTATAATTGCGATGGGTTGTGCAGATGAACCAGCTGGCCCGAGAGTGCTGGAGGGAGCAGTTCCAGGTGGAGGCTGAAGTGGAGAATCACGCTATGGAAGAACGACCTTTGACTTCTATCGACCCGCCCTACAGCGTCATTGTTAAGCGCCTTTACTCACTTAATGGGTAAGCTTATGGTAGTAGTGGTGGTGGTGGTGGTGGAGGTGATGATGATGACGATGATGACGATGATGATGATGATGATGGTGGTGGTGATGATGACGATGATGATGACGATGATGGTGATGTTTTTCTTCGTTCGTGTGGGCTAAACGTACCCCAGCAACGTAGTTCAGTAGTAAAGCGTTCTCCAAGCACACCCGATGACCCCGGTTCGAATCCAATGGTGTACAAAATAAACGTAGCCGTTGTTTACTGTCCATCTTAGCAGTATGATTGCTCTGGTGGGTCAGTGTTGATTTAGGTCTTCACCCCGGCCCAGCCTTTCATGGGACGGTCATCCCCGGCCCTGTTGTATCGCGAATGGTGGATGTAGAGGTTAAACGTCAATGTTCATTCCATTCACTGGGGCTGAACGAAAGCTCGTTATCTTGCAGAAGTAGTCGCAGTCGCCTGCATTGTCAGTTCGCCCCGGTACCTGGCAGTGTGTTGTACGCGGAACCCCTCTATGGTTGCAAGTGTACTGCGTGCGAAGAAGCCATGGGTGGAGATGCCAACGCTGCGCTCCCTCACACCCTCAACCAAGACCTTCCCAAATTCTCCGTCAAGTGAGTATCGACAGCAAACGGAAAGAGCTTCGAAAGGACGTAGGATTTTAGATAAGACCACGGGGGAATCAAAACCATTTTTTAAAATCGACCAATCTCGACCACCTATTCACTTAAACAGTTATTTGTCTGTATATTGCTATGAGAGGGCCGTTCAAAATGGCGCCTAGCGAGGCGGGAAACGCGCGTGATGAGAGCACTCTAATGTCACAACACTATCTACAGGTCGCTGCCACGACCCTACATAGAATGCCAGTCGACAATGTAGCCATGTGCACCTGCAAAAGCAGATGACGAATGGCTAAGAGAATATGTGTGTGTGTGTATGGGTGGGTGTGTGTGCGTGTGTATGTATGTGAGGTGATTTTATTTTTCCGTGAGAGTGTTATTGCCGACATATTTTAATCGGTGCATTCTTCTTCTTCTTCTTCTTCTTCTTCTTCTTCTTCTTCTTCTTATTATTATTATTATTATTATTATTATTATTATTATTATTATTATTATTATTATTATTATTATTATTATTATTCAGTTTTATGGGTTTATATAAATGTATTTTAATAATTCAAAGTCAATGTTGTTGTTTTTGTTGTTGTTTTTTTATAGCAATTTTTGATTTTTTAAATATGTAAATGGACACTGCACCCAATTTTCTTTAAGTAATATTGATGAGGACAATAACGAATTGTGTAGTCTTTATCTTTTGTATGGCCTTGTCCTGCATAATCCAAAGGCCCAAGCACCTTGCTCGAGGATCTCCCCATAGCACAGGAACCACCAAGTCCATACTGACAAATTACCAAGGGAGCAAACTCGATCCCTCTGGCTGTCGAGCGGGGTGCAATCCCTCTCAAGCCTGACCATGCAGTCGCCTTGCACTCTGCCGCACATAAATTAACTGAACGATAGGAGCACTGAGCAAGAGTCCGTTGGCTATTGGCGGTGAATAAACCAAACCCTCTGTCGATCCAAATCAATCATTCAACTCTAACACGTTTTGTGTCTTCAGTTCCAAGCTGCAGGTGCAACTGGGTGACCACGTGGTCATCAAGGGAGAGAGGACAGGTCGGATCCGCTACATTGGACATTTGGACAAGATCGGACAGCCCAACATGGTCTTTGTCGGACTGGAACTGGACGCTCCAGGTGATGACGGAGGTTTCGTTTATTATTTGATTTTATTTTTTTTAAAATAATAAACTGTCTATTAGTATTCAGTGTTCTGTGTTTTTGTGAATTTTCGTGTCCACATCAAACTCAAGGTAGACTACTCCGGTTTGTTTCCTCCATTCAATAATGGTATTGGATGCAGTCAATCTAACATTTCAACAATAAAAGTTCCATTTCCGTTCTGTCTTCTGATGGCGATTTCCCTGTCTTTACACCACGTGTTTGAGTGATAGATGCGGGTTTGTTGTGTGTGTGTGCGTGTGTGTATACGTGAAAAAACGCACAAATGGGTTTCAGACCTTGTCTTTTCTAGTAACAAATGGGTTTATTTGCTTGGAACCCACTTTTTTCTAAGTGCGCGGGAGTGCTCTTTTAGTGCATGAGAGTGCAGTTGTAGTGCATAAGAGTGTTTTAAGTACACAGGAGTTCTCTATCCGGGACGGAGAAATTACAGTCAATTTTCGGAGAAATTTTGAAGAAACTTCGACCTATTTCGTCGCCTATAGGAGACGAACTAGGTCAACTTTTTAGCAAAGGGTTAGGGTAGGGGCTTGTTGCAGCGCTGCAACTAACCCTTGCCCTAACCCTTTTCCATCAAAAAATGACTTTCCGATTCCTACATTCTTAAATGAACCCATTTGTGATGTATTGCAAATATATATGTGTGTGTGTGAGTGAGTGTGTAACACATGTGAGCGTGTATGTTGATAGAGTATATATCGCAGCGCTTTCAGCCTGGTTGGTGATTTATTTAGGGGAAAGAGCACGTATATAGCATCCATTATTATTTATTATTATTATTATTGTTATTATTATTATTATTGTTATTATTATTATTGTTATTATTGTTATTATTATTGTTATTATTATTATTATTATTATTATTATTATTATTATTATTATTATTATTATTATTATTAATATTATTATTATTATTATTATTATTATTATTACATATTTTTAAAAATTATTGTTATTATTTTTAAAAATTATTGTTATTATTTTTAAAAATTATTGTTATTATTATTATTTGAAAATATTAAGACATGGAAGTTTGTGTATGTGCAGTGGGTCGGCATGATGGCTTCTTCAACGGAAAGCGCTACTTTTTCTGTACCAAAGACCACGGCATCTTCTTGCCCCTCCACGACATCATCTGCAAGGTGCAGCCTAAGGTGAGGGTTCATGGAGCGATTGACTGGCAGTTAAATTAGTTCATTATTAGGCTTAGTTGAGTACGCGAGTGACTTATGGGTTGGTTGAGATAGTGGTTCATTATCTGTCTAAATGACTCATGGTATGATGTTTTTCTTCTGTTACCCTTTCTTGATGACGACGGCAACGACGACGACGATGATGACGACGACGACGACGATGATGATGATGATGATGATGATGATGATGATGATGATGATGATGATGATGACGATGATGATGATGATGATGATGATGATGATGATGATGATGATGATGATGATGATGATGATGAAGAGAAAAAAAGAAGATGAAAACTTATGAATCATAGCTCTGGCGTCAACGAACTATCTACAAGATAAAAATGGTTTGTTGTTATTGCTCCTTGCAGAAGTCAACCCGGATGGAAGAGAGCGGCCGAAGCAGCAGCCGAAACAGCCACCACTCCAGTCGTTCTGATTACTCGCACCACCACCACCACCATCACCACCACCACAACCACAAGCTTCACCACAGTCATAGCTTTAAACTGACGTCACAGAAAGGGTCGTCTTCCCCTAGCTCCAAATTAGGTATGCCTCCAACGTTGAGCCTCTCCCAGACCTCGCTGCGAACTCCCAAGACTGCCTGGTCATCGTCGTCAAGAACGTCTGAGAAAGTAGCCAGCCAGGACGGCAGTCAGCAAAATTCCACTCTCTCTCTAGCGAGGTCCGACAACAACGAAGGCAAAGTCAAAGAAAGACGAGAAATAGAAGGCGACGAAAAAAGAGAAGAAGCAACAAGGATGCGGCCAGAGGAAGGAGGGGCTGAGGTGCAGCTAGAAGGTTTTGTAGGAGCCGCAGCAGGTGAACTGTTGGACGATGAAGGCTACGGCAGGGGTGAGGAAGAGGAAAACGCCAAAGAAACTCACGAAATGAAAGAATTTAAAAAAGGAACCCAAGCGAATGTAGAACCCGCTAGTCAAGCCTGTAAGAAAGTGACATACGTCGCTGTAGACGTGGAAAGCAAACTCAACTCGGTCGAAACCGAAAGTCCGGCAGAAAGAAGAACGGGAACAAAAGAGTCAGATCCAGGAAAGCAACTCCGAGACCCAGATCGTGAGACGGACGTAGTGTCTCCGAAGACTGTGGCTCAACGCAGTGAAATATGGCGGCGGATTGAAAAAGACGGTAAATTTGTTTCAGCCGCTAGGTGGCCGCCGCGACAATCGACGACGACAGCAAAATAACGGGCAATAACCAAAGGCCGGTAACATTTGCTGGATTATTTACTTTGTACTGCACACGAATAATGATTAGGTCGTAGGATTGTGTCCCTTGTCTTGATCTTGTTTTGATTTAAACATCTTTCCCCCCTCCCCCTCTAGGTTGTTCTAGAAATGACAATAACTTTGAATAATTATGTGAAACTCGAGCTATAACAATGAGTTTGAGTTTCTACATTTCTAGCAAACAATGATTTTGTATGGTTGCAATTCCATTAGAAGTCTGCCATGTAGAACTACTGAGCTCCTGTAGGCCTAGAGATCCAAATTTTCACACTTTGACGTAAATAACAGTATAGTGCAATGTTCATACGGGAATCAGCGGCAAAAAACAATGAGAGCCGTTTGACACCCTTTTCTCGAGAAATGTTTGAATTACTCTGTATATGTATGCACGTCTTAAGTAGATCTTTTGTCCAGGTGCGTACGCTATGTTGCATTTCATAATTTGCTTAAAGAACAGCTGAAAGGGCTGGAATTATTAATGGTAGCGAAATGGGTAGTCCGATTAGTTGTGCATTTTATAAAGGGAAATGTGTTCTCTTCAGACAATAGGGATCTTTCGAAGCGTTGTGATTGTGACTTCGTTTCATTTCCATTTTGTGGCGAGAGAGAGAGGAGAGGAAGGGAGTGGGGAGGGAGAAGGGGGAGGGGGGAGGAGAAGAGGGTATCGGGGAGGGGTGGGGCAGACGATGCTTGGTTTCTACGTACGTGCGATGGCCATAGCAGGCGGACTAAACTTGCTTCCAGTACTTCGCTACAGACTACGTTCTAAATCTCCCAAACCAGTGCAGATCCCCACTTTCACATCAAAAATGGTTGAGTAAGGTCGCTTTACACACAATGACTCATTCTGGGTGTTGTCATACAATCAAAGTAGTTAGTTTACCATTGCTTACAGGGCCCAGCGGACTGCAAAGAGCCGAATCAGGACCACACACCCAAGGTAACCTATTAAAACAAAATATACGCACAATGTCAACTTCATCAGAATGGCTGCTTTTCACAACACCACGTTCTTCGTGCTTGACGAAGTTTAGTGACCTTTTACCTTTGTATACTAATGAGCTGCCTAGGCTGTTGCGTCAGGGACAGAAAATAGTTTCCCACAACAAAACGAAGTCACTTTCACAAGCTATGAAAGGACATCATTTAATATAGCTGTAAGAATTCGTCACCTATGTTTGAACCTCACTGGCTCCTGAGAAAGAAAGAAAACAAAAATAAATAAATAAGGTGACAACTTGGTATGAGTTGTAGGTGTAAAAATTCGTGTTTGAAATTCATACACCCCGTTTGAATTGGATTAGTTTCTGCCCTGCTGTATTGATATGAACATTCATCGATTACTTGCGACCGGCAATTTCAGTATTGCCTCATGGGTTTAATAGTAGTTGGTCTAGACTGATTTATTATAATCAAATAGTCGAATATTTTACGATTTTATTCGCTATTGTAGATTCAGGTTTGTTATCAGTATCTTTGTATAATGTTCTTTGTTGTAATCATTATCATCTTCCCTGCTATCATTTTTTTCTGTCATGACTGTCTTCTGTGTCGTCTTTGTGATTATGAAGACAGAAATAATCATCATCATCATCATCATCATCATCATCATCATCATCATCATCATCATCATCATCATCATCATCTTCTTCTTCTTCTTCATCATCATCATCATCATCATCATCATCATCATCATCATCAACAACATCATCAACAACATAATTATTGCCGTCGTCTCCATATGCACTGTCCCATAAATCAAAACAAAAGCTGCTATATTACTGCTATAACATCGCTAACACCACAATCAACTACAAATAACTGCCAAAATATTAACTTATAATAATTATTAACCAATGTCAGGTTATTCCCGGCTGAGCCCCCACTTTGTATAGTTGTCTAGAGATCTATGCGACATCGAACTAACTGTTAAACATTTTTTTTTAATTTTGGTAATAAGGCATTACAACCAGAGAACCACCATTACACAACACGTAGTCTACTAATTAATTATTGATTTAATATATTTGCTTTTTATAATACAATCCAGCAATGTTTACAATATGTGAATGATGAGGTTGCTCTTATAATTTTCAATTTAGATCAATGGATCTAGATCAGAAACTGGATTCCCCGCAGTGGGTTGTTGATTGGGGGGTAGATCACAGGTCCCGGAAACCACTTTTTCTGATATCTGATATTTTTTTTCAGAAGGTGGTGATTCCCACTGTGCCTGTAAAATAATGAATTGCTTTCTTAGTTTATCACCCATGTTATTCTGGTAAAGAAAGATATGCATGTAAATGAATACACATAACCACTTTCGTTCTCCTTCACCACTCACCTTGCTTAATGGTCCTGATTTGGCTCGGAAGAGTCCGCTGGACCTAAAGCAATAACCATGTAATGTAATGCACACACGAATCCTGTGGTTCATGTTCCATTTTTAAATGATGTGTCTTTTGATAGAAATATTGACAATGAGTGAAATTCACCGTGTTAACTTGTCATCAGTACTGGGATTAGTACGTCTTTTTTTTTTGTCATAGCATTTTACCGTTATCAGATTGTTTCATTCATGCAAACTTCCTATGCAAAGTGTCTGGAAGTGAGTGAATTCCAGTGTCCTGTCTCATTGAAGTGATTGTTATTGGTTGATCCAACTGACAATCTTGATTGTTTTTGTTTTTTTGTTTTTGGGGTTTTTTTCTTCCTTTTTATCTGGACGATGCAATATTCTTAATTTGTGTGTGCGTGTGTTTGTTTCAACCAACTCGCCTGGCTACTTTGTATCAGCTTTAAACTTACTCCTTTCTTTCTTTTAGTTTTGTTTAGTTTTGTTTTTTTGTCATCGTGGTACTTTGCACATTTTTGTGGGTTCTTCCCTTCCCCCTCTCCTTCCCTGCCCTCCCCTCAGTTCATCTATTTTCTGATCACTACTCTTGACAACAGGCTTTTTGTGATGACGCTATTTATTAATGTCTTTTTTTCTTTTTAAAAAAATAAAATCGACGAAAGAGGTGAAGGGTCATACAACGTCATTGAGCGGAAATGACTTGTGGAATAACCCTAGAAAGGGTGACCTTGAACCTCTTGACACTTTGCCATGCTCCTTTTTGGTTTAGCACGGTGTACATCTCTCATGGGTTGGAAGCAAGCTCTTCTAATGATAATATTAAAAACTTGAGACATTACAAAGCTCAGCAGTTCATTACGTTTAGGACTACGTGCTTCACGTGATAATTATTACGTTAGAAATCTAATCAATGTTGCATAGATTGCATACACAGCCATTTTGTTCATAGAAAATTAGGTCATTCACTACATGTTAAAGTATAGCTTACCAGCTTTTCTCGGTCAGCGGTTAATTTAACAAATGTTTTGCTTTAAAGCTTTACAGACTACTTTTCTTTAGATTGTAATTTTGTAATTGTTTAATATTAGACTAGATTTAACCAAAAAATTTTTATACGCGTTTGCATAAGTTTAGAGAACTTGTTCAAAAGACACCGTTAATTTTCATCATTGTTCAAAAGCTACGCTGTAAAATGTTACATTTCGTTTTTATAACAGATGATCAAATAAGCATAATAAATCATAATTAGTACATGTATCAGACTTTATTTGAAGATAATTATGTGTGTGGTCATTTACAGAGAACTTGTGTCATGCTTGATGTAGCTCAAGGACTTGTATTTACCTTGGAGTGAAGTTCTCAAGGAGTTACATGTATGTCCATTGAATGTGAATGTAGCCCTCTATGTGACGTCACAATGGGTTTCATGTGCGCGCACCATGGAGTGATTTTGCAACGAACGCCTAAAAGTCTTGCCTTGTATATTTAGGCAACCCCGTTGGGGTGCCGGCGGTTTCAGTATAAATAGTATCCCCACTTTCTGGAAATTTAGTGCTTTAAATTCCCACAGTCGCTGTCTTTCTCATTTGCTCTTTCTCATTCCTGCTCTGTTCTATCAATCTGCTATATCTATCTTCTTCTTCGCTAGACCAGTCATCTACCTTATTTCTTGAAAACTCTTCCAGGAAAAGACTCCTTATTTGTGTATGAGGTGTGTTGGATCAGCTTGGGAATATTGGACGCTTTCTGCCAGGTGGTCACTAGGGCTTCCTATGATGTTATTATTTAGCAATGTAGGCATTTTGTATGTATGTGTTTTGTTGATAATTTATAATAATGTTTGTATTCTATTTTGTTTTTGTAAACGGGGGTTCGATAAATTAGAGTATAGCCTCAGCGTCCCCTGCGTGGGATGTCTTTATTGTAAAGCGACTGGCTGGTGGAGAGCTTTCAGTTTTACCACTAGGGTTGTTTCAGCAGATCTTTTATGCGGATCAGGGGTTGTCCGGTTCTGATTTGGCTCGGAAGAGTCCGCTGGACCTAAAGCAATAATCATGTAATGTAATGTAATGTATATTTAGGCAGTGGGAGACCTAATGTAATTCTTTGAATCGTAGACTATTGTTATTGTGACAGAGCGCTGAGTCATTATGTTGAAAAAGGTTATCCGTTCCTCATTATTTGATCATGGACAGCCTCTCTCTATGTCAGTGACTCTCCAAACTCTCTCTCTCTCTCTCTCTCTCTCTCTCTCTCTCTCTCTCTCCCTCTCTCTCTCTCTCTCTCTGTCTTGCCTCTTTCTTCGTGGAAAACCATACTTCTACCCACCGCCATAGCTCAATGGACGAGCGTTCGCCTGGCTCACAGATGACCCAGGTTGGAATCTTGCGGTGGGCACAATAAAAGGGGCCCCTTTTCCCTGTCCATCTTAGCAGAATGATGACATGGTGGTTCAGTGTTGATTTAGGTCCCTATATCCTCTTCCCTGGGATGGGTATCCCCGTCTGCCGTAGCGTCAATGGTGGACGCTGACGTCAAACGTCAACGTAAATTCAAATTCTCTTGCACCGAGCTTCCTATCTCTAAACTATACACCAAACGAAGACCGTTGGGTCTGAACCAAGGTCGTTTACTTCTTGCTTCATTTAGTGATGAAATGAATGCTCAGTATTTGCATAATTTTACATTTATTATACGTTTATACATTATTGTACACTTTATTAAAGAAGTATAAATCAACATCATGAGGTTTTCTTTTGAATGGACGAGTGAAAGAAGGTTGAACTTGTTTTAATAAGCTTAACCGATGATTCAATTAACTACTGTTGTTGTTGTTGTTGTTGTTGTTGTTGTTGTTGTTGTTGTTGTTGTTGTTGTTGTTGTTGGTGGTGGTGGTGGTGGTGGTGATGGTGGTGGTAGTGGTGGGGGTGGAGGTGGTGGTGGTAGAGCTGAAGAGAAACTAGGGCAAAAGGAAGAAGAGAGAACGCGACCAGCAAAATAAAATTACATTATCTTCAGTGAAATGTCAATCACGTCAGTACTACTGTCGTAGTGTTTGCAAAATGCGATCAGCCCATACAGTGTATTTCTGTCCCAAATGCCAGCATCACAGCTACACGATGCGATTAGCGATTGAAACAAAATCGTAACAAACAAGTTCCCGTCCTAATAGCTATATATCTAATACTAGTGGTTTTGTACACAGGTTGCTGTTTAAAATGTAGACAGAGAGACAACTGTTGTCTGCGAGTTTCATTTGGACGATGATACCTCCCCATATCCCCCTTGATACCTCCCCATACCCTCCCCCCCTGATATCTCCCCGTCCCCCCCCCCATGATGCCTCACCATACCCCCTTGATACCTCCCCGAACCCACTTGATACCTCCTCATACCCCCTTGATACCTTCCGTACACCCCTTGTAACCTACCTGTACCCTCCTTGATACTTCCCCGTTGATCGTTTCGCAGGTATGGATGAAAGGAATCGACTGTTCTGTTCTGGATTAAATTTACGTCCCCAACACCAAAGCATATAGGAATCGACCATCACCATACCCCCTTATATATACCCGTATCCCCGTTATGCCTACCCATGCCCCTTTAAACCTACCCGTAGCCCCCTTTTACCTACACGTACCTCCCCATCCCAATCCTTGGTAATAATAATAATAATACTAATACTACTACTAATAATAATACTAATACTACTACTACTAATAATAATAATACTAATACTACTTCTAATAATAATATTTAATATAGAATAATACAAATAGAAATCATAAAAAACACCAAGGTTTTAAAAGAAAATTTGATATAAGATATAATAATAATAATAATAATAATAATAATAATAATAATAATACTAATAATAATAATAATAATAATAATAATAATAATAATAATAATAAATTAAAGGTAAAAAGCCTAAATTAAAAAGAAAAATATCCATATTGTAGAGTCAAAAAAAAAAAAAAAAAAAAAAAGGCCCGCGTAAGATTCGAACTTGGATTGCCCTATAAAACGGTATGCCGAAGTTTTACCAACTAAGCTATCAAGGCTTCGTAGAAAGACAATCAATTTTTTGGTCTATATGGGAAAACATGCTGAAACCTCAATTTGATTTTTAATGGAAGCGCGCGGAATGAGGCTATTGCAGTTTGTGGACATTTTGTTTATTTATTTATCTCAGAAACGGTTAAACGTTCGGTAAGGAAATGTCGGCTATAACGATTTCGCTGGTTTTGAGCACACAGCAGGCCGATCAGCAGGGCTCAGCACCTGCCCAGATCAGCGTCCATACCGGACAAACTTTATAGTAGAGGCGAAGAAGGACTTCCGGCTAAGCAATTTATATATATAGATTTCCCGTCATACGTTATTCCTACCTTCTATATCCGTCCAGTGATCATGATAAACGTGAAATTGGTTATACAATTAAAAAAGAAAAAGAAAAAAAAAGAACGGGTTTCAAAGTAGAATGCGTATTACACCCTATTTATCAATAGTCGATTGGGCCCCGATACTTCAGTCTTGATCAGTGTAACTCGAATTCGTTTATTCACGCAGCCTGTTCACTCAGCAACAAGGCAGGAGTCGTCATATAAAGTTTTACAACTTTATTCAGCAAACACCCACAAGATCGCTTTCCGAAAATTATTACCAAGATAATTTTTCCAGCAGACAGTGCATTACCTACACAGGAAAGTTTGAACATTCCAACATGACCCGATAACATTCAAACAAAATTAAAATGTGACCGGAACTACGTCATAGAACATTCTTTGGGTTAGAAGAATCGCTTAGTTATTACGAGACACATCTGGAAACTTTGATCGATAATAAACAAGTTAATTCCAGAAAATTCTCAACAATATCGACTGGCAAAATATATCAACAATATACGAAGCTTCTTCTAACAACAGCGCAAAATCAAATCAAAGGTAAGTACACACTATCATTGCTTTGCAAAATAAAATGATCGGAACTAGCGTGTGCGTCTCAGTCGTAACACTGCACATAATTATTTCTTACTTTGAAAGTTTGCATGAATCACTGTTGAATCTATCGAGTCGCCTTCTTCCGGGCAACAAATATCCTTGTTCGTCCATATAGATTTGAACAAATGCGACTATCCGCGATTCCAGATTCCTGTGCCACAGACTATTTCTGTGACTATATGTACGTGTGGTTGCACTACAGACTGGACCTGTGACCACAGGCAAGGTGCACCGCTAATGTTGATGCTTGCAACGGCCAGAGGTTTGTTTCCACGATCACACATTTCAGCGTTACAGATTCTTTTCAATTTCAATTCCACAGTGAGTGTTGCACCACACAAAGAAAGATTAAGCAACCTCCACCTCCCCCTCCCTGACACACAGAAAAAGGAACACTAAATATATAATATCTATTGCTAATGCTATCTATCTATCTATCTATCTATCTATCTATCTATCTATCTATCTATCTATCTATCTATCTATCTATCTATCTATCTATCTATCTATCTATCTATCTATCAGCGCCATCGGGAATTGGCTCAGAACAATATTCGGCGTGCGTCAAGGACGTCTAATCTCTCCAACACTCTTCAATATCTTAATGGAGCGCATAATGTCAGATGCCCTTGAAGATCACGAAGGCACAGTCAGCATAGGGGGTAGAGCAATCTCCAACCTCCGATTTGCGGAAGACTTTGATGGATTGGCTGGAGAGGAACAAACTGGTACAGAGGCTTGACATCACCTCCAGATCCTTTGGAATGGAAATAAGTGCAGAGGAGAGCAAAATGATGACCAACAATACCTATGGCATCAAAACGGACATCAGAGTCCAAGGCCAATCCCTCAACACGATGCATAGCTTCAAATATTTAGGAGCCATTTTATCAGACCATTGTTGCCCTGATAAGGTTGAAGGCCATTTGGGAAAACATGACCATCAGTCTACGTTCCAAGGCAATGCCATTGTCATCTCCATCTTCCTATATGCTTGCGAAACATGTACCCTCACAGCAGATCTACAACGAAGAATACAAACAGGGAGATGAGGTGCTATAGAAGACTTCTGAGCATTTCTTATACCCAGCACATCACCAGCGACGAAGTCCGACAGACCATCACACAAGCCATTGAACAAAACGATGACATGCTCACAGTGGTGAAGAAACGGAAACTCCTATTATATGGGCACGTCATCAGAGCATCAGGCCTTGCAAAGTCCATCCTGCAAGGCAGAAAAAGAGAAAGACAGAAAAAGAGGTGGGAGGACAACATTTGAAAATGGACTGGCTTGACACTGAGCGAAGCCACGAGGGTTGCTGAGGACAGAGAAAGATGCAGTACGCTGGTTAAACGATCATCTGTGGTGCCCCAACGACTTTCGAGTTACGGGATAGGATAGGATAGACTAGGATGGATCTATCTATCTATCTATCTATCTATCTATCTATCTATCTATCTATCTATCTATCTATCTATCTATCTATCTATCTATCTATCTATCTATCCTTTCTTTTTCGTTCTTACTTTCTGTTTTCTTTCTTTAATTCTTTCTTCCGTTCTTTCTCCCTTACACATCCTCCCACTTACCTGGATCCCGTCCCTTCTCATTTTCTCGTCCTTCTTCCTTTACCTTACTAGATCTATCTCTCTTTTCATCTCTGTTACACTCGTTGTTGGTTTTAATCAGTAGTTGATTCAGCCCCGATGCTTGAATCCTGATAAGTGTAACCCAGATTCGTTTATCCACGCAACCTGATCACTCAGCAACAAGGCAGGAGTCGTCGTATGAAATTTTCCAACTTTATTCAGCATACATCAACAACTGCATACAATCGCTTTTTCCACTTCCTCTCCTTTTCAGACACAGGGCATCAATTATATAGTTTTTCTATATACTCCAGATAACGTAAAAACATTCCAGCGTTACGCAATTACAGCCAATCAAAATAAACTTCGTCATCATTGTCTTACGTCATACAACTTTCTTCATACTAAAAGAATCTCTCAGCTTCTAGTGGATCTATCTAGATGCTTCGATCGATAGTAAACAAGCAACCCTAGAAAATTCTCCAATAATATCGACCAACGAAAATTATCAACATTATACCAAGCTTCTTCTAACAACAATGTAAAATCAAATCAAAGGTAAATACATTCTGTTATTGAATGCTTTGCAAAACAAAACGATCGGATCTATCGTATGCGTCTCACACGTAATATCGTGCGCGTCGCAAACGTAACACTCTCCCTCTCACTCCTCCTATACTTTTCTTGATCTTGTTCACCCTTCACCTTCATCTTCATCATCATCATCATCATCATCATCATCATCATCATCATCATCATCATCATCATCATCATCATCATCATCTCTCTCTCTCTCTCTCTCTCTCTCTCTCTCTCTCTCTCTCTCTGTACATAGCGTGTGAGCTATAGGCCTAATATAGTTCGGTGAAGCAGTTTGAACAACACCCTTTCTGCTCTATCAAAGCTTACCTGTGGCGTACCGCAAGGTTCAGTTCTAGAACCCATTCGTTTTACTCTGTACCCATCGCCACTGTCTCAGATCATTCAGGAACATATATATGCCAAATGACACCCACCTTGGCAATAGTGGCCCTCTTGAAAATCTCTCCTCCATTCTGAAAACTTCAACCTATTGCTTCTCAGACATCCAGAGTTAGATGACAGCAAACAAATTACAACTCAATGCAGACAAAACAGAGGTCATGCTCATTGGCACTCAGCATAAACTGTCCTCCACCCTCACCAACACACTAACCTTAGGTTATAATACCTTCTCTCTTTCACCTACTGCAAGGAACCTGGGTGTTGTCCTGGACAATACCCTTCCTATGTCAGATTTTATCCACAAATATATCAAGCCTGACACTACCAACTCCGCCGCATCGGACTATCTGTAAATAACTGACAATCGATGCAACTTCTAAACTTGTGACCTCTTTCATTTTCTCTCGACAGGATTATTGCAAATCTCTTCTTTCTGGTCTGCCTGCTTCTTCCATCCACCATCAACAACGTGTGCGCCTCATTGTCAACAAGAAAAAAAAAATCAGACCACTTCACTCCACTTTTTCGCTCACTCCACTGGCTTCCCATAACCCAAAGAATTCTTTTCAAAATCTGTCTTTTCTGTTACAAGAGTCTCCATGGCTCTGCTTCTTCATGCCTTGTCGATGATGTCCAACGCTGCACTGCCTCTCGCATCTCGTGCTCTTCATCCGACACACTCCTTCTCAAGATACCCCGCCACAAACTGCCCTCTGTTGGTTCTAGATCTTTTTATGTCTTTGCCTAGAATTCATGACCACTTTCCCTCCGCAGCATACCGCATATCAACACCTTCAAAGCAAACCTCAAAGTTCATTTCTTCTCGAAGTCTTCTCCTGATCTGTTCTGTCTTCAATCTGGTTATAATTGCCTCATCCTTTTTGTGCGTGCTTGAATGCGAGCATTGTGTGTGTATACATATATATGCCTGTTTGTGTGCAGGTGTGGGGAATCACTTTGTTTATTTGACCGGCAGTAGGCCTACTGTAGTTTTGTCTGCTTCGATTCTGCCTGCTCTCAGCTGTTCTCTATATGTATTGTAGTCTACTAATGTTTAATGAGTGTGTGAATGCTTGAGGGTGCGCTTTGAAGTGTTCCTTACTAGGGACAGCGCCTTATAAATAACCTTGTAATTACTACTTAATAGTTTTGTACACGGACACAGGAGGGACTGGTCATAAGGAAGCTTCTTCAATCCTTATCCAAGGAAGACTACCCACTCTCCCGAAATAGAAAGTGAAGGTTTGATACTTGTGGGGTTGTCTACCTTGATCACTTCATTTCAACGACAGTTGTAAACATTTTTTTTTAAAGTCTTATTTTGGTGGATAGACATTACATGAAACAAACAACAAACGGTCTTCAATTATACATTTATGGTCGTGTTCATAAAAACTGTGCGGACGTGTGCTTGCGTGTATGTGTGTGAGTGGCCACCCCCCCCCCCCTTTTTTTTTTTTTGGTGCTTATGCACGATTGCTATGCACCTGGGTGATCCTAACGAATTGTAATTAGCTTATTAATTCAGACAGCTGTTCCAAACCTTTTAAAATTATGTTTATTTTTGGAAAATAGTTTGCGGTGCCTATAATATTTACAAGCGGCGTGATTACCGCGTGAATGGTTCTGTTCATCATGCAGCGTGTCTTGGGCAAGAAAGACCTGGCAGGGCCCAATCCTCTCCAGGCTGTTGGCTACAGCCGATATCCCCGAGCACGTAGTCATTGAACCTGTAGTAACATGAGGTCCCTCCGTCCTGGCCGGTGACTTCTGTGTAGAAGATTTTCGCCCATTGATGCCGTGCTGACATCACCCCTGTTAGTCGCCTCTTACGACACGCCTGGAAAGGTTGGGTCTATTCTATTCAGTGCCCGAACCCACAGGGATAGAGAAAGATGGAGTACACCGGTTAATCGATCATCTGTGGTGCCCCTACGACCTCCAAGTTACGGGATAGGATAGGATAGGATAGGATAGGATAGGATAGGATAGGATAGGATAGGATAGGTGATGACCGCGTACTATTTCTCTTGTAGGCTATTATATAGTCAGCGTGTAGTCGGCTGTTATTTCTTTATTTCAGCCTTCTTGTATAGCGCGGCTTTTCCAGCTCAACGGCTGCTCAAGGCGCTGGCCGATACAGGGTCTAGCTGAAAGTCGCCCGAGACTCCCGCTTGCTGCTTTTGGGCGGATAGTCTGACGCTCACGCAACTGACGCGGAACAATCCTGGTCGACCTGGCTGGGTGTATTTTGTATAGCCGGCTCTCACCCGTCTAGGACATGAGCATCACTACACTACTCGTCACTACTATACTACACAACTACCTTATACTACTACGCTATACTACTCTACACTACACTATTACTCTACACTATAATATACAATACTACTACACTACTACACTACACTACAATACTACTCTACACTGCACTACACTACACTACACCAGTACACTACACTATACTATACTACTACACTACACTACTAAACTATACTACACTATATTATACTATTTTACGAATCTACACTACACTACTGCTCTACACTACCATACTACACTACTACACTACGCTACACTGCTACACGATACTACACTACAATACTATCCTACACTACACTATGCTACTACACTGCGCTACGCTAATACACTACACTACACTACACTGCACTACACTACACTATGCTACTACACTGCGCTACGCTAATACACTACACTACACTACACTATGCTACTATACTGCGCTACGCTAATACACTACACTACACTGCACTACACTACACTACACTATGCTACTACACTGCGCTACGCTAATACACTACACTACACTACTCTACTCTTCAGTACATTACACTATTTTACTCTTCACTACACTACACTACACTACGCTACACTACACTACACTACTCTTCACTACACTACACTACACTACTCTTCACTACTCTACACTACACTACTCTACTCTTCACTACACTACACTACACCACTCTACTCTTCACTACACTACACTACTCTACTCTTCACTACACTACACTATACTACACTACTGTACTCTTCACTACACTACACTATACTACACTACACTATACTACACTACTGTACTCTTCACTACACTACACTACAGTACACTACACTACACTACTCTACACTACACTACACTAGACTATACTACACTACACTACTCTACTCTAAACTACACTACACTACTCTACACTACACTACTCTACACTACACTACTCTACTCTACACTACACTACACTACACTACACTACACTACTCTACAGTACACTACTCTACTCTACACTACTCTACTCTACACTACACTATACTCTACACTACACTACTCTACACTACTCTACTCTACACTACTCTACACTACTCTACACTACACTACACTACTCTACCCTACCCTACAGTACTCTACTCTACACTACACTACTCTACACTACACTACTCTACACTACACTACTCTACACTACACTACACTACACTACCCTACACTACTCTACACTACACTACACTACACTACTCTACACTACACTGCTCTACTCTACACTACTCTACTCTACACTACACTACACTACTCTACACTACACTACACTACACTACTCTACTCTACACTAGACTACACTACACTACACTACGCTACACTACACTACACTACACTATACTACTCTACTCTACACTACAATACACTGTAATGTAGCAGGAGGGCGCCTCATGCGGCTTGCGCCTTGAGCAACTCTTAAGTAGTAAAAGCGATATATCAACGCAATACAATACAATACAATACAATACAATGCAATGCACTACAATGCAACACCATACAATACAATGCAATACAATATAATACAATACAATGCAACACCATACCATATAATACAATACAATATAATGCAACACCATACAATACAATACAATATATTACAATACAAAACAATACAATACCATATAATACAATGCAATACAATACAATGCAACACCATACAATACAATACGACTGTATTCCACTCACAGGGAGCAGTTACGTCGTTATCAATGTAAATAATATAAGCAACACGATATGCAGCTCGCCCTGTAAAAATGTTAATTTCGCTGACAGCCAAGCCATTGCGAGGTACTCCACACACAACATATGTGACGCCAATAATTATGATAACAGTAATACTTCTATCCTATCCTATCCTGTCCCGTAACCCGAAGGTCGTAGGGGCACCACAGATGATCGTTTAACCAGCATACTCCATCTTTCTCTGTCCTCAGCAGCCCTGATGGCTTCGCTCAGTGTCAAACCAGTCCATTCTCGAATGTTGTCCTCCCACCTCTTTTTCGGTCTCCCTCTTCTTCTACCTCCTTGCACTGTGCCTTGCAGAATAGTCTTTGCAAGGCCTGATGATCTGGTGACGTGGCCATACCACCGAAGTTTCCGTTTCTTCACCACTGTTAGCAGGTCATCGTGTTGTCCAATGGCTTGTGTGATGGTCTGTCGGACTTCGTCGTTGGTGATGTGTTGGGTATAGGAAATGCCCAGAAGTCTTCTGTAGCACCTCATCTCCATGCTTTGTATTCTTCGTTGGAGATCTGCTGTGAGGGTCCATGCTTCGCAAGCATATAGGAAGATGGAGATGACAAGGGAGCGCAGCAGTCTTACTTTGGAATGTAGACTGATGGTCCTGTCTTTCCAAATGGGCTTCAACCTTGTCAGGGCAGCAGTTGTTTGTGCGATCCTGGAGAGGACTTCCTGTCGGGACCCATTGTCTGATACAATGGCTCCTAAATATTTGAAGCTATGCACTGTGTCGAGGGATTGGCCTTGGACTTTGATGTCCGTATTGATGCCATTGGTGTTGTTGGTCATCATTTTGGTCTTCTCTGCACTTATTTCCATTCCATAGGCTTTGGAGGTGGTGTCAAGCCTCTGTACCAGCTGTTCAAGTTCTTGTTCCTCTCCAGCCAATCCATCAATGTCATCTGCAAAACGAAGATTGGAGATTGCTCTACCCCCTATGCTGACTGTGCCTTCATGGTCTGCAAGAGCATCCGACATGATGCGCTCTAGGAAGATGTTGAAGAGTGTTGGAGAGAGTAGGCATCCTTGACGCACACCGATTGTTGTTCTGAACCAATTCCCGATGGCTCTGTTGTGGAGGACTGCACTGGTAGCCTTGTCATACAGGCTTTTGATGACTTCAATAATTTTAGGGCTGATGTTGTACACTTTCATTGTTGCCCATAGAGCTGCATGCCAGACTCGGTCAAACGCCTTCTTGAAGTCTATGAACACATGATATAGATGTTGTTGGTGCTGTAGGTATTTCTCACAGATTATTCTGAGGTTGAAAATCTGCTCAGTGGTACTTCGCCCTGCCCTGAATCCTGCTTGTTCTTCAGCTATGATTTGTTCAGCTTGGGGTTTCAACCTGTTGAGTATTATTTTCAGGAGGACCTTGCTGGGATGGCTGATGAGGCTGATGGTCCGGTAATTTTCACACTCCTGAAGGTTACCTTTTTTGGGAAGAGTGATGACAAGCGACTGGGTCCATGGTATAGGCCACTCCCCACTCTGCCAGATCTTGTTACAGATAATGGTGAGGGCATCAATCATCGCTTCTCCTCCTGCTTGTAGCAGTTCCGCGGGTATGTTGTCCACTCCCGCTGACTTCCCTTTCTTTAGCGCTTGCACTGCTGCCTCAACTTCTTCCCGGAGAATTGGGAGGATTTCTTCTTCTTCTCTGTTCTCGGGACATGCTAGAACTGATGGGTCTCCATTTGGTGTATGGTTGTAAAGGTCAGAGCAGTACTCTGTCCATCTGTCACAGTAATACTAATGATAATTATAAGGCCATTTTCCTGGCTGTAAACAGACCACAGCGCAAATATCTGGGGACGGGGATGGGAAAAAACAGAATGTATGTATTTATTTCTTTACCTGTTCTTATATAGCGCACCTCTCTAGCTCAGGAGCTGCTCAAAGCACTGACCGAGGCTGATCACTTGCTGCCTCACGCGCAATGTATGACGCTCCAAACCACTGAGCAGAATCCTGGGCGATCAGGACATAGAGGGAGATGAGACCCAGCGCTTACTGGTTTAGCTTAGTTCTTCAACGTGTACTCTTCACCAAAGTGATACTAGACATACCCCCAACTTCTGCCCACCCTCACAAAAATAAAAAATAAAAAAACCACCCACACAAAAAAATTGGAAAAAAAGAAGAAGAAAAAACACCGAAGAATGTATATAAAAATAATGATGATGATGATGTGATGATGATGTTTGCAATACATCAGAACTGGGTTTATTTAAGAATGTAGGAATCGGAAAGTGCTTTTTTGACGGAAAGAACGCAAACTTCTTCTAAAAATGTAAGAATCTGATACAAAATTGTCTCTTTCCTTCTAAAAAGATGACATAGGTCGTCTCCTATAGGCGACGAAATAGGACGAACTTTCTTCAAAATTTCTCCGTAAATTGACTGGATTTTCTCCGTCCAGGATAGAGCACTCCCTTGTACTTAAAACACTCACATGCACTACAACTGCACTCCCATGCACTTAAAGAGCACTCCCGCGCACTTAGAAACAAGCGGGGTCCTGGAAAAAAAGTGGGTTTCAAGCAAATAAATCCATTTGTTACTAGAAAAGACAAGGTCTGAAACCCATTTGTGCGTTTTTCACGTGCACAGATACATACACACACCCACACACACATCACATACGCTCGCAAGGATGCATATATCTAAACAATGCGGTGCAACATCGTCAGAGTAATAACATCGCATCTTAATTAATACACTTCTGTTTTAATTACTTTGCACTTGTTCCTGTTCTCCAGAGACATTTCATTGTTATCATTTGTCAAAAAGTAGCTTTGCTCTTGTGTGTCCTTTAGGTTCTCCGTGTTTCGTTTGCTTGTCTCGCCAATAATAAAATTCTGTTTAAACCAAACATCACATCTAACGGAGATAAATATTTGAACAACATGGTACAACATTAAAGTCTCCTCTCTGAAAATCCTTATCGGGAAGAGAGGGGACTATAAACTGATACACACACACACATACAACATTATGAGATAAAATACGTTAAACGTCAGCAGAAATAATAACAAACATCACATCAATGTATGTGAAGTAATACATTGAAACTCCTTCGGATGAGGGTATAAACCGAGGTCTAGTCTGTGTCACATACATTCCATCATAACGGCCTTTAAAGATCCTGACGCTCATGTCCTAGGCGGGTGAGTGCCGATGACAAGAACACACCCAGCATGCACCTAGGTCCTTCTCCCCATCCCTGGCTGCCCAGGATTGTGCTCAGTTGTCTGGAGCGTTTTTACGATGCGCCCAAAGGCCGGAAGTTGGAGGCTTAAGATAGATCCTGTATCGGCCAGCGCCTTGAGCAGCTCTTGAGCTGGAAAAGCGCTATATAAGAACGATTAAATAATAATAATAATAATAATAATAATAATAATAATAATAATAATAATAATAATAATAATAATAATAATAATAATAATAATAATAATAATTGGAAGAAAACATATAATACATCATTAACATACATTCACAACATTCCTAACACATTGTCCTCGCAATGATAACAAATTTAGTGCTTTAAATTCCCACTGTCGCTGTCTTCCTCATTTACTCTTTCTCATTCCTGCTCTGTCCTATCACTCTGCTATACTATCTTCTTCTTCGCTAGATCAATGACCTACCTTTTTTCTTGAAAACTCTTCCTGGACAAGGCTCCTTGTTTGTGTATGAGGTCTGTTGGATCAGCTTGGGAGTGTTGGACGCTTTCTGCCGGGTGGTCACTAGGGCTTCCTATGATTGTATTAGTTCGCAATATAGGCATTTTATATGTATGTGTTTTGTTGATGATTTATAATGATGTTTGTATTCTATTTTGTTTTTGTAACCGGGGGTTCGCGTAGTTGAGGTCAACCCTCAGCCGTCCCCCGCGTGGGATGTCTTTATTGTAAAGTGACTGACCGGTGGAGGGTATTCAATTTTTCCACTGGGGTTGTTTCAGCAGATCTTTTATGCGGATCGGGGGTTGTCCGGTCCTGATTTGGCTCGGAAGAGCCCGCTGGACCTAAAGCAATAATAATGTAATGTAATGTAATGTAAGCACTGAGAAGTGCCAACTACATAAATACCACCAGAGATGGCAAAATGTCTATTCAAATTGATTGATTTAATTGATTGATTTATTGTTGCTTTAGGTCCAGCGGACTCTTCCGAGCCAAATCAGGACCGGACAACCCCCGATCCGCATAAAAGATCTGCTGAAACAACCCTAGTGGTAAAACCGAAAGCTCTCCACCAGCCAGTCACTTTACAATAAAGACATCCCACGCAGGAGACGGCTGAGGCTTCACCCCAACTTATCGAACCCCCGTTTACAAAAACAAAATAGAATACACACATCATTACAAATTATCAACAAAACACATACATATAAAATGCCTACATTGCTAAATAATAACATCATAAGAAGCCCTTGTGACCACCTGGCAGAAAGCGTCCAATATTCCCAAGCTGATCCAACAGACCTCATACACAAACTAGGAGTCTAAGAGTTTTCAAGAAAAAAGGTGGGAGACTGGTCTAGCGAAGAAGACGATAGTATAGCAGATTGATAGAAAAGAGCAGGAATGAGAAAGAGCAAATGAGAAAGACAGCGACAGTGGGAATTTAAAACACTAAATTTCCAGAAAGTGGGGATACTATTTATACTGAAACCCCCGGCACCCAAACGGGGCTTTCTCAGTGCTTAAAAACTGCACTGAAAACATACCACTTCCAGTTGGCCGACCCCCTAAAGACGATTTTCATTTCCTTCATGTCTTCTCTTCTGCACCCTCCCCTCTCCTCCCCCGCTGCCAGCGTCGTGAGCAGCTGTTATCATTAAGAACGATTAAATAAATAAAAACAAATAGTTAGTCAGATTTTCATATAGTGTGTTGCGAAACCATGTGATTCAGGGGTAGAACGCTCGCCCGATGTGACATCGTAAAGGTTCCTAGTATCTCAATTGGGCTGGGAGCGACTGGGAGCATTCTCACTGGTCGACACATTACAAAATTCGACGCATGCGCACAGTGCTTTAGTGGTCTTTGTAAGGATTAGGGTTAGAGTTAGGGGTTAGGGTTAGGGTTACGACGCCTAAGAACATCGTGAAAAAGCCGGCCCGACGTGACCTGGCGCATGCGCAAAGGCGCCCGGCTAAAGTAAGACATCCGGAACTTTGACGACGTGACACCGGCATGAGAGAGAACCTGTCCTGATTACGGGAGATGTTTTTCACAGGAGTCGATTTCCTGCTATGACCCTTTATCCGGCGTTTCACTTCCCGCTGTGTCGCCGCGGCGTTTCTGTCCAAAAGTGTTCTGACTTGAGAGGAGCTCATCTGTATAATTTCTTGATAAACCGAATCACAGATTGTCTGGATCAATTCTAGGCTGAAAGGCCGCGACAGGAGGTCACCCATTAAATAAGAACATGGAGTATATTGCCCTTCTAGTGATAAAATCCTAAAATATCCAACGATCTCACATTTGTTGTTGTAGGATTTGCATACGTCATCGGTCTATGAACAAATTAAGTCTGAGTTTCCTACTTTTTTTTTTTTTCTTCCATTCGTCGCCCTGTTCGGTTCGTCAGCTGGCGGTTTATTGTTCTGATCCCACTTCAACAACAGGCCAAGAAACCTTCATATTACATTACATGATTATTGCTTTAGGTCCAGCGGACTATTCTGAGCCAAATCAGGACCGGACAACCCCTGATCCGCATAAAAGATCTGCTGAAACAACCTTAGTGGTAAAACTGAAAGCTCTCCACCAGCCAGTCACTTTACAATAAAGACATCCCACGCAGGGGACGCTGAGGCTGTACTCTAATTTATCGAACCCTCGTTTACAAAAACAAAATAGAATACAAACATCATTATAAATTATCAACAAAACACATACATATAAAATGCCTACATTGCTAAATAATAACATCATAAGAAGCCCTAGTGACCACCTGGCAGAAAGCGTCCAATATTCCCAAGCTGATCCAACAGACCTCATACACAAATAAGGAGTCTTGTCCTGGAAGAGTTTTCAAGACAAAAGGTAGATGACTGGTCTAGCGAAGAAGAAGATAGTATAGCAGATTGATAGAACAGAGCAGGAATGAGAAAGAGCAAATGAGAAAGACAGCGACAGTGGGAATTTAAAGCACTAAATTTCCAGAAAGTGGGGATACTATTTATACTGAAACCCCCGGCACCCCAACGGGGGTGCCTTCATATAACTTATTTAAACAGTCGATCTTCTGATGAGCTGAGAACAACGAAAACAATTTCTCCAGCGACAAGGTTTCACAGCAAACTTAGTTCAAGAGAGCCGCTAGAGGTCATTTACATCGAGGCCCTGAAACCCTGAAAGGACGCCACTTCTCTTCTCAGCCTCACCTTCACAAGGATCTACACGTCCCGGATTCAGCCGCACGTAGACTAAGAAAGTTTTTTTTTCTCACGAAGGTGCGGACTGACTCACTTTCTAGTCATCTCAGTCATTTTACTGGAGAAGGTTGTTTATTTGGAAGAGCACCGGAAGCTACAACTAAGTAGGTATATATCCCGCCGTTGGGGTGCCGGGGGTTTCAGTATAAATAGTATCCCCACTTTCTGGAACTTTATTGCTTTAAATTCCCACTGTCGCTGTCAGTGTCTTTCTCATTTGTTCTTTCTCATTCCTGCTCTGTTCTATCAATCTACTATACTATCTTCTTCTTCGCTAGACCAGTCATCTACCTTTTTTCTTGAAAACTCTTCCGGGACAAGACTCCTTATTTGGTCTGTTGGATCAGCTTGGGAATATTGGACACTTTCTGCCGGGTGGTCACTAGGGCTTCCTATGATGTTATTATTTAGCAATGTAGGTATTTTATATGTATAATTATGTATTGTTTATAATTTATAATGATGTTTGTATTCTATTTTGTTTTTGTAAACGGGGGTTCAATAAATTAGAGTATAGCCTCAGCGTTCCCTGCGTGGGATGTCTTTATTGTAAAGTGACTGGCTGGTGAAGTGCCTTCAGTTTTACCACTAGGGTTGTTCAGCAGATCTTTTATGCGGATCAGGGGTTGTCCGGTACTGATTTGGCTCCGAAGAGTCCGCTGGACCTAAAGCAATAATCATGTATTGGAATGTAATGTAAGTAGGTATATATAGCGATTTCTCAGACGGACAGCTGCTGTTATTGTTGTTGTTTTAAGCCTGTGCCTCGGTTTATACGAAATAGTCCGGATTTATTCCCGTTTTATTTATCGTGTTGATGGTCCAGTTGGATAAGGAAATGTATGGGGTAAGGGGATGAAGGAGGGGAGGGGGAACCCATCAGTGTAATTGAATTCAAGAAATCTAAACTTGTCCCCTTTCAAAAGGACAAAAGGTCGTAATGTAAAATGCTGAACAAAAGAGTGAGTGTGTACTTGTGTATATGCGTATAGGTGTGCATGAAGGTGTGTGTGTGTATGTGTGTGAGCGTGAGTTTGCAGGTGTAGGCTAAATGTGTTTGTTTATCAGCGCTTCATGTTCATTCAATAATTATTACTAAAATGGCAAAAACAAGCAACATCTACACGGACAGAATTAACATTTCCACGTCCCATTCATTTCAAACAAAAATCCTTTAAATTCAGCAGCCGCATGGTTTCCAAGTCGATGTTTCCTTATTATATTAGGTTCATAGGTTCATGTTGTGAACGGCGCAAGGAACTGAATGTGAGTGTAAAGTGTAAAGTGTGAAGTAAGCTTATATCTCAAGTATTGCACTGTTGTATTTATCAAAACACTGCACTAACAGTAAAACATCCAGGTAAGACGATTGACATTTTGCGTTGAACTAAACGTTGACCGAATAAGATGGTTTTCAGATGAGTGTGTGACGAGCGATTGTGAGGATGCGTGCATGCGTCCTATCCTATCCTATCCTGTCCCGTAACCCGGAGGTCGTAGGGGCACCACAGATGATCGTTTAACCAGCATACTCCATCTTTCTCTGTCCTCAGCAACCCTGATGGCTTCGCTCAGTGTCAAGTCAGTCTATTCTCGAATGTTGTCCTCCCACCTGTTTTTCGATCTCCCTCTTCTTCTGCCTCCTTGCACCGTGCCTTGCAGGATGGTCTTTGCTAGGCCTGATGCTCTGGTGACGTGGCCATACCATCGGAGATTCCGTTTCTTCACCACTGTGAGCATGTCATCGTGTTGCCCAATGGCTTGTGTGATGGTCTGTCGGATTTCTACACAACATTTTTTTGATTTTATTGACTGAGATTCTATCATTTGTACTTTGAAATAGTTAGACAGTATCACGTTGCCTTCTTTACCTATTGAAGTCGAAGCTGAAAATGTTGATGATTAGACATAGACAAGTAGCATCTTGTTTGGCCTTCTTGTGTTTTACAATAAAATTATTTAGACTCTCTTCTGTGCATTTGTTTGTTCTGCCTCGACACGATTACTGCAATTCTCTTCTTTCTTGTTTCCCACACTATCTAACCAACAAACTTCAAAATAGTTGAGAATCCTGCTGCTCGCCTGGGGTGTTTTGAACATGGTCTGCTGTCGAGCATTGTCACGGATTTGAATTTGGTGTGATATGAAGTCACTGTTCTTTGAGTAGGACCTTTTGATGTTCACAGCGAACAGTACCTCGGATGTTGGGGTGAATTTGGTCCCTGAACCACCCCGTCTTCACCTTGCCAGAGAGATTATAGAAGGTAATGTCAGTATCAACTACTTCAGCTCCATCCAGCTGTTCACAGACTTTCCGCATACAGTAGAATCATTAATGCAAGCATTGACTGTTGCGTAGCGGGAGGATGGTGGAAAGCAGTATTCTTTCCTAGGGGAGCATCTACGGCATTGAGTCACTATAGTGCGCCAGGTTTGATTCCCCAAGACTTGTCCACGTTTACAGTCATTAATGCCAATATGCAACACAAGGGTATTAAGATCATTGCGGGCGATGGTACATTTCAACATGTCTATACTTGTGACCTGCCTAGTCCAGAAATAGAGAGAACTTGTGTGGACTCATTTGTTACTGACATCGTATTTCCACGTAAACCCTCAACAACAGTCACCTAAGATAAGTGTTTCTGCGCCTGGTTTGAGATCTGCAAGTGGTGGCCAGCCTTTGTTGGACACCCCAGTGTTAGTATTTGTGGCTGATAGAGAATCGCTATTCTGTAAACGTTCCCTTTCATCAGCTTCTTCAAAACCTCCTGTCACAGTATGCCTTTTCTGTGGCTTGTGGTTTATGACAAACTTAGTTCGGGGTTTTGGGCGTGGGTCTTTGTTTGACCGACATGAATGACTGGCATGGAAGAATTGCTGACTCTGGTGAGGGCTGTTTGGCATTGTGTACTGGACGAGAGTGTGATGTAACAGGCTGGCACGAGATGTTAGAAGTATTAGCTACCAGGGTTCTCATGTCATCCAGTTCAATTTTCGATGTGTAACGTGCTTCTAGGATTTCGTTGTTGGTGATGTGCTGGGTATAGGAGTTACGGGATAGGATAGGATAGAATAGGATATGAACGTGCTTCTCGCAACATTGACCTGGGGGCTCAAATTTTATATTGCAGGTTTTCAATCACACGTTCAAATTCTCCTACTTCATCTGGTTGAATCCCCACGTCTGTAGCGTTGATATTTATGACTACGATGGTAACTTTAGCTTCATCAGTATTGTTTGCAGTATCATCTGATGTTTCAGGGACAGACCTCAGAGATGTAACTTCACTGATCACGTTTGATGCATCTTCAGAAGAAAGAGGATTTATCGTAAACTCATTCTGAGACGTCGTTGCAATACGATTTGGTATTTTTGTAATGAGGTCTGTATTCAGCTCCATCACCATGCTTGCCGCTTCTTCTAATGGTGTAGTGAGAGGGCTGGTGTCAGGTGTTGCAGGAAAAGACTGTTAGCAATATCCGATTGTGTGGGGTTAAGGTTGGCAGATACATCATATGACGAGAAAGTAGGACTGAAAAACAACATAGGTATAAGAGTAGGGTTGATGATCGTGTCAGAGCGTGTGGGGAGAGGACAAGAGGTCAACTCATCCCTCGCAGGAGACATTATACTGCTGCCGCTTGGTAGCAGAGCCTGAACGCGACGAGACACCTCATTTGTGTGTACCTGTAATCTTGACCGCAATGATAGATCATCAATCTGTGCAACAGTCGTGTTCATAATGGTTTTGTCAGTAATCAAATCACGCTGCAGAATGTCTTCCTTAGTGACCTTCTCAGGCTCTAAAACGGATGGTGCAAGTGTGTGAACTACAGCCTGCAGGTTACTAAATTCATTGTCTACCCACTCACGACAGACCCTCCCTTGAATTTGCACCTTGCAACTTTCAACAGGTTGCGAGATGATCTAGTTTCTCTTAGTTCGATTGTCGACTGTTTGGAGATCAGCTGGTACCGCAGTAGAGTCGGTGACTTCCGTGTCAGTAAAGTTTGCCGTAGTTTGTCCAGGCGCTCGATATACCTTTTGGTTTATATTGACCGACCTACCTCTGGTAAAGCACGGATCTCCACACCCTCACATATATTCATGATCAGTTATAAATATCTTTTAAATCGAATCTTGCTGATTGGTTCAAGTGTACCGTCATCGTTCCCAAAAGACAGAATGTTTGAAATTTTTTTTCTACCTTGTTGATGGAGCCGTATCCAAGTGGCCACAGCGCCATTTGATTTAATACGTGGTGAATACTGATAGTTATCCACCAATAATATCAACAAAGTGAAATGTGTAATTAGAGAGAGAGAGAGAGAGAGAGAGAGAGAGAGAGAGAAAGAGAGAGAGAGAGAGAGAGAGAGAGAGAGAGAGAGAGAATTTAAACAGTTCCATCATCCATCACCATGACTCATTCATTTATTGCTACATATTTGATCATTGTTTACAATTTCTTGCCCTCGCATATGTTGTTTTGGTAGTTTCTTCATCCTAATTGTATTTATCAGTAGTTTTCTGTCTACTGTCATTGCCTTTCGCCGTTGTTTACTTCTTCTTTTTTAATCTGCTTTAATCGTTATCATTGTTACAATGCTTTGATTTGTGTGTGCTATTGTAAATTTATTGTACACGCTCAGAGCTGTCAAGGTTAGGCATTTCGAAGTTTTCATAATAATAATAATAATAATAATAATAATAATAATAATAATAATAATAATAATAATAATAATAATAATAATAATAATAATAATAATAATAATAATAATAATAAAATGGCCAGTTTTCTCTTGACAATAATTGCTCTAACTCTGGGCGACTGTCTTTTTGTTTATTAGTTTTTATCGACATGGGCATCTTTACCGGCTTGTTGCATGGGTCACCAAAGCGGCAATTGTCGTACGTATAATAATTACATTGTCAGTTCATCATCTCCAAACCTCAGTAGCAGCTGTTTCAAAGATCGATTAGAGGCATCTCTGTTATGTTCTGCTGAATGGCTGTCCTAATGTAAGGCCTTGCCCGCCTCTGTTTGTACGGTTCTGTCATAATTTAGGCGTGTGCCAATGTCGTGTTAAATCACACCCGAAGGACCATCTGCGCATAGATCGATGCTTTATCGTGAATGGGTGTATTTAGAATAAGCAATATAACTAGGTTGGAAAGGCACAGCTAGATGGAATGAGAGGCCTAAATACGGTTCTGATTGGTACGTTGCACCACATTCTTAAGAAATGTGTTTGACAGGGAATGGGTATAGGGCGAATGACAGATTAGCTTTAATATGTATATTAGCGAATGACGAGTGGGCTAATAGTATAAAGTGTGGTGGAAAAGTGACTCCTTATTGGTCTATCTTTGTACGTAGTCCTGCATTTGTATAGCACCAAATGCATTATGATCCTTTACAGAGGTAGAAAGTAATTTCGGATCTGTGATTTCATCTCTCAGTGACGAGAGCGGTCCTTACTGGGCCCTTGTCCTGAAACTTCTTGAGCGAGCGCGGTTGAAATAATAAGGCCTCAGACCAAGTGTCAGGCAACGGGCCATTATAGGCTGTTCTCATCACTGTGAGATGAAATCAAAGACCAGCAATGACATGGCACCACTGTAGCGATCACAATACGTTTTGTTTCATGCAAATGCAATCCTAATGACTAACGTTATAGGCAAGGGCGAATAGGGAGCTACTTTTCAACCACCCTATGTATTGGAAAGGTCTAAACCTAGACCGTGATACAGTCCAGGAGCTAGCTACAAGTATTGCTAGATATACCACATACATGTATACCATATGCTCATAGGGTCAGTGTGAGGGTAACAGTTCAGTGTTGAGTCGACGTTAGGGATAATGGACTACGTTGGTAGAGAATACAATTAGGCCTGATATAGTACAGTATCCTTCATCATCATCAAACCCTATAAAATATCATATAGGCCTAAGTGATCGTTTTACAATAGGAGAAGTGCACGATGTAGGCCTGTCAGATTGTATCAGTATCAGACTGTATCGATGTTAAGTTGTAATATTGTGTTGTTATTCGAGTTGAGTGCGGGTTATGACCTGCGGTTATCGTGTGCAGTTTAGTGGTATGACTTTGAGTGTAGATTGTCGTAGTAGTCTACAAAAGAAAATAGTAGCTTAAAGATGCACAATAAAGTTTTCCATTATTATTAGTATTAGTAGAAGTGCGGAAGAATTTCTCAAGAACAAGTCAATTCAATTGAATTCAACAAATCGTTTTTTTTTTAATTTTTTTTTTTAACCTCGTACAATGAATTATGATAGGCGTGACAAGGGGAACTAATTGACGGAAAGAGCAAGTCGTCGATCAGTGACGTCAGGAGAGTGTGACGCAACTCAAACGTCATCAATGATTGTGACGTACTACCAGCATAAGCAGCGCCGCTACAGCAAAGTTTGTGCAGCGGAGGAGACGCCAGAATTCTACTGCCCGACATCCCCTTTCGCTCCTACGCCTCCACCAGTCCTCCTCCGCTCATCCTCCTCTTCCTCCTCCCCTCTACCTGAAGTGAATCGCAGGGAGTGGAAGAAACGTAAAATGGCGGTGCTGTGTGGAAATCTGAGACGAAAACAGCAGCAGCCAAATAACGAGGTACATCACTACAGTCCCTGTGACTCCGACTCCGACAGCGACTTCTACTACTTTTATCCTCACAAGGTCAAGGACAGAACCGGAGGAACCGGTAAGTGGCTTTGACACTGATATTTGCAATTGTAAGGTTTTCTATAAAAGTATGATACTACTACTACTACTACTACTACTACTACTACTACTACTACTACTACTACTACTACTACTACTACTACTATCCCTATCCTATCCTATCCCGTAACTCGGAGGTCGTAGGGGCACCGCAGATGTTTGTTTAACCAGCGTACTCCATCTTTCCCTGTCCTCAGCAACCCTGATTGTTTCGCTCAGTGTCAAACCAGTCCATTCTCGAATGTTGTCCTCTTTTTCGGTCTCCCTCTTCTTCTACCTCCTTGGACTGTGCCTTGTATGATGGTCTTTGCAAGACCTGATGATCTGGTGACGTGGCCATACCATCGGAGTTTCCGTTTTTTCACCACTGTGAGCTGGTCATCGTGTTGTCCAATGGCTTCTGTGATGGTCTGTCGGACTTCATCGTTGGTGATGTGCTGGGTATAAGAAATGACCAGAAGTCTTCTGTAGCACCTCATCTCCATGCTTTGTATTCTTCGTTGGAGATCTGCTGTGAGGGTCCATGTTTCGCAAGCATTATAGGAACATGGAGATGACAACTATTACTACTACTACTACTACTACTTAATAATAATAATAATAATAATAATAATAATAATAATAATAATAATAATAATAATAATAATAATAATAATAATGATAATAATAATGACAAGATGAATTATTATTATTATTATTATTATTATTATTATTATTATTATTATTATTATTATTATTATTATTATTATTATTAATTTATTTCTTTTAAATTCATTTAAGTTTTTTATTTTTAAAATTTATTAAAAAAATTGGGGGTGGGGTAGAGGGGGGGTTTGGGGTGGGGTGTAGTGAGGCCATATTGATCGTGCTTTAACATAGTCTAGACCATATCCTATCCTATCCTATCCTATCCTATCCTATCCCGTGACTCGAAAGTGGTTGCACCACAGACTATCGTTTAACCAGCATACTCCATCTTTCTCTGTCCTCAGCAACTCTTAAGGCTTCGCTCAGTGACAAGCCAGTCCATTCTCGAATGTTGTCCTCCCATCTCTTTTTATGTTTTCATCTTCTTCTGCCTCCTTGCACCGTGCCTTGCAGGATGGTCTTTGCAATGCTGATGCTCTGATGACGTGGCCATACCATCGGAGTTTCCGTTTCCTTCCACTGTCATCGTGTTGTCCAATGGCTTGTGTGATGGTCTGTCGGACTTCGTCGTTGGTGATGTGCCGGGTATAGGAATTGCTCAGAAGTCTTCTGTAGCACCTCATTTCCATGCTTTGTATTCTTCGTTGTAGGTCTGCTGTGATGGTCCATGTTTCGCAAGCGTATAGGAAGATGGAGATGACAAGGGAGCGCAGCTTCCTTACCTTGGAATGTAGACTGATGGTTCTGTCTTTCCAAAAAAGGGCTTAAACCTTGTCAGAGCAACAGTTGTTTGTGCAATCCTGGAGAGGACTTCCTGTCGGGGCCCATTGCCTGATACTATGGCTCCTAAATATTTGAAGCTATGCACCGTGTTGAGGGATTGGCCTTGGACTTTGATGTCCCTGTTGATGCCATTGCTGTTGTTGGTCACCATTTTGGGCGTCTCTGCTTGTTCTTCAGTTATGATTTGTTCAGCTTTGGGTTTCAACCTGTTGAGTATTATTTTCAGGAGGACTTTGCTGGGATGGCTGATGAGGTTGATGGTGCGATAGTTTTCACACTCCTGAAGGTTACCCTTTTTGGGAAGAGTGGTGGCAAGCGACTGGGTCCATGGTGTAGACCACTCCCCACTCTGCCAGATCTTGTTACAGATAATGGTGAGGGCGTCAATCATCGCTTTTCCTCCTGCTTGAAGCAATTCTGCGGGTGTATTGTCCACACCCGCTGACTTCCTTTTCTTTAGCGCTTGCACTGCTGCCTCAATCTCTTCTCGGAGAATTGGGAGGATTTCTTCTTCTTCTCTGTTCTGGGACGTGCTTAGAACTGATGGGTCTGTGTTTGGTGTGTGGTTGTAAAGGTCAGAGCAGTACTTTGTCCATCTATCCAAGACTTCTTGTTCTTCTGTAAGGCACATGCCAGACTTGCTTTGGATCGCGGAGACTTTGGGCTGTTTAACACAATTGTCAGCGGCTTCACAGTCTGGTAGGCTTTCGTGCTGTTGTTCTTGTTCAGATTGTTCTTTATTTCCGGCCTGGCACTTCCGTCTATCCAATTCTCCTTTACTATGCGCATTCCTTTTCGCATGTCATTGTTGATTTTTCGGTAAGCATCAGCTATTTTCCCTACTACCAACTTATTGTTATTGAACTTGTAGGACCGCATAACTCTTCTTTTGCGGTTTTTCATAGTGTGCCATGCAAACACGTTTTTTTTTTCATAGTTACATTCTTTCTTAATTTTTGTCAAAACCACATCACTTTTCAAAGAAATGCTCCGATTTTTAAAAATAGTTAAAATCCCGTATGTCTTTTTCTGAGACTCTTGGACTTTCCAGATTCAACTATCTGATACTAGGAAACACGCTTGATCCTCCGCAAAAATCCAGACGGTGGACCTGGCACAGTCCCAGCGGGGAGCATCACAACCAGATTGACTACATCATGGTCAAGGAACGCTTCAGATCAAGCGTCAACATTGGCAGGACAAGTACTTTTGCAGGAGCAGACATCGGAAGTGACCACCATCTTGAGATGTTGTCTTTCCGGCGCCACTTGAAGAGAGTAAACAAAGCAAAGTGCACCAGACCGAAGTTCGACCCGGAAAAACTGCAAGATCCGGAGGTGGCAAAAATATTCCCAGACGAAACTGGAGGAAAATTTGCAGACCATACACATTTTTGACAAACATTATTATTATTATTATTATTATTATTATTATTATTATTATTATTATTATTATTATTATTATTATTATTATTATTATTATTATTATTATTATTATTATTGAGTTCGACCCGGACAAACAGCAAGACCGAGAGGTGGCAGAAATATTCCAAGCCATAATTGGAGGAAAATTTGCAGATCATATATAATTTTAAAAACATTATTATTATTATTATTATTATTATTATTATTATTATTATTATTATTATTATTATTATTATTATTTTTTTTTTTTTTTTTTATTATTTATTATTATTATTATTATTATTATTATTATTATTATTATTATTATTATTATTATTATTATTATTATTATTATTATAATTATTATTATTATTATAGAAGACTATAGAAGGCTTCTGGGCATTTCCTATACTCAGCACATCACCAAAAACGCAGTCCGACAGACCATCACACAAGCCTTTGGACAACAAGATGACCTGCTGACAGTGGTGAAGAAACGGAAACTCCGATGGTATGGCCACATCACCAGAGCATCAGGCGTTGCAAAGACCATCCTGCAAGGCATGGTTCAAGGAGGCAGGAGAAGAGGGAGACAGAAAAAGAGGTGGGAGGACACCATTCGAGAATGGACTGGCTTGACACTGAGCGAAGCCATGAGGGTTGCTGAGGACAGAGAAAGATGGAGTAAGCTGGTTAAACGATCATCTGTGGTGCCCCTGCGACCTTCAAGTTACAGGATAGGATTATTATTATTATTATTATTATTATTATTATTATTATTATTATTATTATTATTATTATTATTATTATTATTATTATTATTATTATTATTATTATTATTATTATTATTATTATTATTAATGTTGTTGTTAAATGCAAATGTTATTTGTTTTTTTGTTTTGTTTTTTCCAAACAAAATAAAATATAAATTGTGGAAGAATAAGAAAGCAGTAGTAGAAAAAGGTGTAATGTTACGCTACTTTTCTACAAGTAAACAATAATTAATATATAACATGAGTTCACGATATTATTTTAGAACGTCCTGCACAATATAAATACATATTTTATATTAAGACTCTCGGAGTTTGCCAGATACAACAATCTGACACTGGCAAACACGCTTGGTCTCCACACAAAAATCCAGACGATGGACATGGCACAGTCCCGGCGGGGAGCATCACAACCAGATTGACTGTAATTATCATGGTCAAGAAATGCTTCAGATCAAGCATCAACATTGGCAGGACACGCACTTTTCCAGTAGCAGACATCGGAAGTGACCACGATCTCGTGATGATGTCCTTCCGGCTCCACTTGAAGAGAGTAAACACAGCAAAGTGCACTAGATTGAAGTTCGACCTGGAAAAGAGCAAGATCCGGAGGTAGCAGAAATACTTCAGGCCACAATTGGAGGGAAATTTGCACCACTGCTCATTTTGGGGGCTGGTGAAGTAGATGTCAACACCATGACCACCACCTTCAACTCAACTGGATAGAAGATCAAAGCCAGGAAATAGAGAACAGTATGAACAAGAACAACAGCAAGAAGGCCTACAAGACTGTGAAGCGGCTGACAAGTGTTAAACAGCCCAAAGTCCCCACGATCCAAAGCAAGTCTGGCATATGCCTTACAGAAGAACAAGAAGTTTTCGATATTGCATAAACCATCTGCAATTGATATTTCACTTATCAGTCCCGATTTAGCAACTAACGTTAAGTGGTTTACAGAATTAGATACGTTAGGCAGTGACCATTTGCCTATTATACTTAATCTACATGAAATAATTATTGATGATGATTTTAATAATAGTCCTGAAGATCAAATTCCTAAATTTAAATATGCAGGAGCTGACTGGGAAACGTTTCAGCATATTTTGAATTCATATGATCCTAGTAACATAGAAAATGATAATATTAATATTTTTTATTCAAACTTTTCAACAGCTGTTTTACAAGCTGCAGAATTATCAATACCAAAGTATAAGACATTTAAAGCAGGTAAGCAGGGAAATATAAAGGAAATTGTTGGTGGACAAATGATTGTGCTGAAGCAGTTTCATGTAAAAAGGAACATTTTAAACAATGGTTGAAGAATAAAAATAATGAAAATTTCACAAAAATGAAAAGGGCCAAAATAAAATGTAATAAAATAATAGCCCAAGCTAAAAGAAATTATTGGAACAATTTTTGTGAAAGTGAAATAACTGAATCAAAAGACTTATTTAAAGTTTGGAAAAAAGTTAAAGAAATTAAAACTGGCTATAATTTGCCACAATATCCAATTAAATTAGAAAATAACCCATTTCCAAACTCAAAAGAAAAAGCGGAGGCTTTTCTTCATGCATTTTCTATGAACAGTTTGTCATCCTCTCTAGATTCAACAGTTATCAAATATAGAAATTCTGAAGAACTCAAAGAAGAATACAGTGATCCTCTACCTAATAATACTCATTTTCTAAATTCAGATATAACATTAAATGAATTAATGATTACATTACAATCTTTTACTAACAATAATACTACACTGTCATCCCCCAGAAACTCTTCGACAAGCTCTGCTCCTTCGATCTTCCTCTCTCCACCTGTCACTGGCTCTTGAACTTTCTTCTCTACCGCCCCCAGACTGTCAAGATTGGCTCCAACCTTTCCAAAACCCTAATTCTCAACACAGGCACGCCGCAAGGCTGTGTCCTTTCACCTCTCCTCTACTGCCTCTTCACCAATGACTGTGTGTCCCGTGCTGACAGTGTTCAGCTCGTGAAGTTCGCTGACGACACCACGGTCGAGGGCATCATCTCCAACGGCGACGAAACAACATACCGCCAGGAAGTCGACCACTTGGTGTCGTGGTGCGAAGAAAACAACCTCGAACTGAACACCTCCAAAACAGTCGAGATGATTGTGGACTACCGCAGGAACCAGGACCCCAAAGATCCACTGCTCATCAATGGACAAGCCATCGAGACAGTAGACTCGTTCAAGTTCCTGGGTTCCCTCATCTCCGACGACCTCAGCTGGGGTGCCAACATTAACACCATCGTGAAGCGGGCCCAACAACGACTGTACTTCCTCAGACAGCTGAGGAAGTTTGGCCTTTCCAAAGACATTCTCCTCCAGTTCTACCGGGTCGTGGTGGAGAGCGTCCTAACATTTTCCATCACGGTCTGGTTCGGAACAGCAACGCAGCTCGACAAAGACCGGCTGGAGCGGGTTGTATGCACAGCAGGCAGGATTGTCGGCTGTGAGCTCCCCTCTCTGGCCTCCATCTACTCGACCCGCTCTCTCAACAGAGCCGACAAGATCCTCTCTGACCCTTCCCACCCTGCCCACCCCCTGTTCGAACTTCTCCCCTCTGGCCGCCGCTTTCGATCCTTCAGATCCCACACTTCCCGCTTTAAAGATTCCTTTTACCCTCAAACTATAAGATCTCTAAACGCGCATCATCCTCCAACCGCTGATTCCCCTGCCGTGCGCACGCCCTGCTTCTCCCTACATGCTCGTACATCTATATTTATATACTACAGTGACTACTATAATTTAGAATGTTTTTGTGATCACTTTAGACTAGTCATTTGTGTTTTACTATATCTTTCTGTTTATCTGTTATTGTTGGGTATGCTGTGCGAGTGCGTGTGGTTGTGCATACATGTGTGTATTTGTGTATGTAGGTATGTGTGCGTGTGTGTAAGAGAGAGAGAGAAAGAGTAAGAGAGAGAAAGAGAGAGAGATGTTAAATCTAAAACATTCTGCCATTGTCCAACACCAAATAATATTCCGATTGTTGTATCTATTACATGTCAATTGGCGAAATAAATTCCTGTTATCCTGTTATCCTGTTACGGTTGGCGTCGATGGTTTATCCTATCAAATGCTAGTTCATTTGCCTTTGACTTGGAAAAAGATATTACTTTCATTTTATCAAAACGTTTGGAAAAATGAAACTTTTCCTTCAATCTGGACAAAGTCAGTGGTAGTACCTATTCTAAAAGAAGGCAAACCTAGTTCTTGTGTTAATAATTATAGACCAATTTCGCTAACTTCTCATGTTGGTAAAGTAATGGAGAAAATTATAAATAAACGGTTATTACATTACTGTGAAAAGAATAACATAATACCAATTAATCAAGCTGGATTTAGAAAAGGTAGAAATACGTGTGATCATCTTGTTAAATTAACAAATCAAATAAAAAAGCAATTCGCTAGAAGAAAGAGTATTTTAGCAACCTTTTTTGACGTTAAAAAAGCATATGATAGTGTGTGGACTTCTCGTTTATTATTGAAATAAAAAAAAACATAGGTATAACAGGGTACATGTTTCAATATATAAAGAACTTTTTATCCGACAGATTTCTATGTACAAGAATAGGCAAGATATATTCGGAATTCAAAAAGGTAGATTTAGGGATTCCACAAGGATCGATAATTGCTCCCATATTATTCAATATTCTAATACACGATTTACCAAAAGCATTATCAAAGCATACGAATATTGTACAATATGCAGATGATATTGCTATGTGGATTCAAACAACGTTAAGAAAACGTACAACCAAACAAACTATAAATTATATTCAAAAATTATAACAAAATGAATTAAATCTACTTTCTAAATATATGAAAGAGAACAGATTAGAATTATCAGGAGAAAAGACTTATTTAATGTTATTTAATAATGGACAACATCCAAAATGGTTACCAAAATTCGAATTAAATGGTATTACATTACAATATAAAGAAAGTATCAAGTTTTTAGGAGTATATTTGACTTCCAAACTAAACTGGCGAACTCACATTGAATATCTAATTACAAAAGCAAGAAAACGAATAAATGTTTTGAAAATTGTAAGTGCACAGCCATGGGGAAATAATACAAAAACTTTATTTCATTTAGCTATTTCCCTTGTTAGATCTTCATTAACATACGGTCAAGAAGTTTACTTTGCTGCTTCAAAAACGTATATTAAGAAACTTCAAAGCACAGATTGTAGAGCAGTAAAATTGGCTCTTGGTGTTCCAACTAGTACAAGTATAATTAAAACTTATAAAGAAGCAGGGATATTATCTTTAGATGAGCAAAGACAATTATCATGTTCTAAATATGTAATTCGAAGTTTGTCAGTAAACAATTCAGTATCAAAGGATATTTATTTTGATTGCAAAGAATATCCAAAACGATCAGAAAAAATTCCTTATCTTCAACCAATAAAAAATTACGGAAATCAAACAATGACTGAATGTAATATTAATTTATTAAATATACCCATTTTACCATTAATACCTCAGATGCCATTTTGGGAACACTTAAATGCAAATTTTGATGTAGATTATTCTACAGTTACTAAAGGTGAAAATATTAATGTTCTTGTAAGTGAAGTAAAAGAACACTTGGAACAAAAATATTCTTTTCACTTAAAAATATTTACAGATGGTTCAGTATTGGATTCACTTGATAGCGGGTCAGGATTTGTTATACCAACTCTAAAAATAGAAAAATCATATTATATTGGAAAAGGATTTTCGATATTTACTTGCGAGTTATATGCCATTCTAATGGCATTACAATATATTGTTGAATCATACTTAGATATATTTAATATATTAATTTGTGTTGATTCAAAATCAGTTCTACAATCTATACAAAATTGGGAGAATAAGACTAGATCCGATTTATTATTTGAGATCAGATATTTGATACATGTAATTATTAGTAGGGGGATTGGTGTTGACTTTTGTTGGGTTCCATCTCATTCTGGCGTGTGTTGGAATGAATATGCAGACACACTTGCAAAAAGAGGAGCTACAAATGTAAAGTCCATAAATAATTGTAATCTGAAATTATCTAGTCATGAACTCGTTTCATTAATGGAAAAACATTTTCAAAAATTAGTTAATAAACAAATTATTTTATCATGTTCAAGAAATATTGCAAAAGTTATATATAAAATGCGCTTGGATTCGTGGTTAACAAAATATGTAAAAGATATTAAATGTATAATTATGTCAACAACCAGTTTCCATAAAACATTTATTATTTGAGCGTACATCTTTGTTACCATTGTACACAGCAAAGAATGTAATGCTAAAAAACACTGATGATATTAGTAATATATTGTATAATCAAGCAATAATAGAAACTATAGCAAGTATTATTTTAAATACCGATTTAAAAGATATTTTTTGATTGTATAGATAGGCGCAGGTGCGCGCGCGCGCGTATTTGTGTGTGTATGTATGGGTGTGTTTGTGTGTGTGTATGATCGTCTAAAATCATTGTATGAAATGAATAGACGTTAAATAAAAGAACTGAGAACAAGAAGTCTTGTACAGATGGACAGAGTACTTCTCTGACCTTTACAACGACACACCCATCAGTTCTAGCATATCCCGAGAACAGAGAAGAAGAAGAAATCCTCAAAATTTTCCGGGAAGAAGTTGAGGCAGCAGTGCAATCGATAAAGAAAGGGAAGTCAGCGGAGTGGAAAACATACGCGCGAAACTGCTTCAAGCAGGAGGAGAAGCGATGATTGATGCACTCACCATTATCTGTAACAAGATCTGGCAGAGTGGGGAGTGGCCTACACCATGGACCCAGTCGCTTGTCATCACCCTTCCAAAATAAAAGGTAACCTTCAGGAGTGTGAAAATTACCGCACCATCAGCCTCATCAGCCATCCCAGCAAAGTCCTCCTGAAAATAATACTCAACAGCCTGAAACTCCATGCTGAACAAATCATAGCTGAAGAACAAGCAGGATTCAGGGCGGGGCGAAGTACCACTGAACAGATTTTAAACCTCAGAATAATCTGCGAGAAATACCCACAGCACCAAAAACATCTATATCATGTGTTTGTAGACTTCAAGAAGGCGTTTCACCGAGACTGGCATGCAGCTCTGTGGGCGACCATGAGAGTGTACAACATCAGCCCTAAAATTATTGAAGTCATCAAAAGCCTGTATGACAAGGCTACCAGTGCAGTCCTCCATAACAGCGTCATCGGGAACTGGTTCAGAACAACAATCGGTGTGCGTCAAGGATGCCTACTCTCTCCAACATTCTTTAAAATCTTCCTAGAGCGCATCGTGTCAGATGCCCTTGCAGATCACGAAGGCAAAATCAGCATAGGTAGAGCAATATCAAACCTTCGTTTTGCGGATGACATTGATGGATTGGCTGGAGAGGAACACAAACTTGAACAGCTGATACAGCGGCTTGACACCACCTCTAGAGCCTATGGAATGGAAATAAGTGCAGAGATGACAAAAATGATGACCAACAACACCAATGGCATCAACAAGGACATCAAAGTCCAAGGCCAATCCCTCAGCACAGTGAATAGCTTCAAATATTTAGGAGCCATTGTATTAGGTCCCCAGAAAAAGTCCTCTCCAGGATCGCACAAACAACTGCTGCCCTGACAAGGTTGAAGCCCTTTTGGAAAGACGGGACCATCAGTCTACATTCCAAGGTAAGACTGCTGCGCTCCCTTTTCATCTCCATCTTCCTATACGCTTGAGAAACATGGACCCTCACAGCATATCTACTACGAAGAATACAAAGCATGGAGATTAAGTGCTACAGAAGACTTCTGGGCATTTCCTATACCCAGCACATCACCAACGACGAAGTCCGGCCGACAGACCATCACACAAGCCATTGGACAACACGATGACATGCTCACAGTGGTGAAGAATCGGAAACTCGGATGGTAATGGCCACGTCACCAGATCATTAGGCCTGCAAGGCACAGTGCAAGGAGGTAGAAGAAGATGGAGACATAAAAAGAGGTGGGAGGACAACAATCGAGAATGGACTGGTTTGACACTGAGCGAAGCCATCAGGATTGCTGAGGACAGAGAAAGATGGAGTACGCTGGTACATGGTTAAACGATCATCTTTAGTGCCCCTACGACCTTCGAGTTACGGGATAGGATAGGCTAGGAAATATAAAGAGAAACTCATACAGACTGACAGAGATGATTTAAAGGTCATAATAGAGTCTATCGACACAGCACAAGACTACAACAGCTGCAATATAAGTGATACTAATCAATGTTATTTATTTTTAGTCTGCAAATCGTTCAGTCTGAAATTATATTATTAGCTATTAGTATATATATTATATAAATTGGCTCCATCTGCTCACATTACCGTAGACTGTCCTGCATCCCTTTAACTGTACAGAACGTAGCTGTAGAGTTATACAGTTAAATCGATCAAAGGTGATCGAGTTGACTGCATGATTCCAACATCAGTATAATCAAGAACCTTTAGCTTTAACGTAACGCCAAATCCCTAAAGTCTACAGAATGTTCTCTAGGATGAAGGCAGTAGTCTACAGAAAAAATAATAAGAAGCTGATGGATACAAAAGCGGCCATTTTCTCTCCTCCTCCCCATTTCCCCTCCCCCATCCTGCCATATTTCCCATCTCTTCTATCCTCATCCTCCTCAACCCCCGCCAGTGTTAAGGCAGTAAATTCTTTTCTTTCGACATTCTTGGCAACAGCTGCTAATCGACCAGTTAGGTATTATGTATGAGCAGCTGGGAATAGTGTTCCAATCACTGGGATTTAGGGCCCATGCCCATAATGTTACTATATTTTCATGAATATTTTGCTTGTATTTAATTTTACACACGACCAAAATATCAATATCCAAATTAAAATATGTGCCGATGCATTTGTATTTAAACATAATAACAATGATAGCTAATCCAGAGTCACGACATTCTGAAATTTGGGTCAATCGGTTTTAAGTGGGTTTTTAAAATTTATTTTTTAAATTTTAAGGTAGTCAAGAGAGACGGTTGCGATTCTTCACTAATTCTTCACTGAAATAAAACAAAATACATGCAGAAGTTGTGGGAAAACGATCCATAGCTCTAAACACAGCTTCTCCTTTATGATAGGAACATTTAGGCATCGATCTTTTAGTAAAGTAATTATAAATTGCTTTGGCACCTCTTGTTCAAAATACTGAAAATAGCTTTAGCTATACGTTCTTTGATAGTACTACCTAGTATGTGTAGTCTGTGATAAATGCTGGTCGTCTTTTGAAACAGTGATTTGCAATTTCATTGATGCTGCGGGAGGGTTCATTTTTAAAGAAAATGAAGTAAAATAATTTACGTTTCGTGTTGCATTGAAAAGTAATTTTCATTTCAAGTATCCTGTTTATAGAATTCTTGGTAAAATTGAATTAATCAAGGATTTTGAATGCATACTACAATTTGGAGTTCTCTTCGAAGTCACAGAATAATGACTAACCCCCATTGACGTAAACAAGGCGAGTTGCATTACATCAATGCGCAATGCAAATTTAGGAAAATAATTCAATAATATGGAGCAAAAATAGTGAATACATTGACATAATGTAAGCAGAAAATGCACAACTAAATCAAAATTTAGAATTGTGTACTAATTTATAATATTCTTTTACACAACAAGTGCATTAGTTTAAGATTGGCTGCGTAATCAGGTACGCGGATGAATTCACTTACGTTTCTCTCATTGACATGCTTGTGGATTTGCAATGGATCTGATGTGGTGATCGATGCTTTTGATCACTGTAACACATTTACAACTTGTTAGTTTTATTGAGAGTTTGGGTCAATATGGAATTGGCAAAAGCTATGTTCGGGAGTAGTCGCAGTCTCGATGGATACAGCAGCAAAGCTACAGCAGGTCAGTAAATATCTTATTTCGCTGAAATGAAAATGTTGCAGTCTAAGTCAGTAAGTGATTTGCCACATCAATGTGATCCAGTGATCGGCTATTGAACAATATTGAATAATTCCTTAATAATAATAGCTAAGACGAACGTTTACATGTTTTGTGAGGAATTGTTAATCAACAAGGATTGTGTAGAAAAAAGGAGCAGCAGAGTCACGAATGCCACAATGTTTTAAACTTGATCCCTCAAAAATGTGTTATTGTTATTATGATTATTATAGTACTATTACTATTACTAGTACTACTAGTAGTTGTATTACTACTGTTAGTATTATTAGTAAGTATTATTATTAATAATATTAATATTATTATTAGACATTTGGCAATAATAGCATTGGTGACTGGCAGTCAGTAAGTAAGTAGTTATAGTATGAAGTGTGTTTTATAATAATAATAATAATAATAATAATAATAATAATAATAATAATAATAATAATAATAAAACAAGAACTGTACTTCTAACGTGCACATATCTCACCACAAGGCAATAATCAGCAAGACAAAATGTAACGAGACAATGTCTGCCAAAATGACATTAGAATCAAACTGTAATGAACAGTTTAAATTTTTGAAAGAATTTATCATTTATCACTTTAAATACAAATACAATTATTGCCCAAACCCTTACCACTACACTGGATTATTGTGCTATTTATCGGCAAGCGTTTAAGAGACAATAGATGATTCGTTAATTGAAGCAATGACTTGAATGAGAGCCACAGAGTAGCAAGTTTCTTAAATTGCATTGCTTTCCTATATAAACAACAGTCTAACAATAACTTTCCAGTTTACTTGGCCTGTAGTCAACTTATTTAAAGTGGGAGAAGAATGGGTTAGTAACGAAGGTTGCTCGATTGTCTCAATCATCGCTTTGCCTGGGTTGCAAGCTTGAGATAGTCTACACAGTTGTTCACCGACATACGGTGAAAAAAAATCAGTGCTTTCATCAACGCTACTGCTGTATTTCACTCTTTGGCCATGTGAGTTTAGTGTTTCGCGAGCAATGTCTGAAAGTAATTAATATTCTTTAAACTTCGCTATTTTGCATTTTACAGTGTTCCCTCTTAGGTACCCCAAAATAAATAAGGGTCCATGGAACTCAAGTGTTCCAAATTTAAGAGTCCATTTGCAAATTTTGAGATTCCCCAATTTGGTGGACAGTGACATAATTGCATTGAGCAAGTATAAAGGACAACAACTCACGACACAACTTTGAATCATCTGTTGTGGAAGTCTTTGTTGAATTAGTTGGCCATTTATTTGTCATATTTTTTACTTCAACGATTCGGGGAAAATGTGTATAAAGATGCACACATGTATACAAACTGTTCTGCTTTTCTTTTCAAATATTGTGCATAATTCATTGACGCACACTTATTTATCCGTTGTGTAGAAAACTACCCCTTAGATAACACAAAGAAGAGAGTATTCACATTAGTACATCATGCACTGGAGGCTGGGCAATATATGTTCACAAATTTTCTAGCAAATCCATTGATCAGTTTAAAAGATATAATTTGTCTTGCAGATTATGTGCAAAACTACTGTGATGGTGGCAAATTCATGAAAAGGTGGTGTGGTAGAAGATATTTTTATTTCTCCTTGTTTATTGCATTAGCATTTATTGTGTTCGCATATTGATCTAAATTTATAATTGTCAAATTGGTTATAAAACATTGTTGAGTAATGTCTGTCATTGTGCAGTTTGAAGTAAATTGATGTAGCATTTTAAAAGATACAGCACACACACACACCCACGTACTCCGTCACAATTACCCAGTTATAAAGATAGATTGCTTACAGCTACACACATGTATGTGACCAGATTGAAAAAAAAAATTATGTCACTAGACAGCGTTAGAACTTAGCATGTGCCCGAGCTCCCGCCCCGAGGAGTCTTAATTCCTGTTTGGGCACTCAAGTCTTATAAAGTTATTTGACAGAACGCCTAATTTTTAGAGTGACACTGACAGCAACAGAAATATTCCGTTACACATCGCATTCTTATTTTCTCCACTCGCTTTTGGTTGTGATGAGTCAGGAATAGTCTCCCTTTGCGTGTGAAAGATCAGCTTTCTCATTGGCCAGTAATTTATTCAATGACCAGTCAGGGAGTCAGTTGCTATCTCTCAAATTCAAACAAAACATGAAGTTACTCTGAAACAAGCACGTCGAGTAAAGTGTTTGACAACTTCGAAAAAGCTCTTTCAACCAAAAATCTTAGTTCTTTCCAGATATTGAGCATCGAGCCTTTGTTATTGTTTGTATTGTTACTCTGGTATTTTAAAACACTTTTTTCTGTTTCGTGTCAAAAATAATAATAAAGTACTTTTGAGTACAACCAAAAACACATTATTGGTTTAGTTTTTTTTATTTTTGTCATTGTGTAACTGTTTGGTTAACTTTAACTGGAAGGAATCTCCTAGAAGGTCATTCTAGTATTTGAAGTTATTTGTTTCCCTTTGCACTCAAAAATTTTGGGGGAGGGGGGGGGGCACCCAAAAGTTTCAGGTAAGGCACCCAAGGGGCATCCTTGTGACAAAGTTAATTTCTAACCCTGCTAGAGCTTCTCTGACAAAGGACAGGTTCATTAACACACATTACAGACACACACACATGCTCACATATGAATGCTTATCCTCCCTTTGCAAATGCTGTCTTGATGTCTTCCATCTTGGTCATAATATGAATCTTCCATCTTGGTCATAATTATGAATTGCATGATTTTTTGCATAAAAATATATAGTTTTACTTTTATAGTTTTCTACGCACAACTCACTAATGGCCATGGTAATGTCCTCTTCTTTGCGTGATATGGGTAATTTTCTGCCCATGATGTGTACATAATGGTACATAAACCTACACCTTAATAGCTTTATATTAAAGTAGATTTTGATGATCATTATTTCAAATGTACAGCCACAGGTGTGTTCCTTGTACCATTCCTAGGGCATTGATAGAAGTTTGAGCGAAATAGAATGTTTTCATGCCCCTTTGTTTTATCTATTGATGCATCACCTGAATTTATTTACGTGATTTTACGTGTGTTTTTTTTTACTTTTCTACACCGTGTTATGCTTCAGACATTGATGCATGGCTTTTATAATTTCTTCCATTCTAAGAGCTTTGACTGTTGGAGAACAAGGTTTAACGCTCCATTGCGTGAGTGTTAAGGAAGAATTATCCTTTATAAATGTTTAAATAGGGCTTTGAAGATGACGCTTGTCTTTTTTTCTTTTCTCCAAGTGGAGACGCTGTCAGAGGATGAAGAAGACGACATCTTTGTATCGGGAACAGGGGAAGGAGTCAGCATCACAGCTATGCCGTCAGGCAACAGCACCACCAACTTCACCCCCACCCCTGGTGGGCCCTTCTCTGCTCTCACCCCCTCCATGTGGCCGCAGGACATCATATCCAGGATCAACCATCCTGTAAGTCTTTGGATTACATTATAATTAAGTCGCGAAAAAGGGCGGCCTGGCAGCACTTGGGTTAGGCTCCAGTTTCCAATGCCGAAGGTCATGGGTTCGAATCCTGCTGGGGACGACCGTATGCAACTTAGAATTAGATACGAGACATTTTAGGTCACTGAGGGTTTCTTCGGGTACTCTGGCAGCTGGCTTCTTCCCTCTCTTCAAGTTCGATAATGGATAATGGTATTGAATCCTGTCCTATCTCGTAACTCAAAAGTCGTTGGGGCACCACACAGATGATCGTTTAACCAGCGTACTCCATCTTTCTCTGTCCTCAGCAACCGTCATGGTTTTGCTCAGTGCCAAGCCAGTCCATTCTCGAATGGTGTCTTCTCTCCTCTTTTTCTGTCTCCCTCTTCTTCTGCCTCCTTGCACCATGCCTTGCAGGATGGTCTTTGCAAGACCTAATACTCTGGTGATGTGACCACACCATCAAAGTTTCTGTTTCTTCACCACTGTGAGCATGGCATCGTGTTGTCCAATGGTTTTGAATCCAGTCAATCAAATATTTCAAAAATAAAATTGGATTTCCTTTCTATCATTTAATAGCAATCTCCTGACTTTACACCACCTGTTGGAGTGATAGATGAGATGTGGGTTGGCTATGTATGTGAGAGTGTTGAGTAAAACCTGAGTGTGTGCACGTATAATTGGTACAGATCACCTGGCTTTTTGGTCTGCTGTTTGCTGAGAGGCTATAGCATTTAAGTTTCTTTGTGTATGTGGTAGGGAGAGGGGCGTGTATTCATGGACATATGTGGTGCTAAACGTGCCTTTTTATGCACAAAACGGGGCATTTAGCTTACGCCCCACTTTTATTTAGCACCCCACTTTTTTCTAAGTACTTGGGAGTGCTCTTTTAGTACATGGGAGTGCTCTTGTAGTGCGTGAAACTGTTTTAAGTATAGGAGTGCTCTATCCGGGACAGGCTGTTTTCTGGACAAATTTGAAGTAAAAGGGTTAGGGTTAGGAGACGACATAGGTAAACTTTTTGACAAAAAAAAAAGCCTTAAAAAAAAATCTAATACTTACATTTTTTAAGATGAATTTTGCGCTTTTCATTAAAAACTAAAATTATTAAAAAGTTGTACGATGACTATATTTTGTCCAAAGCCCCAATTTGCCATGAATACAGACTTGTGTGTGTGTCTGTCTTTATATAATTTGCACACTGTATTAATTATGTGTATATGTCAATAGCCAGAGGACCATCACGGACAATTGGACTACAGATATGACGAGTTTGGATTCAAGGTGGAAGAAGAAGGTGGGTTATTCTATTTTAGGGGCAAGTGCCTGTTACGATTGAGACGCGCATAATAGATCCAATCATTTTATTTTGCAAAGTATGCAGTGATGACCTTTGATTTGATTTTGTGCTGTTGCTATAAAAAAAACTTTGTATAATGTTGATAATTTTTGTCGGTCGATATTGTGGAGAATTTTCTGGAATTGTTTATTATCGATCAAAGCTTCTAGACCTTACGGGTAAAAGCTGGTCGAATCTAGACATTATATGACGTAAGGCAGTGCATAGTTTCGATGAGGAGTTTTATTTTGATTGGATGTTATTGCCTCATGCTGGAATGTTCGAACTTGTTCTCGATTGCAGAGGCTTATATAAATAATGCACTGTCTGCTTGTGAAGATGATCTTTGTAGTGATTTTCAGAAAGCGATCTTGAATGCAGTTATTGATGTTTACTGAATAAAGTTGGAAAACTTTATGCGACGGCTCCTGCCTTGTTGCTGAGTGAACATTCTGAATTCGAGTTACAATTATCAAGATTCAAGATTTGGGGCTGAATCGATCATTGATAAATGCCGTGTCACACTGCCTTGTGCAGCTCTTGAGCTGGAAAAGCGCAATAAGAAAGATGCAATTACAAAAATAAAATTTGGTTTCATTTTTTTTCTCTGTTTTTGCTACCTTTTTATTTCATTAGTTCTTTTTCTTTTCCCACAATTTCAACCGAATGCAACTGAATCCATGAAATAGAATACATATTATGAGCGTCCTGCAGACCAAAAAGATGTTGACATATATAATATACACACTTGTGTATGGCATGGTTAGTTTATGTGGGAGATTCTCCTGAGACCTCCCCTTTTGATTCTTTCTTCTTGTTTGTTATGTGCCTTGACAATAATGTCTTTTAAGGTTAAGTTTTCTTTCAAACGCAGGTTATTCACTAATTCAGTGAGAGGATAGCTGCTGATTCATGAGCTAAATAAAATGTGGTTGTGATAAAAACGAACACCAAAACACCTAAACTAGAATATTTCGTGTAAATTGTTACACTTCATCAGCTACACACAAACAAAACGAACAGAACACGATGGGAGAAATGACGTAAAAGAACCGATGACACATATTATGATGACGCAAAACAAGTCACACATCTCTCTCTCTCTCTCTCTCTCTCTCTCTCTCTCTCTCTCTCTCTCCCTCTCTCCCTCTCGCTATGTCTCTCGCTCTCTCTCACCACTTTATACACATACATTACTATCATAAGGAGTGAAGTTAACACCACAAACATAATAAGGTTCACAGCTATCAACAGAAGCAAGCCGCTAGCAAGAGTTAGTCATTGTTTATAGGGTCCAGCGGACTGTAAAGAGCCGAATCAGGACCACAGCGTTATCAAGAAGAGCACACTCACTTGTAAAACCAGCTATGCAGTCAGTCAGTCAAAAACATTTAGTCCGTCGGGAAAGTTCGTCTGTAACTGGTGTCGCCAGAATTTCTCTCTCCGCCTGCGTAACACCACATCATCATGATGAATTTGTTCGATCGCTGTGCATCTCATGTCCTTGATTGAATGTGCAGGTAGATTGAAATGTTTAGCAACCATTGTATCTTCTTTTATGTATGCTGTTCTCTTGCTGTCGTCATTGTCGTTGTGATCATTGAAGTGACTGATGTTATGTCTGTGTCCATAAAGTCTTTTTTTCAGTGTCTGACCAGTTTCTCCTACATACTGCACTTGATTACATTTAGCACAGTCAATGAGGTACACCAAGTTGGTTGAAGTGCAGCTAAGTTCACTGCAAATGTTGTGTTTGCCTCCATTAACAACACTCGTAAATGTTTCGGTTGTGTTCAAATGGTTATGGCAGACGACACATCTTTTCGCATTACATTGATGACATCCATTAGGTAGTTTCTGCGAGTCCTGTTGCTTCAAAGTTTGGGACTTCTGGTGCGGCTGATGTAGTTGACACTGCTGCTGCTGCAACTCTAGTTGCTGTTGTTGCTGTGGCTGCTTTATTTGTGACTGCTGCTGCTGCGATCGCTGCTGCTGCAACTGTTGTTGTTGCGACTGCTGCTGCTGCGACTGTTGATGCTTCGACTGCTGCTGTTGTAACTGCTGTGACTGCGACTGCTGTAGCTGTAACTGCTTCTGCTGAGAACGATCCTTAGCAACTGTTGTTGTTGCGACTGCTGCTGTTGCGACTGTTGGTGCGTCGACTGATGCAGTTGAGCCTGTTGTGACAGTTGTTGTTGGTGTTCTTGTGTTTGCGGCTGTGGTTCCTGTGATTTGTTCTGCTGTAGCTGCTGTTGTTCGCAGTTTTTTAATCTCTTTAGGTAACTTGCTTGGCATAAGCATGCTACGCAGGTTCCTGCAGTTTCTTTCTCCAACAATGGGTGGTTCTGGAACTGCTTTTTTCATTCTGGTACTATAATGTAGGACAGGCATGTACTCCTTGAGCCATTGTGACAGAGGGGGGTTACTAGGATTGTGTGTTATTATCACTGGAACTCTGTCTGTCTGTTGTCGTTCCTTGTTGTTCAGCGTGCTTTGTCTGGGTATTGCTGCTACCTTTTGTATGGCTTGTTTTAACAGTTTTTTTTGGTAGCCCCTTCTTTTCAATTTCTCTTCGAGTTCTTTCGCTCTTTTCATGAAAGTGGAATCGTCAGAGCAGATGCGTCGAATACGCAGGCATTGGCTGTATGGAATGGATCGTGTACAATGTCGGGGGTGACAGCTGTGGAACGGTAGACACATGTTGGCATCAGTGGGTTTTACAAATAAATCAGTAGAGAGTTTGTTGTCATTGATATTCAGACTCACATCCAGGTATGAGATGTTGCAACAACCATAGTTTGCTGTGAATTTGATTGTCGGGTGGAGATTGTTCATCCATTGGAGAAACAGTTTAAATTGGTCTTCTCCATGAAACCATAGCATCGCAATATCATCAATGAATCTTTTCCAGCAGTTGTTGTCAATGGTCCATGGGGAGGTGGTGAGGATAGTATTCTCCACCCAGGCCATAAAAATATTGGCTATTGTAGGTGCCATGGGTGTTCCCATCGCTGTGCCAAATCTTTGTCGGTATATTTCATTGTCAAACTGGAACACATTGTTGTGGAGGACATGTTCAATAATTGGAACAAGTCGGTCTAGTGGAGGTGTCTCTGGTGCAGCGGTGTAGTGGTTTAGGGCTGCCTGAATAGACGGACCCACTTCATGGTGCGGAATGTTTGTATATAAACCCACAACATCGATCGTGACTAACAGCGCATCTTGTGGAAATGGCTCGAATGTTTGTTTCCATTCTTCAACAATTCTTAGAAAATGTGTTGTATCTTTGACAAAAGACGGCAGTTGGTGCACAACTGGTTGGAGCCAGTAGTCAACTAGCTTTGATAGGTGTTCAGTGGGTCCTCCGATTCCAGATACAATTGGGCGTCCTGGTGGATGTTCTTGACTTTTGTGAACCTTAGGAAGATGGTAGAACGTGTGGCACTTTGTGTTATTGGTATCAAGCAGTCCCCAGTTGTATGTATTGGTGTCAATATAACTTTCGTTCTTCAGTTGTTGTAAAAGTTCGTTGGATTTCTCTGCAATTTCTTTGGTGGGATCTGTCGAGAGTTTCTCATAGGTGGCTGGGTCGTTCAGTTGACGCATGGCTTCTTTTTTGTAGTCATTGAAGTCTTGGACCACTACTGCCCCACCTTTGTCAGCAGGGATGATTTGAATTGTTCTTTCTTCTACCAATTGTTTCAGCTCGTGAATTGCTTTCTGATCTGTTCGGTTAATATTTTTCTTGTTGTTGGGGACAGGTTTAAAAGCTTTAACTCTGGTTTTGATGGTAGAGCAGTATGCATCCAGGGCCTCATCCCTTCCGTTTCTAGGACACCAATATGTCTTTTTGTAGAATTTAGGTCTGGTGGAGAGTTGGGCAGGTGTGTCATCTTGTAAGAAGAACTTCTTCAGTCTTAATCTTCTCATCCCTTCACATGTGTCTTCTAATAGTTTTAGCTTGTTAATGTTGGTTGGAGTAGGGCAAAATTTGGGTCCGAGAGATAATACATGTGTTTGTTCTTCTGTGAGATGAACAGTGGACAAATTGATGACTTGCTTCTTGTCTGGTGATTGAGGAAATCTGCGAACAAATCGTCTGTTTTTCTTTCTTTTTGGATTATTGTTGGTGGTAGGGAATGTCGGGACTGTTCTCCGCGTAATTGCTGGAGGTGTTGCTGGTAACAATAGGTCTGTTGATTGTGGGCCAGGTGGTAGAAGGTTTTCTGGGAAATGACATGAAGATGTTGCAGATGATGATGATGTCATTGCTGCTGCGGCTGATGATTTTGATCTCCATTGCAAGAGTCTGGCCAATTTTCTGTTTTTGCGTTGAAATAATATGGAACGTGTTACACTTTCTTTCGTTTGAAGAGTATTGATATATCTTTGGTAGCTGATAGAGTCTAATTGTGTTGCAGCAGTTGTTAAGATGGATAGTAAGTCTTGATTGAGTTTGAGTAATTTACGTTTGTAACCATCAATAACCCGCAACAAAATCTGCAAATAAATAAATAAAATGTGGAGACAAGAGTGTGATACAGACCACAATTTAAAACAAAGGCTGATAATAGCCATTTAGAGTCCTTCAATTCTACTTATTTTGGAGGGGCACTCTTCTGTTTTTATTCAAAGGTTAGCTTAATTATCTTTTTTTCTACATTTCGAAGTATTTAGCATTAACTGATGCCTACACAGATTTGTTGCTTCTAATGGTTTCAGATGGTCCAGAAGAGAATTCCAGCAAGCTACTGAGCACTCCATTTGTGGAGGACCCCCAGCATCGGCTGAAGTGGACGGCCTACCTGGAATTCACGCACAACAACGAAGTGGGCGACCTGACGTGGGATAAGGTGTGTTGGATTTGTGGTAGGAAACCCAGAATGCCCAGAGCCCTGCGACGTGTGAAGTGGAGGCCAGGGCTAACCACCAAGGTTGTTTGTCCCTAGAGTCTTTTTTTTACTTTTCTTTCTCCATAGACCTTTCGTTGCTTCTTGTTTGGATCAGGGCTGAACCCTTATTTTGCTAAAGAAGTTTTAATTACTCATTCTGTGCAGAAGAAGTTTTAATTACTCGTTCTATGCACAAGACCTTTTAATTATTTCTTCACCTGGCATGTAACATTTTGTGCGACTTTGGACAAAACTGTGCATGCTTTGGGATGTGGTTTTCATATCGTTATTACTTTTTTCTTGTATAAAGGGTTGTGCAAAATGCAGCATTTTGAAAACACTTTCCAAGCAGAATTTTGTGTTCAATCTTTCACCATGCAAAATCATTTTGCGTGTCTTTGGACAAAATTGTGCGTGATTTTGGATGCTTTTTTCATACATATTTCTTGCTTGTTCTTTTTTGAGGGGTTGTGCAAAATGTTGTTTACTCCTTCTATACAGTAGAAGCTTTAATTATTTCTTCACAAGGCGCACACATGTTGTGTGACTTTGGACAAGACAGGACATGGAAAGATGGAGCACGCTGGTTAAAGGATCATCTGTGGTGCACCTATGACCTCCGAGTTATGGGATAGGATAGGATAGGACAAAACTGTGCATGTTTTGGGATGCATTTTAAAAAAAAATTTCTTGCTTCTTTTTGCCTCCGGGGTCACTTTTATTTGCAAAATGTTGCAGTCACATTCTATGGTGAAGAAGTTTTTATTATTTCTTCTCCAGGCACATACATTTTGTGTGACAAAATTGTGCATGCATTTGAATGCCATTTTTATTGCCTGCATTCAGGGATCTATGCAAAACTGAAACTGATAGAGTGACCCTGGGGCCGTATTCAGAAAGGGCAATTCCGGCCGGTAATTTACCGTGAGGAGGGGTAAAATCCTTACCTTCCGCTGGTTTGGACTTATCTGGTATTCATAGAAGTTGTAACTGCCCTGCCCCTCTGCCAAACGGCCGATAATTTTACCGACGCCATCCCCCCTTATGGTAACTCGTACCCTTGCCGAAGTAATAATGGCGAATGCAATTGTTTTCGCAATGGTTTTGCATCGGAGACAACAGAACAGTGTCTTTCAAGACAGCTGAAATCCTCTAAATATACCTGATGATGTAGAACATTACAGGAAATTTACATTTCAAAGAATCGACATCGTGCGAATTGTGGATGAAGTAGGAGAGGAGTTGCAACATGCGAACCGGCATCGTCGCTTCTTCCTTCACTGCAACTGTGTTTAGCACTAGGTTTCAAGTTCTATTTATCCTTGTGCCAGTAAAATTTTCTGTAAAATACTTTCTTAATGACCAAAGCAAAGTATGAAAGTAAGATGTTTTGGGTTTCCTCTTTCAATTCTAATTAAACGAAATATTTTTGATGGGAAAAGTTGCATTTTCCTTCGTGTGATCCGTCATCTGCCAAGAAAGCTGTTGTGGCGTTGTCATCGAAGAGCACATGCGTAATAGAGGAGGATTCAAATTTAACTCGAGGTAGGGACCATGCGTCAGGTAGGCCTTTTTGAATACCGAGATAAGTTTACCGGCAGTTTTCTCCAACCCTGAGGTAAGATAAAATTACCGCAAGGTCCATACCTTGAGACAAATAATCTGTCGAAGGGTTACAAGCGGGTCTTTCTGAATACTGTTACATTGAAACGCGAATGGTAGTACGTCGGAAACGTGTACGATAGATCTAATCGTTTCGATTTGCAAAGTATTCAATAATGGAGTTTATTTACCTTTGATTTGAGTTTGCATTGTTGTTAGGAAAGGCTTTGTATAACGTTGATAATTTCCGTTAGTCGATATTGTTGTAGAATCTTCTGGATCGGCTTGTTTACTATCGATCGAAGATTCGGGATAATTGTAGAAATTTGAAGGAACGATCCGGAAGGAGAAGAAATGTGTAATGACGTAAGTCAGTGATGACGATCTTTTATTCGATTGGTGGCAGTGCGTCATTTCTACATTGTTCGAAATTCTTCCGGAAGAGAGAGAGGTTATTTAATCGTGTGCCGAGTTGCTGTTGAGAGAAAAAAGTTGTTGATAGTGATTTGGAAAGTTGCTGTGAAAGTTGTTGAGTTGAATTGAGAATTGTATGCAGTTGTTGGTGTGTGCTGAATAAAAGTGGAAAACTTCATACGTCGACTTTGTGACTTGTATGCTGTTTGGACGGGCTGTGTGAATAAACGAATCTGAGTTACACCCTTATCAGGAATTCAGCATTGGGGCTGAATCAGATACTGATAGAAAACATCATCATCAAACAGAGTGTAACATTTTGGGGGTCAAGCCGCGATTCACGCCATAGCCAAGGGTTCAACTGCTACAACAAGCGAGTCAACGTTACGAGAGGCAGTCATCGAGGGTAGCCGCCAATGAGTTGCGTCGAGAGGGGCCAACATACTGGGACTACATCACCGATAGGTTCGGGTTGACTGCAAGGGCGTGTAGTCGCTGAAGAGTTGCTTCGTGAGCGAACAACAGATCGGGACTACGTGGCTACCGTAAGACTACGTCGAGGGACAGTCTCGGAGCTACATCGCCAGTGTTACAGCGAGCGTCGAGCGGACGTCGCGTCTACTTCAGCACAGGAGCGTATACATCAACACCAGCGTGGTGCAGCGTCGCATACGACGAGGACAGCGGGGCCTGCGTCAACGAAGGCGACTAGTGACAAGCATCAGCGCTACTGCAGAAAGCGTGCTGTTCTAGAACAGTCTAGAAGAGTGCAGCACAGTCAAGAACTTTCTAGAAAAGAACTTTCCGGAAAAGAACTTTCCAGAAAAGCATTAAGATGGCTGATTTCTGGCAGAAAGGAGTTGAACTAAATCTAAAAGGAAAACAGCTGACGGAGTACGTCAAGTCTCAAGAGAGAATATGGCGTGAAGAAAGAGAAATAGAATTAGAACAGAAGCGTCTAGAAGTAGAAGAGCAGCGTCGCCGTGAAGAACGAGAATTAGAAGAGCAGCGTCGCCGTGAAGAAAGAGAATTTGAACTGAAGCGTCTGGAAATTGAACAGCAGCGGCAAGAAAGAGAAGATGAGCGCAGGCGTGAGGAAAGAGAAGCTGATAGGCAGTTCCAACTAGAGTTGGCGCGCATCCAGCAACAGCAGCATGCGCCACAAGTTATCAGTGACAACACGGCTCCAAAATTGCCAGCTTTCGTCGACGGGAAGGACCAGATTGACAGTTATCTGGCGAGATTCGAAAGGTTCGCCGAAAGCTCCAACTGGCAACCTCAAGACTGGGCAATTCGACTGAGTGCACTTCTGACGGGGCAAGCTCTCGAAGTTTACACCAGACTGTCGAACGATGACGCCAAAAACTACGACGTCTTGAAAGAGGCCCTGTTGCAGTGCTACAACTTTACAGAGAAGGGCTACCGTAAACGCTTCCGTGAATGCCGGCCTAAGTCAGACGAGACGCCAAAGCAGTTTGTGGAGCGCCTGTCGTCATATCTACACAAGTGGGTGGAGTTATCAGGCGAAACGAAGTCTTACGACAGTCTCCATGACCTGATCGTGAAGGAACAATTTCTCAATGCCTGTCACAAGGACTTAGCGACCCACTTAGAAGAACAAAAGCTGCAGACGCTTAAAGATGTGACTGAGGCTGCTGAAAGATATCTCATCGCTCATGGGAAAACCCTGGGGCCACCCAGCGCGACGAAACATTTTCAGAAGACTGGAAACCATGTGAACCAGATCCAGGGAAGCCAGACGAGCCAGAGACAGACAGACTCCACGCCTCCTCCCAGGGAAGGGCATTCAAGGGGCTGTTTCACCTGCAACGCTACAGACCACAGAGCGGCTAACTGTCCTCAAAACAAAAGTAGCGGACAGCGGAGCAGTACGGACAATTCAGCGGCGGGCAACCGGCAGAGGCGGTTCTCCAATCAACGGCAAACCAGTAGATCTGACCATCAAGTGTGCGGCGGGAGCGTCATTCTTCCGAGTGAGACCAAGCGCACAGCTACTCCTGCGGACGTGCAAGAGTGCATGACCGATGGCCAACTTCTCCTTGCCAACGGAAAATCCATCCCCGTCGTCGCCAGCGCAGCGGTGACCGTACAGAACATGCCTGTTTCCAAGGGACGCGTCGGAAATCATGAAGTGACTGTTTTAAGAGACTCTGGCTGCAGTGGGGTCATCGTCAGAGAAGACCTAATCGCTAAAGAACAGTTCACTGGCGATTCAAAATGGACACTTATGGCCGACAGCAAATGTGTGAGAGCGCCAGTTGCGAAGATTCATGTCAACACCCCTTTCTACATAGGCGAAGTCGAAGCGGTTTGCCTGAAGAAGCCGCTGTATGATTTGATGATCGGGAATATCGACGGCGCGAGACGACCCGATGACCCCGATCCAGAGTGGAGTCCTGCCTCAATCCAACGCGTCGAAGTTGTGGAGGAGGATCCATTGCCGTTTCCCGATGGAGACCTTACAGAGCTGCTACGGGACAATGTGGTTACTCCGGCTCAGCCCTGCCGACCAGAGATCGTCGGTGCTGTTACTACCAGGGCCCAGGCCAAGAGAGACAAGACGTCTACGCCACTGAAGGTTGCCGACAACTCCAAAGCTGCCATCGTGGACAGAGATAAGCTGATCCAGCTCCAGGAAGCTGACAGCACTTTAAACAAGTACAGGAACCGCCAAGACCAAGTGACCAAAGGCAGTGGTACGGTCTATTTTGAGGTGAAGGCCAAGATCCTGTATCGAATCTTCCAGCACCCGAGGGTCAATGGAGGGAAACCACTACGTCAGGTATTGGTACCGTTACCCCTAAGGCGCCAGGTGATGGAAGTAGCGCATGACTCAATCATGGGAGGTCACCTGGGCATCAAGAAGACGTCGGACAGAATCCAGGCGGTGTTCTACTGGCCAGGACTTCATGCGGACGTCAGCCGTTTCTGCCGATCATGTGACATTTGCCAGAAGACCATACCTCGAGGAAGGGTCCCGAAAGTGCCTATGCAGAGGATGCCTCTGATCGACCGACCTTTCAAGAGGGTGGCCTTAGACTTAATCGGCGAAATAAGACCTCCGAGTGAAGAAGGTCATCGATGGGTACTGACTTTAGTGGACTATGCGACTCGGTACCCAGAAGCAGTGCCTCTGAAGAAGATTGACACTGAAACTGTCGCAGAGGCGCTAGTGGACATGTTCAGTAGACTTGGAGTGCCTGAAGAGATCCTGACAGACCTCGGGACGCAGTTCGTCTCCGACTGCATGAAGGAGGTGAACAGACTGCTGAGCATCCGGCATTTGACTACGACACCCTACCATCCGATGTGCAACGGGCTTGTCGAGAAGTTCAATGCTACGCTGAAGTCCACCCTGAAGAAACTGTGCAGCGAGCAGCCCAGACAATGGCATCGCTATATCAACGCCTTACTTTTCGCCTACAGAGAAGTACCGCAGGAGTCCACAGGCTTTTCTCCGTTCGAGCTGCTGTACGGAAGAACCATCCGAGGGCCGATGCACATCCTAAAAGAACTGTGGACGAAAGAAGTAGACACCCCAGAGGTGAAGAACAGCTACCAGTACGTGTTTGAGCTACGAGAGAAGCTGGAGCAGACTCTCGAGATAGCCAGAGAAAACCTGAAGAAGTCCCAGGACTGTGGAAAGCACTACTATGATCGTAGGGCTGTGAACAGGAAGTTTAAACCTGGCAACAAAGTGCTGGTGCTGCTACCTACTGATCATAATAAGTTGCTGATGCAGTGGAAAGGCCCGTACGAAGTGGAGACCGTGGTGGGGATCAACGACTACAAGGTGAAGGTCGGCCAGCATTCCAAGATATACCACGCCAACCTCCTTAAGCTGTACGTGGAAAGGCCATCAGAGACTGTGCACGCAGCCACAGCAGCTGTGACCGACGACAGCTTTGACAGCGAAGAACTGTTGGAACTGGGAGACTTCCACAGCAAAGAAGGCATCGATGATGTTAAGCTAGGACCAAGCTTGACGGAAGGTCAAAAGATGGAGCTCAAGGACCTTATGGGCGAGTTTCCCCATAACTTCAATGATGTCCCAGGCTCTACGACTTTGGTCGAACATGAAGTCCACACCCAGACCTGGAAGGAGCATCTGCAGACCTTGAGGGAGCTGTTCCACCGTCCCGCAGAAGCCAACCTGATCGTGAGACCCAGCAAGTGCATCCTGGGAGCTGACAACGTCGACTGCGCCGGACATCCGACGGAAGGAGGAGACAACGGAGGATGCACTGACTCCAGGAAAACCCACGTGATCGTCGTCTTTGACCCTGGGCCGATGACAACCGCAACTGACGAGGGCGACGTTTCCTTGCGGATGAAAGATCATTGACTGTGTGGACGAACTAAGAATATTGGTAATGAGAGACTTGAAAATGAAAAACGTTGATTGGGTAAATGAACTGTGAACATTGACAGTATCCAGAAAGACTTGCAGATGAGAAACTTTGACTCTGTGTGAATGAACTGTGAACATTGACAATATCCAGACAGATTTGAAGATGAAAACCATTGACTCTGTGTGAATGAACTGAGAACGTTGATAGTGTTCAGACAGGCTGAAATAAGTCTTAATTCTGTACATTGTTTGTGAATTACGTTTCAACGTTGTTGAAAGAAATTGGGTAAATTTCTTCTTGAGTGGGGGGTTATGTTACGTTGAAACGCGAATGGTAGTACGTCGGAAACGTGTACGATAGATCTAATCGTTTCGATTTGCAAAGTATTCAATAATGGAGTTTATTTACCTTTGATTTGCGTTTGCATTGTTGTTAGGAAAGGCTTTGTATAACGTTGATAATTTCCGTTAGTCGATATTGTTGTAGAATCTTCTGGATCGGCTTGTTTACTATCGATCGAAGATTCGGGATAATTGTAGAAATTTGAAGGAACGATCCGGAAGGAGAAGAAATGTGTAATGACGTAAGTCAGTGATGACGATCTTTTATTCGATTGGTGGCAGTGCGTCATTTCTACATTGTTCGAAATTCTTCCGGAAGAGAGAGAGGTTATTTAATCGTGTGCCGAGTTGCTGTTGAGAGAAAAAAGTTGTTGATAGTGATTTGGAAAGTTGCTGTGAAAGTTGTTGAGTTGAATTGAGAATTGTATGCAGTTGTTGGTGTGTGCTGAATAAAAGTGGAAAACTTCATACGTCGACTTTGTGACTTGTATGCTGTTTGGACGGGCTGTGTGAATAAACGAATCTGAGTTACACCCTTATAAGGAATTCAGCATTGGGGCTGAATCAGATACTGATAGAAAACACTAACATCAAACTGAGTGTAACAAATACTGACTCTGTTTTATAACTTTTTTTTTTTCATGTGGGGCTTTCATGCAGCTTGCTCAATATGGTGTTCATCATTACTCTCGTTTGTCCATCCAGTATTTGCATGAGAAGTCATGGAGCAGCTTAGAGTGATGACAGTATGTATGTCGGAAGAGAGAAAAAGAAACTTGAACTTGAAGACGCCAGTAGTTTTGAAACTTAATTTCCAAACTGCTTTTGAGCAGATTTAATTAATTTTGTGCGTGTGGTGAAAATGAAAATATGTCCATATTATGTGCAGGATGCTTTTGAGGTGAACAATTGTTTGGTTGTTTTTACAGGTTGTTGTTTAGCTTGTTTTATTTAGTTTTTTGTTGCTACAATCTTAACCCCCAGTACCCCTCATTGGAAGTCATTTTGCATGAACATAGCTTTGTATTTCCTTTAAAAAATGTATTTGCTTGGATTAAAATTTTTGAAAATTTTTGTATTTTGCTTAGCTGAATTGCAAAATACAAAGTTATTCCATTAAATTTGATCGCATGCATATTTATTCATTGCGAGTTATTTTACAATTGTACAATTTCACTGAAATCTTTGTCTAAGTTTCTTTGGATTTAAAAAGCATGACAACATTTACGGCCGTTGAACTACAATATATATATTCTGTTGTTCTTACATTGGCGCTTCTCCAGCATAGGAGCTGCTCAAGGCGCTGGCTGATACAGAGCAGCAAGAGGCGACTGAGCACCGTGTTGAATGGGGAGAATTGACCTAGTGCGTGCTGGCACACCATTTCCCCTTTCCCCTAACACCAGTCTAGGACATGAGCATCAGGATCTTTTACTGTCCATGTGATGGAATATGTGTCTGCACAGGCTAGACCCGTGTTTATGTTGTCTTTTGAAGGAAAACTTGGTTAGTTAACTCCTTCCCCCCCGCTCCACCCCCACCACCCCAAAATAAAATGCGCCAACTTGTTGATGACCTTGATGCTGGAAATAAGAGAAACAAAGAGTTAGCACTAACATTATCATATACTCTCATGAGTATTTCCTCAGTGGAACAATGGTGAAATAAATTTACGTTGGGGACCAGTGTTCAGACAATGCAATATCTTGTTATTTGCAGGTTGAGCCAAGACTGCCTCGCTCTGAAAAGCTGCGCACCATGACAAAGGAGGGGATCCCGCATTCCCTTCGGACGCATATGTGGATGCGACTGTCGGGCGCATACGAGAAGAAGCTGAAGTCGGACCTGACGTACAAAGACGTGGTGAAGGCCAGCTCCAACGACCATCTTATGACGTCCAAACAGATTGAAAAGGTCAGCTATGTTTTTGTGTGTGTTTGGCAATTATGACTTATGTAACATTTGGTATTATTGTTGTTGTGGTTGTTGTTGTTATGAACTGTGTAAAAGTTCCAAGAGCTGTTCAAAGCACTGGCTACTGTCAGGATCAAACTCAATTGACCTGAGGCAGCCAGCATGCTGCAACCCTAATCACTAATACCAAAACCCCCCAGGCTTCTCAGCCAACACCCTCACACCCCCTTGTACTCCCCCCCCCCCTACCCTCCCACCTCACCGAGTGATCTGTGTGTAAGCGCTTTATTTGAGATGGGTGGTGCCCTTTTGCCAGATCAACCAGCTTCTTTAACATGCCAGTCAGATGACATGGTGAGAAACAGAACACCATAAGAAGAGTCACTAAAGATTCAAAAGCCGACTCCTGTTGAGAAAGATCTGGAAAATGTCAGCAATTGAACTTGGCTGTTTGCTCTGCATGCGATCCGTTCATTTATTTTATCGTTCGTATGTAGCACTTTTCTGAACTCAAGAACTGTGAAGGCGCTGGTTGATACAGGATCCAACTCCAGTTGCCCAAGGCACTCTCTTGCTGCCTCATGAGCGCATCGTCCGACGTCTCAGACAACTACATATTTTACCTATTGAACTATTCTCAACTCCATGCATTGGCACGTGGTCTTCTGTTGTGTGTGTGTGTATTTGTTTATCCTACTGGAGATGCTCGTCTAGCTGCACCTTATTATTTATAGACTACTATGGTTGTTGAGACCTGGGCATTACTCGTTTGTAGGACTTGCTAAGGACTATGCCCAGCAACGCGTGCTTCTGCAACATCACCAGCACTGGGGTCCCGCGCCTCCGACGCATCCTGCGAGGGCTGGCCTGGCTCTACCCTGACATTGGGTACTGTCAAGGCACAGGAGTGGTCAGTTTGAGTTTCTCATTATTTGTGTGGTTGTTTTGTTTGTTTCATTATTACAATCCCAATTACAGTCTTTACTGTCCCAACAAACAGCAAGGTACATTTTCTCGCAGTGTGCAACAATCATCGACAATAACATTCACATCACTCAGTTGGTGTGGAATCAAACATCAAGTCATTAACAGCCAGAAGCACCTGAACCACATCAATGCTCCGTTCAACCATGTGTATTCATTTCAGTGCAGCTGCCATGTATCTATTATCCATGCAGACGACAAAAGTAATAATAATAATAATAATAATAATCAACAGTTTACCATGATTACATTAATGCGCATACCACATCATCCTCACCTTCATGATCCTCTCATTCGCAGATTGCTGCGTCCTTGCTGTTGTTCATGGAGGAAGAGGACACTTTCTGGATGATGTGCGGCATCATTGAGGATCTACTGCCTGCCTCCTACTACTCCTCCACTCTCATTGGCATTCAGGTATGTGTTCTGACTACCCTCACCAAGCTGGACCTCACAAAAAGGTCCCCGCCACCTCTCTCCTTTATGGCACAAAAGAAAATGGGACACAGAGGGTGGAGAGATTTGAAGAATGGAGGGGCACAATATCCACTTCAGAAAGAAGGAGTTTTATATTTTATTGTTGGATAACTGTTTTCCCGTGTTGCCAGCTGGTTTCTATGATTCATTGATGTTGGTTTTTATATCTTGTCCTACTGCTGTAGCTGTTGTCTGTCACTCCAACAACCCAAGTTCAAATCCTGAGGTGGGCAAGATAAAAAGTAGCCCTTTTTACCGTCCATCTCAGCGTTATGGTTGCTGTAGTGGTTTAGTGTTGATTTACGTCCCTACCCCGTCTTTCCTGGGATGGATATCCGAGTCGGCCGTATCGCTGTTGGTGTTGTCAAGTCTTGTGATTCTCAATGGTACTTGCAGGCTGACCAGAGGGTGTTGAGACAGTTGCTGATCAGCTATCTGCCCGACATTGACCTTGTCTTGAAAGAACATGATATTGGTAAGAACATTCTGTCTGCATCATGCGCCCAACAGGATCATCATCATCATCGCCATCATCGCCATCTTCATCATCATCACCATCATCATCATCTGTATTGCAGTCGCCATTGACTGATGCTAACACAGTATTGGATTTGTAGAGCACTGTAGATTGCTTGTAGGACTGGCACTTCTTGCAGATTACAAGACTACATTAATTATAAGATTCTGGGAGTGCTTGTAGAAATGAATACACTTACTATTTACAGGGATTTAAGCCTACAAGAAAGATTTTTTTAGCAATGTAGGTTACTGTCATGATGATGTCACTTAAAAATGTAACTTACAACTTGTATGATACTAGGAGGTGTAGATTCATTGCTGATTGGATCTTTAGTGTAAAATTTGACAACTCTGGTTCATTGCCTGCTGCAAAAATGGAGGTGCACTGTATACTGAGCATGCGTTATTATCCTGTAGTGAATAAACAACCCCTTATAAAGCATGCGCTTGAAGATTGCTAACCAATCAATTCGATTGACAATACATATGCACGTCATGTCTGACTAGTTCTTTGGAACATCGAGGAAAAGAGAAGGGGGGGGGGGAGGGGAGTGGAGTGGAGTGAAGGGGTAGGAGAAGGGGGGGGAGGGGAGTGGAGTGAAGGGGTAGGAGAAGGGGGGGGGGATGGAAGAACCTTTCAGCTGATAAGCGCATAACATGAGCACGTACATGCAGGTCTGGCAAGTTTTTTCTGAAAAGCCAGGCAAGCAGGGGAATCTTTGGATTGAGATCAGTGCCAAAAGTCAAAGACTATTATGGGAACATTGATATGGGAAATTAGTTTTTAAAGTCAATGTTTTGGTTTTAAAATCTTCCTCAAGGCTAATTCAATGACCAGATTAAAAATCCATCAAATTTTAAAACTGTAATACTTGGTGTAGAGTGAGATACAAATCACATTACATTTATAAAAAAAAACTATTAGTAATAGGAATAATGTTAGCAGTTAGACTGCTGTGATGAAATGGATTTTCGACACTTCAGAACATTATTATGTTAATGAATCAGCTTGATGGATTCCGCAGAATTCACTTTTAGTGAAGTTTGAGTCAGTATACAGTAGAAATCCATTGTGTGTGTTTGTGTTGGCATGTTCCTTGTATGTTGCTTGCTGCATGGTGTTGCAGAGCTGTCGCTGATCTCGCTGCACTGGTTCCTGACGCTGTTTGCCAGCGTGGTGCACATGAAGGTGCTGCTGAGGCTGTGGGACCTCTTCTTCTACAACGGCTCCACCGTCATATTTCAGATCACCATGGGCATGCTCAAACTGAAGGTGCTTAGCAATACTCACGCTAGAAACGCTGACTGTAGGCCTGTTTCCACTACACGGGTGACCTTGATGCTGGCTGAGAGTCAGAGATCGATCAAGCATAGGCTGTGTATATAGGCGAATGCCCTGTACGGCCTCTGACATTCAGACTGGGGTCAGGGTCGCTAGCATCCCGATAGCAACAAAGGTCTAAATTTTCCCTACTACCAGCTAACTGTTATTATACTTGTAGGGCCGCATAACTATTCTTTTGCAGATTTTCAAATTTTCCATGCATAAACCTTTTTCTTTTTTTTTTCATATTTACATTACCTAATTTCTGTCCTAATTTTTGTCAAAACCTCATCACTTTTTAAAGAAATGCTCCAATTTTGAAAAATAGTCAAAATCCTGTATGTCATTTTCTATCAGCCCAAATCCCTTCGGTCTTCAAATCTTGATATCCGTTTGTTGTTGCTTTTTGCTCATTGGAAGTCGTTGAGCCTTTCTTATCCAACTCTTCTGAGTCAAATCAGCCGTTTAATGCTATTCGGTTTGACTTGTACTGTCAAGGTTTAGATTGCTGCAATGTTGCTTTTGAGTTTTGTGAGAGAACACAGCTTGCATTGTGCCTGGAGCAGGCAAAAAGAGCGTATTTATGAACTCAGCATCATTTACATGTCAATCTTTGATTCATTGATTTTGTGTAACACTTGTGAGGCCGTGTGGATGTTGTTTTAGGAGGAAGAACTGAAGGCACTGGACAACTCCGCCCAGATTTTCAACTCGTTGTCGGACGTCCCTGGTGATGTTCAGGATGTTGATGAGCTTATTGACGTGAGTATTGCACCATATTGTGATGTTCTTTTTTCTTCTTTTTCTTTTGATACTATGTGGAGTCTTTTTTTTTTTAAAAGGTTTTTCTCTGGGTACTCAGGTTTCCTTCCTCCCGACGCTAATGGTTTTAGACGCAGTCAATAAAAACCTTCACAATAAAACTTGATCTCCATTTCCGCCTCCTTCAGATATGACAGTATAAACCGAGGTCTAGTCTAAGCACGCGCACATTCTGTTGTATGGAATTTAAAGATCCTGACGCTCATGTCCTAGACGGGTGAGTGCCGGCTACACAAAATGTCCCTTCTCCCCCATCACTGGTAACCCGGGATTGTGCTTACAGGCATGCCTAACCCGTACGGAATTTCCGTATTTTTTCCGGAAATTTGACAAACTCAACAAGCGCTACGGAAAATACGGATACTTGTTTCACAGTCCGGAAATAAATAAAAATAACATTGGGGAAATAATCGAACTCGTTGGCCTGTGGTAATGAACCGCGTGACGTTTTTTCCGAAGACAGCCGAACCCGGTTTAATGCCACAGTGCGCAGTCGCAGTAGAGACACGTGGCATCGAAGTTTCCGGTTGAGGCACCAAAGTTTGACGAACCAGTTTTTGCGCAGTCGCAGTGAAGATCGGTGCTCGTGAGGCAGAATTCAAATCATGGCGTCCAAACGAATGTCTAAGCAAAGTGAGTGTGAATCTGAATCTTCAAAGAAACGGCGCAAGGGGCAGACATAATTATATTGCCTCGTATTCGGAAAAGTGTCCTTTCATTATTCGTGGCAGCACTGACTCAAAAGTACGATTTGTGCCAACCAGTTTGGCATCTCTGCCGGTGGTATGAACGACATCAAGCGGCACGTGGAAGGACCACAGCATATCAAGAATTACGAGGCTTTGGAGAAGAAAAAGAAGATTGTCGCAGCAAATCAATCTATCACTGGATTCTTTGCATAATATCAATAAGGATGAGTGCAAAAACAATAGGTAATAAAAGTAAATACGGAAATCGTAATAGTAATACTGAAATTTGAAAAAGGTAATACTGAAACTTCAAATTGAGGGTAGGCATGCCTGTGCTTAGTCATCTGGGCATCAGACTATGATCCTAAAATTTAATAATAATAATAATAACAACAACAACAACAATAACTATTATTATTATTATTATTATTATTATTATTATTATTATTATTATTATTATTATTATTATTATTATGATTGTAATTCTAAAACATGTTTTTCTAAACCATGCAAGTACAGAGCAGTGCAAGAAAAAACAGTCTCTTAGATGAGAGAGAGAGAGAGTTCAAATGAATAGGCCAGTTTGCACTAAATGGGTGGTCTTGATGCCTGCGGAGTGTCAGAGATCTATCATGCGAAGGCTGTGTATAGAGGTTTGCCTCATCAGCCTCTCACACTAAAAATTTGGCTCAGCCCTTCAGGCCAGCTATGCTGACTTTCTCTGTAAGCGAGTAGTATTGCAACCCAGCCTCAACACCGGCAAACAGTCTATTCTAGGTTGAATTTTTACCTTAATGTTGTATCTTTGATTGTATTTATTGGCTTATCTCGACTTCTGTGTATTCAGGTGGCGTTCAGAGTGTCAGGCTCGCTGACGGATGTGGTGGTGGACACACACAGGAGGAAGCACCTGGCCTATCTGATGGCTGACCAAGGGGCACTGGTCAACCCCGAGTCTAGCAGGAACCTCCCTAAACAGGTATTGAAGACTTCTTGAGCTAACTGCTTCATCTCGTAAGGAACCACACACACACCATGACATTTGGCCAGTTGAAACCCAGGGCGTACCTGACGAAGGCTACCACCCATAGCTAAAGGCAAAATTCATTATTTGAATCACATCTCTTCATTCTGTGACTGGGAAGAATAAATGCAACAGTGAAAGCAGCTTCCAGTTCTAACACTGTGCTCTCAACATAGTCCCTATGGAGGGAAAAAATATTCCAGAGACGATCATCTACACCATTGAAATAAGAGATAATGCGATATTGATAATTTTGATCGCCTAAAGTCCATTATTGTATACTTGGCCTGTGACTTACGTTTGATAGAGTTTTAAACAAACCGGAAATGTATGCTTCTACCTTGAGACCTTGCAATACATCTATTAATGCTGTCAATTTTTGGTAGCAAAATGTTGACTGGGACACTGTTGTTCCTGCTGCGTATTTATTTTGATGTATTTGATTTTATTTTTGACACTTAATTGTCCCTTTTTATCAAGAAATCCTGGGCCACCGTTCCTCTAGTCGCAGCCTATGGTGCGCTCAAACCCAACCTGCCTAATATTAGTTGTGTTTTTGAAATTTTGCTGGGGGAGCAAACTGGAGTACCTGGAGAAAACCCCCGAGACGTTGCCCGAGTTGAAAGTAAATAACATCTGGAGAAACATAACGCCCAGAGGCAGGATTGATCCCACACCAGTCAGGTGCCATTGGTTTCTAGTCTGTGGACAAAGCAAGTTAGTCCGGCCTTAGGCCGTGCGGCCACAACGCTCGCTTGTACTTAAAAATGGACGAGGATGTGATGAATAAAGTTCACTATTTGGGCGTTGGCAAAAACAAAAACTGGCAATGCGCGTGTGACTGTTGCATTTCAGCAGCTGAACAAGCGCCACCTTCATCGGTCACGGTCGTTGGTGTCGTTGCTGTGGTGGAGCAGCGAGCTGGACGACGAGGACGGGAAAGCCAAGAACATCCGACAGACGGAGCTGCTGGTGGACCTCAGAGAAGCCATCCTTCAAATTGCACGCCACTTCCAGTCCCTGGACCCCAAGAACAACAAAGTGGTCAGTGCTATTTATTTCTTTGTGTGCGTATGTGTGTGTGGAGGGGGAGTGGGAAAGGGGCGAGAGAAGGGGTGTTGTTGTTTTTTTTGTAGCGGGAAAGATTTTTGTGGACACTAATATCATATGATTCTGATGCCAAGGCATGATGAGTATTAATGAGAGTATTAACCAAGGTCTAGTCTGTGGATCCACGCATTCCATCCCATGGCCTTTGAAGATCGTGACTGTCAGGTCCTAGATGGGCAAGTGTCAGCTACACAAATGCCCCCAGCAAGCACTAGGGCCCTTCTCCCCCAGGATTGAGGCGTCGGACAATAGGCCTAAGAGAGCAAGTGGGTGCCTTGGAAGGTTTGGGTGAGATAGCTGTATGGGTCAGCACCTTGAGCAGCTCTTGAACGGGACACGCACTATCAGGCATGCCTACCCCTACGGAATGTCTTTATTTTTTCCGGAAATTTGAAAAACTCGGCAAGCGCTACAGAAAATTCGTATGCTTGTTTCACGGTCCGGAAATAAATAAAAACAACATTGGGGAAAAAAAAAACTCTTTGGCCTGTGGTAATGCATCGCGTGACGTTTTTCTGAAGACAGCCGAACGTGGTTTAATGCCACAATGCGCAGTCGCAGTAGAAACACGTGGCATCGAAGTTTCCGGTAGAGGCACCGAAGTTTGCCGAACCAGTTTTTTTGCGCAGTCGCAGTAAAGATCGGTGCGCGTGAGACAGAATTCAAAACGTGATGTCCAAACGAATGGCTAAGTGATTGTGAATCTGAATCTTCAAAGAAACGGCCCAAGGGGCAGACATATCTTGCCTCGTGCCAACCAGTTTGGCATCTCCGCCGGTGGTATGAACGACATCAAGCGGCACATGGAAGGGCCACAGCATATCAAGAATTACGAGGCTTTGGAGAAGAAAAAGAAGATTGCGGCAGCAAATCAATCTATCACTGGATTCTTCGAATAATATGAAAAGGATGAGCGCAAAAACAATAAGTAGTAAAAGTAAATACGGAAATGGTAATAGTAAAACTGAAATTTGAAAAAGCTAATACTGAATGTGTTCATAGACTTCAAGAAGGCATTTGACCGAGTCTGGCATGCAGCTCTATGGGCAACCATGAAAGTGTACAACATCAGCCCTAAAATTATAGAAGTCATCAAAAGCCTGTATGACAAGGCTACCAGTGCAGTCCTCCATAACAGCGTCATCGGGAACTGGTTCAGAACAACAATCGGTGTGCGTCAAGGATGCCTACTCTCTCCAACACTCTTCAACATCTTCCTAGAGCGCATCATGTCAGATGCTCTTGCAGATCACGAAGGCACAGTCAGCATTGGGGGCAGAGCAATCTCCAATCTTCGTTTTGCGGATGATATTGATGGATTGGCTGGAGAGGAACAAGAACTTGAACAGCTTGTACAGAGGCTTGACACCACCTCCAGAGCTTATGGAATGGAAATAAGTGCAGAGAAGACCAAAATGATGACCAACAACACCAATGGCATCAACACGGACATCAAAGTACAAGGCCAATCCCTCAACACAGTGCACAGCTTCAAATATTTAGGAGCCATTGTGTCAGACAATGGGTCTCGGCAGGAAGTCCTCTCCAGGATCGCACAAACAACTGCTGCCCTGACAAGGTTGAAGCCCATTTGGAAAGACAGAACCATCAGTCTACATTCCAAAGTAAGACTGCTGCGCTCTCTGGTCATCTCCATCTTCCTATATGCTTGCGAAGCATGGACCCTCACAGCAGATCTCCAACGAAGAATACAAAGCATGGAGATGAGGTGCTACAGAAGACTTCTGTGCATTTCCTATACCCAACACATCACCAACGACGAAGTCCGACAGACCATCACACAAGCCATTGGACAACACGATGACCTGCTCACAGTGGTGAAGAAACGGAAACTCCGATGGTATGGCCACGTCACCAGATCATCAGGCCTTGCAAAGACCATTCTGCAAGGCACAGTGCAAGGAGGTAGAAGAAGGGGGAGACCGAAAAAGAGGTGGGAGGACAACATTCGAGAATGGACTGGTTTGACACTGAGCGAAGCCATGAGGGCTGCTGAGGACAGAGAAAGATGGAGTATGCTGGTTAAACGATCATCTGTGGTGCCCCTACGACCTTCGGGTTATGGGACAGGATAGGATAGGAATACTGAAACTTCAAATTGAGGGTAGGCATGCCTGCACTATATAGATAAATAGCTATGGGTGTTCTTCCTGTAAGCTTTCGTTCGTTGGGGGAGAGAGGCGTTTGAGACCTCCTTTTTCTCTGGTCCAGCATAATGAGGGTGGTGCTCATTTACTCGCCCTCACATAAGGATGATAAAATAAAGATAAACAAACTAAATTTCATTGTTGATTTTTTGACTGACATGCATAGCAATGTGAGTCTTATGTACTGCGACCCCCCCCCCCCTCCCCCCTCCCATTTTTTTTTCAGATTTGTGCGAGATGAGTCTTAAATAGTTCAAAAGTGGTATTGAAAAAAATGTCTGTCTGTAAGTCTGTCTGGCCGCAGTCCGCTGTCTCTGTGTGCAAAAACTTTTAAGTGGCTATGTACTCAGAGCTTATTCCAACCAAACTTTGTAAGATGTTGTATACCCATGAGACCTCATAAATGATCACTGAATAAATGACTTCACTTCAAGGTTAAGGTCACAAGGTCATCAAATGTTAGTTTTAAAAATTGTATTATTTTCACAAAATTTCACTTGGTTTCTAGGTTATTAATATTGAACTTATGATTCTTTGGTGCATGATAGATATCAACAAGACACATACACTGTGGAAATTTAGTCAACTTTACTCCAAGGTTAAGGTCACTAGAGCTGCCCAACGTGGGTTTGTATAGGTACTTTGAAGTGACCTTGACGCTAAACTATGAGAGATATAAAGTCCAAATTTGTTGTATTTAGAGATGATAGATTGATCTTTCATATTTGTTCTGGTTTTGCATTAATCTTGATGGTCAAGGTCATTTAGGCCTTGCAAAAACATTTTTTTAAATAGGTCATTGTACAGTTGAATGGCTGTTTATTTAACCCATAGTATGCAATAACATTGGATCAGAAATGCATCCAAGATCACATGCAAGATCACTGAAGGTCAAGGTCATCACCATTTTTGGGGGCCTAATACAACTTTTGCTGTACTTTATTTGATAGTATATGAGTGTATTTGGTGCCAGAGGTCAATGTCATCTCAAGGTCAAGAGCAAAGAAAGATCAAAGTCACTATTTGCATTTTAATGTGACCATTTCTTTTTTTTTTGGGAGGGGGGGGGGGGTGAGAGTGGGCACTCATTTCCATGTTAAATATTACAAGTTCCAATAGGAGCCTGTGAGTCATATGGGCTTTGCCCTTCTAGTTTCCTATCCTACCCTGTCCTATCCCGTAACTCAAAGGTCGTTGGGGCACCGTTTAACCAGCATACTCCATCTTTCTCTGTTCTCAGCAACCCTCATGGCTTCGCTCAGTGTCAAACCAGTCTATTCTCGAATGTTGTTCTCCCACCTCTATTTCTGTCTCCCTCTTCTTCTGCCTCCTTGCACCGTGCCTGCCTTCTAGTTTACTGTGTCTTAATTTCTCCTCTTGAGGTAGCGACATGGGAAATGAAAGAGTTTGCTTTGCATGGTGCGCAGAATCTGCAGGCAGATTACAGCATGGAGAGCCATGCCCTTGACCTGGAGAATTACGTCAATGTGGCCCGTAACCGACGTCGACGAGCCAAGGCACTGCTGGACTTCGAACGTCATGATGATGATGAGCTGGGCTTTCGCAAAAATGACATCATCACGGTAAGGAGTTTATATATAAATTTGTGTTTCTTTCTTTGTTTCATATTTACTTTATGATAAATCAGCATATCTGCTGACATATAAGGAATGTCCGTATTTTGTCCGGAAATTAAAATTAAAAGTTGTTACGGAAAATATGGATATTTCTTTGCGTTACAAAAAAATCAGAATTGTGAAAGAAGCTGTGTTCCAGAGATCAAAACTAGCGTCTTTGGGCTTAGCTGTGGATTTTGCGTTGGCTCATATGAGAGGTCGGAAGCGTTTTGCAGAAAAATCTTTAAGTGCGCATGTGACTTTTCACAATGGCATCAAAGAGAAAAGTCAGTGAGTTTGTGTTGTGTTATTTGACTGAAATTTGACACTTTGGTTTATTAAAAAACAACAACTGAAACTTGAAATTTGGAGTAGGCATGTCTGTATCAGTTCTACGCGAATCAAAGATTGACCTTGTTGGGCCCTAATGTAGTCAGTGCCAGCGTGTGGGATAGCTGCAGCTGAGTTGACCGTTGTACATGAGCTTGGTTTGACCGTTGGAACATTTTTTGATCCCTGTCTAAAGTTTTAGAGTCGTATCAACATTCAAATGGTGTCAATTGGTGTGGAACTTGGTGCATTGCCTTGAAATAGTCAGTGAACAGTTTGTACTTGTAAAATTGTGTACCATTGGTTTTCCATTGTCAAGTTTATTATTTTTTCAGATGTATTGGCACTGGTAATTTTTATTAAAAAAAAGCTGCTTTGTTGGTTTTTTACAATGTTTTAGAGCAATTAAATGAATTTTGTACCCAGGAAAGCGATGTACTGTGAAGGTTTACTCACTTCCTGATCTGTGGTTCGTTTGTGCCATCTTTATGATTGTGCATCCCAGGGTTCTTTCTAATCCCAAACTTGGCAAACAGTGTGTACATTCTCAATCTTGGTGGCCAGTGTTATCAGAAGCTCTCTGAGCTTGTAAGAGTGTGTGTGTGTGTGTGTGAGCTTGTTAGTGTGCTATAATAGAGGAACACTTCTTTGTTTTCAGCTGATATCGCAGAAGGATGAGCACTGCTGGATAGGAGAGCTGAACGGCCTGAGAGGCTGGTTCCCAGCCAAGTTTGTGGAGGTGTTGGATGAGAGGAGCAAGCATTACTCTTCTGCTGGGGATGATGCTGTCAATGAAACCGTCACTGACCTTGTCCGTGGAACGTAAGTGTTTCTGCTTCTCTTCTTCTTCTTCAAGAGTTTGCCTACGTCAAAAATGGAGATTGTGGGTTTACGATAATGGATAAGTATATTAATTATAAGATAATTTCATTGGTAAACTATTGATTTACCTGATGGTAAAAGCACTAATCTTTTTGATGCTAGCGACTTGCAGATTGATTTCCAAGTCAATCCAATTAAAAAAATTATGATTTCTTGACTTGACTTTATGAAAATGTAAGTTTACCTACTATTTGCCAAATTTGCACAGATAAAAACAGTGATAGTTACAATGAAATGCAGGAACGTGTTGTAATGGAATGCTAATACGTTATTTTCCACACATTATAAAGATACGTTTATCATGTTTCTGTTGAGCGAGCAATGGCAATCACGGAGATAGGGGAGATAACTGTTGATTATAGAAAGTATTTGTCCAGTTTAAAGCAATTAGTGCTTGCTTCCCCTGTATTGATGAAGAAACTTGCGTGTATATTTAGTTAATTTTGTAAGTAACTGCAAGGCCCCCATTCGATATCAATGATTTTGACCAACATTATTAATTTCTTTATTTCAGACTGTGCCCTGCTTTGAAAGCAGTGTTTGAACATGGACTAAAGAAATCTACGATTATGGGAGGTCACTGCCATCCCTGGCTCTTCATCGAAGAGGTACGTTTGTTTTTTCATTTTCTCCTTTCTGCTAGATTCTTTGATTGTTTTTTGCAAAATCCTTGTGTCTTTGAACAGGCGTTTATGTGTGGTTGTGTGCTGGTTTGTTTTTTTGTGGGTATGTTTGTTGAGTTTAGTATTTATTGTTGTGGGTATGTTTGTTGAGTTTAGTATTTGTTGTTGTGGTTTGTGTCTGCAAACAGTCATAGCCACATAATTTTTTGGAGGGTTGAGGAGGAGGACAGGGGGCATTATTGAATTATTATCAAGTTCATTATTGGTTGAAGTAATATTGGCATGATAAGAAGGCTCCAAGCTTCAGTAGAAAAATGTATACCATATTTTATACTGTTTGCGTATTCTACAAACTTGCCTTCCGTACATTTGTTTGCTGTGTTTATACACAATTTTAAGCCTTAGAGTCGGAATTCCACACATAATAATGATACGTTTATCATGTTTCTGTTGAGTGAGCAATGGCAATCATGGAGATAGGGGAGATAACTGTTGATTATAGAAAGTATTTGTCCAGTTTAAAGCAATCAGTGCTTGCTTCCCCTGTATTGATGAAGAAACTTGCGTGTATATTAGTTAAGATGCAAAATCGACCTCACCGTTGCACACAGCGATCACAATGACTGCCAAAGCGTGTATCATCAAAATCACAATACCAAGGTATCTTTACTTTTTGTGCGTGAAAATGAGAAGACTTGGGGAAATTGCATTTGTCGTCACATTAAAACAGCATATAATGGGCAATCGTCAATCAAACTGACTGTGCAACCTTTGAAAGGTACGCATCTGTTTCTTGTTTTGTAAACAAACAATTGCGCTGACACACACTTTTCGCTGCTTTGGTGAACTCTCGCAGTATCGCGTGGCACTCTTTTTCTCGATCGATTTGTGGCTATACTTTTATAATAGGAGACAAATATGTACATGTATGCAAGCCAAAGGAATGCTAATGTGGACAAAACACAAGACAAAACCACAGCATGCAAATTTTGGAGCCCTCTCTGACAAACAAAACAAGACTTCCCAACAGAACTGCAATAGATGATGCTATTTGTAGAATCAACCGTGGTGCTAGTTGTTACTAATATTAATGATCCCATAAACAAATTGATGTATCTGTTACCGGCAATGCGTGAAATCCTGGTATTGTATAGAATGCCGGTAACATATCCATTTATATCAAAAATGAAAATTTTGAAAGGGGTTATTTTTGGGGTTTAACCTTTTTTACTTTGTTTGTGGTGGGATGGGGAGGTTGGGGTGGGGTGGAGCAACACTCACTATGAATTGGAAAAGGATTGTTTGACACTTAAAATAGGTGTTCTTGGGGTCCTTTATATTTCGCACTTACTGAAAAGTCATGAAGTAGGAACCAGTCTGAAAGAAAACCTTTGGGATTCACAGACATCGACGATAATGCATAATGATTACACATGGTGGCTTCTAAGTCCCTACCCATCCATATATCTTATATATCCAGTGCATCTGTGTGCTGTCCCTTATTCTTGCTGCATAATATTACACGACGCCATGTTCTATGTGTAAACGGGCTTCAATTGGATATATGTTCTCAGAAGAAAAAAAGAAGTGTTTAACACCTGCGTAATTAAAAAGAACAAATGATAATAACATATGGATAGGCAAGACATATGGGACACTCCGTATATCGTGTCTCAGACAAATGGGATAAAAATGATGCATCGAGTCTAGCACGTGGAATTTTGCGATTTCCACTAAAGCTGCATCGTTACTCACAAAATGTTGAACATCAATGCACCCATGCGCTGCGAAACTAAAAACCATGGATCAAATAATAACGATTATATAACATGCTTTCCGACAGTTTTGGAATAAAATGATTTGCTAGGTGTAGTGTATTGCATGGAATTGTGCTGATTTCCACAAACACTGCAAGTTATCCCCACAATATTGAACCTCGGCGCACTCCTGCAGCGGCGAAGCGACAGAAATAGACCAAAAAAGCAGAAGAAAATAAACATGACGTATGCGCTGCAAAATTCCACTTTGTTTATTGTTGCGTAAATTATTTTGTAGGCTTAGTGACCCCCTTTTCTTTGCTTTGGGCTTGTTTGTTTGATATTTGGGTGCAGGGAATATATGAGAGTGTATTATTTATTATTTATTTATTTAATCGTTCTTATATAGCGCTTTTCCAGCTCAAGAGCTGCTCAAGGCGCTGGCCGATACAGGATCTTACTCAAGCCGCCCGAGGCGCCAACTTGCAGCCTTTGGGCGCATTGTAATAACGCTCTAGACAACTGAGCACAATCCTGGGCAGCCAGGGATGGAGGAGAAGGACCTAGGTGCATGCTGGGTGTGTTCTTGTCCCCGGCACTTGCCCGTCTAGGACATGAGCGTCAGGATCTTTAAAGTCCGTTATGATGGAATGTATGCGACACAGACTAGACCTCGGTTTATATTCTCATTTGAAGGAGTGTAGTGATGGAATGTATGTGAGATTGTGTGTGTAGTTTGTGTATGTATTTATGTGTGTATGTAGTTCATGTACATATGTGTGTAGTTTATGTGTGTGCGTAGTTTGTGCATATAGGTGTTTGTTTGGTTTGTGTATGTTTGTGTGTGTGTAGTTTGTGTGTGTGTGTGGTGTGTGCATAGTTTGTGTATGTGTGTGCATCTTTGCGTGTGTGTGTGTGTTTGTGTACTGCGGAGGTATATAATAATAATAATTATAAGGATATTTATAAGGCCTTTTCCTAGTGAGGATCTGTTCAAAGTGCTCCCTCACGCATTGACACAAATCAGAGTGCAGGAGAAATCAAAGTGATTTGGGGGGAAAGACAGTAATAAACAAAGTGTTTCCCCCCACACATACACAGACACACACACATAGAGAGAGAGAGAGAGAGGGAGAGAGCGACACACACACACACAAACATGCAAACACACACACAATGAGTGAGGCAATATGTAAGAAGCAGTTTGAAAACGGAACACATCAGGTGAAGACTTTAGAGAAGGAATGTATTGACTTTACTACAAAACAGGAATGCGTGTTTAGATAACTGTAAATATTTCAAATGGCAATGTACTGCATTATTTTGTTATGAAGAATGTTGTGAGTGGCATTGGTATGCGCCAGTGAATGATGGCCCCGTGAAATGAGTCAGCAAGCAGCAGGAAGCGAACAGCATTTTGTTTGGCATTGGGCTCATGTTCTGATCTGCATTGCAAATCGCGCGACACAAATAATATGTTGATAAATCTCTCGCCCTGTTTTGTGGTTGACCTCGGGGTGTGTAGGCTGGGTGCGTCATATTCAATTTATAGGATTTGAGAATTCCTCTCGCTCTTTTCCCACCACTAAGCCCTCTCTGTTTGTATCTCTGACTTTGTCTCTGTCTCTTCTCTCTCTCTCTCTCTCTCTCTCTCTCTCTCTCTCTCTCTCTCTCTCTCTCTCTCTCTCTCTCTCTCTCTCTCTCTCTCTCTCTCTCTCTCTCTCTCTCTCTCTCTCTCTCTCTCTCTCTCTCTCTCTCTCTCTCTCTCTCTCTCTCTCTCTCTCTCTCTCTCTCTCTCTTCCCCTCCATCCCATACTCCCTTTCATTAAATTCCCCCCCAAATTCCTTTGAGATGTTGGGTAGAACGTTAAATTTATAATCATTTTTTCAGTAACCGAGTTTAAAAGCTCTTCATTTTCTATTTTAAACGATCATAATTTTCTGGATTCCCCACTCGGCTAGGTCGTTGCTCTCTCTGTAATCAGCAAGGTTGCAATGCTTGGAGAGTTGTGCTTCACTATAAAGGGGCCCCAAGGACACACATGTCAGCTCGTCCCCTGTACGCCAAAATCCGTACATTCATAGTTTTGCCTAAAACTAACACCATCCTCAAAAGAGTGTGACCGCTAGCCCCAGTGGTTTGTTTACACAATAAGCAAGAGGCGCATAGCATTTATTTATTTATTTTGTCAATGCTTCTTAAACAGTATTTTCCCCTTTAAACTTATTTATTGTGTGCATTAGCCGTTGCATTTACTTTAAATCTAGAACTCTTAAGCGCCGTATTTTTTTAAATTTTGACGATAACTCGCCTATTGTTATAACTGTTGCTTTCTTCTTCTTGCCTTCTTGCTAAATACTTGTTTCTTTCTTTGTTGGGAGTTCTGTTGCTTGGGGTTCTGTTTGGAAGTATTGTCTGGTTCTGTGTTGTTGTTTTGTGTCTGCCTGAGGAAGAGCTTAACTCCAAAGTTTGCATTGTGTCTTTTTTTGTCTGGTTTTTGTGGACATGAGCATTCCTTGGTGTTATGTACACTTTGGTTTCTCATTAGTCTAAAAGTCCAAGCTTAGCGGCAACGGTTACCTGTGAAGTCCTACGCAATTTCACCCTACGTTAATTTGCTCCTGCAGAACTACTTTAGGAGTGAGTGTGCGCAGGCTTATCAGTTCAGTGCTAAGACTTCAGACATTTGATTCAGTGGCGTTCACTAGTAAACTCATGGTCCCACCTACAAACACACACGCGAAAATAAACGATCAACATTAATATTGGGCCCCTTTAAGCATTTTGGCAGAAAATCCCCTTAAGGAGAGAGAAAGGAAGAGGGAAGGAGAGGGGGGGGGATTGGAGGGAGGGGGAATGTTGGGGGAAAGGGGATAAGCTGGGTCCTAGCTTCCTTGTCAAGCCCACATATAAAACTCCATGATAATGATGAGCCCCTTGTCTCTGTTTGCCAGCCACTGCATGTGGCCTGTTGGCACGGTGGGTTAGGCACCAGTTTCATATGTTGAAGGTTGCAGGTTTGAATCCTGCAGGGGACAAACTTAATTGACTTAGGCTTGAGGCTTTTCAGTATAAGCACAAGCGTTCCCGCAAAGGTAATGCTGTCGATAATAATAATAATAATAATAATAATAATAATAATCATAATAATCATAATAATCAGGTAATGCTGTCGATAATAATAATAATAATAATAATAATAATAATAATCATAATAATCATAATAATCATAATAATCATAATAATCATAATAATAATAACAAAAACAATATTAACGATAAAAATATATTTTATAAAGCATGATTCCAGACAACTGTCTGCTGAAAGCGCTGAGACACATGAGCACATTTACAGGCTAACACTATAATCAGTAAAACGTCGATTATAAACAGGTGTGGGGAGGGGGAGATGGGGGGGGGGGGGGTGAGGAAAGAGAGGAAAGGTATACTAAGATGTAGATGTACAAAATGTAGCCCTCAACACTATAGTAAAACCCGACAAGGCAGCCATTTAAAACAGCTCATACGATATAGGTACAGTGGTTACAAATACAACATACAAATTGCACAAGCTAAAATAGAATTGTAGATATGAGTTATACAACCAAAGTATACAAAAAGTATATTTACTGTGTAAAGCACAATCCATATACACGTTATATGTTAGCTTTGTTAGCTTGATTTTTATTTGGACTTTTTTTTTTCCTGCCAATGTAAAGTAAAATCTATTGTTATATACTTATAAAACTGTAAATAAACATGAAACATTATTTTAAAAAAAAAAGAAATAAGTTAAAAGCCATAATAATAAAATAAATAAATTGTGTTAATAAAATTATTCAGTAGATTATTGAAATGAAAGTTCCAGACTATAATTTGAAGTTGTCGCGGTGTTCGTGTGTTGTGGTTGTATTTGCTGCTGGTGGTGGGGGGAGGGAGGGTTAGGTGGGTGGGGGTGGATTGCGCGTTCATGGGAATTTGTTTGCGTGTGTGTGAGAGCAAGATAGCAAGAGAGAGAGAGAGAGAGAGAGAGAGAGAGAGATTATGATTTTTTTTTTCAAGAATAAAAAAGAACTACCAATGGCATCAACATGGACTTAAAAGTCCAAGGCCAGTGCATAGCTTCAAATATTTAGGAGCCATTGTATCAGACAATGGGTCCCGACAGGAAGTCCTCTCCAGGATCGCACAAACAACTGCTGCCCTGGCGAGGTTGAAGCCAATTTGGAAAGACAGGACCATCAGTCTACATTCCAAGGTAAGGCTGCTGCGCTCCATTGTCATCCACATCTTCCTATATGCTTGCGAAAAATGGACCCTCACAGCAGATCTCCAACGAAGAATACAAAGCATGGAGATGAGGTGCTACAGAAGACTTCTGGGCATTTCCTATACTCAGCACATCACCAACGACGAAGTCCGACAGACCATCACACAAGCCATTGGACAACACGATGACCTGCTCAAAGTGGTGAAAAAAAGGAAACTCCGTTGGTATGGCCACGTCACCAGATCATCAGGTCTTGCAAAGACCATCCTGCAAGGCACAGTGCAAGGAGGTAGAATAAGAGGGAGACCAAAAAAGAGGTGGGAGGACAACATTCGAGAATGGACTGGTTTGACACTGAGCGAAACAATCAGGGTTGCTGAGGACAGGGAAAGATGGAGTACGCTGGTTAAACGATCATCTGTGGTGCCCCTACGACCTCCGAGTTATGGGATAGGATAGGATAGGACAGGGAAAAAAGGAGAGTAAGATGGTGGCATTTTAATTTCATTTTATTTGCTTTTTTTTTTCTCCAGTAATGCTAATCGTTTTATTGTTCTTCGGTGTTGCAGGCTGCCACAAGGGAAGTGGAAAAGGATTTTCAGAGTGTGTACTCTCGGCTGGTCCTCTGCAAGACCTACAGGTTGGTTCTCCATTCTGATATAAACATTTTGCTAATTCCTTTATGAAGCGCATGCATAGCAATGTCAGTCGACAACACCCACCCACCAAAAAACCACCCACTCCCACCCTGACCCACACCCACCCACCCACCAACTCCAAACCACTCCCACACCCACCCACCCACCCACTCCCAATCACTCCAACCACTCCCTCCTCCTCACCCCATCCCCCCAAAAAAAAAACAGAAAGAAACCGATAAAAGGAATTAAAAAATTAAAGATTTTTGCAAATTTGGTAAAAAATGAGTTCTAAATTGTCCAAAAATTACATTGAAAGAAAATACAAAATATTGTCCGTCCGTCGGTCTTTCTGTCCGCCATCTGGACATGCAAAACTTGCAAGTGGATTAATATCTCATATATTAATATTAATAATTCAACGTTCACCCCCAGACTTGGTAAGATAGTTTATATCTATGAGTCCTCATAAATGATCAGTGAATGGATGACTTCACTTCAAGGTAAAGGTCACAGGACCAACATATGTTAGTCAAAAATTGAAATTTTTCACAAAATGTCTCAATTTTTCCAAGTTATTAATATTGATTTTATAATTCTTTGATGCATGATAGATATCAATCAAACACACATCCTGTGCACATATGCACACTCCAAGGTCAAAGTCACTAGAGCTCATGTCCTAAACGGGCGAGTGCCAGCCATATAAATACACCCAACAGCACTAGATCCCTTCTCCCCCATCCTCCATCGCCCAGGATTGTGCTCCGCCGTCTTGAAGCATCAAACGATGCGAGTGGCGCCTCAGGCGGGTTAAGTAAGATCCTGTATCGGCCAGCACCTGGAGCAGCCCTTGAGCTGAAGTTAAAAGCGTTATATAACAACACTACAAAAAAGCAGATTGCGCTGCAAGGCACAGTACTGACATAGTAGTTGAAGCAGCGGCCAATAGATCATTCAGTCGCCCAGAGACTGAATGAATGTTACTAAAAGTTGTAGCACATTGTCTCTGAACTCCTTCAAATATTTGTGTTTTTAGTCTGGGTGAGGCTGAAGGCGAATTGCATGTATACTGTTTAAATGCGAAAGATATGACAGCATGAGACCAACCTGCCTCCAGTGCGACGCTTACAAAATCCGAATACGTGCCAGTCTTTGCTGTCTTCTAAGAATAAAGATACAAATTACCAACTCTCATTGTTCCTGGTTAAAGTTAGGAAAACTCCGCTTTGAAATAGAGCAGTGGCCTAAACTTGCAAGTTTGGACAGTCGATTTTTTACTGAAATATATTAGGTTTTATGTGCTTGGGTTTTCTTGTTATTTGTCTGATGATTTAATTTGGAATTTGCGTTGAGTTCGTGGGTATCTTTTCCTCTTTTGGTTTTGTGACATTTGTGTTTTTGTTAATTGTGAAAGAGGTTGTGGCCTGAAACAGTAATGAACTTCTTGTCTTGTCTTGTCTTGTCTTGTCTTTAAATATTTTGTGGGTGCCAACATCAACAGACGATGGTGTTGCATGATTGTAGCTAGTGTACACCTTACTGCTTGGAGAAGAAGCGCCAACACATGTGACACTTGGCTCTCTCATTAGTGCCACCTGCTTGGCACGGGGCAGCACGCCTGTCAGGCCAAAGAGTAGTCCCACATTTTCTCACTGACTGTTGTCTCTTTTACAGTATTGCCGGTGTCAGACAAGAAGTAGGATCCCACATTTTCAAACGGATAGACCGAGTCTCTTTTTTGCATTTCTACTTATCTATAAATACTTTGAAATGGACGGGAAAGGGGGTGGGGGATGGGAATGGGAACAAGCCAAATGCGCCTCTCTGTTGGTCGGTTGGTCTGTCAGTAAATCTGTCCATCTGTTGGATGCCATATCTCAAGAGCCACTAAACGGATTTTGACCAAACTTCATAGGAACATTACCTAGGTTCATTAATGACCTGCCTCCCATTCCATCATATTAAGGACAAGGTCACTAAGGTCATTGTGTTGCTAAACAACGTTGTGCCCAGTACAGTACTCCTCGCTTAAGGTGACCCCCCACGGGACCAAATTTTTGTTTGATCTTATCCGAGGGGCACCCTAAACAGTCCTCTTATAAGATCAACTGCCAGTAAAAAACTTGATCTTATACGAGGTGCAAAATTTTTTTGTCATGTGACAGTGTGTGTGTGTGTGTGCGTGTGTGTGTGTACATGTGTGCACATTGATGCGCGCGTATGCATGTATGCATTACTGTATATCTATTTTTTGTGCGTGTGTATGATGCATAAGCACACACTCAAACACTCAAACGAACGGAGGCAAGCATGCATACACATACACACTCTCTCTCACACACACAAACACATTGACGCGCACGCACGCAAATGAGAATAAAAAATAAAAAGTATGCACCAAGACAGTTACTGGGTGTATTTGCAGAAAACCTTACACAAGTTTAACAAATTGTTCATTTTGTCTACGCCACGGCACATGCTTTATCACTAGTGAATGAAGTCAATTCAGGGTAAGGTCCACTGTGGCAATACGTCCCGCTAGGAGGGGACACGGCAGATCACAGTTACACCTGTCTACACCGCCCATGGGTCGCACTCTGTCAAAGTGGTTCCCGTGTGTATTGCAGAGGTCGCATAACGCGGATGCTGGCTGGACGTGACAGGTGTTCTGGGATGGAATTCCATCTCAAAACAGGAAGTGACCTCATAAATGACGTCGTCTGTGACATCAATTTCTCTTAAGCAGTAGTCTCCTCCATTTGGGAACCAAAACGGGGTTGACGTTATCCGAGGGTTTCCCATGCGAGGTGACGCTAAGCGAGGAATTCTAAATGGTACAAAGAAGGTGTTTGGCCGGGACCAACAACCTGATTGATCTTATACGCCTTGTGACCTTAAACGGTAGTGACGTTAAAAGAGGAGTACTGTATCTCAAAACGGCTAAAGCGATTTTGTTGAGTGTTAACATGCAGGAACTTCAAATCATGGGCCATCCTTGATTAGCAGTCCCGTTATCGGACGCCTCCGAATGTCACTGTTGTGTTCAAAGCATACCCTTTGCCTTATGTCTGGAAGAACTGAACCTAAATTCATAATGCTTGCTTTTGCAGATTTTTTAACTGCTGCTAAGCATGCTAGAGCATTAATATTTGTACTTTCTCAGAGGTCAAGGTCATTGTGTTTTGCCAGTTTAAAAACACGGTTTGGGTTGTACCTAAAAATTGGCTGAGCCGAGTTTCATAATGTTTGGCTTTCCGACTGTTAAAATAGTGGCCTATCATCCCGTGTTAGGACACAACAGAGTCACAGCACCACTAAAAAAAACTCCCACTTTTGAAAATGCTTCATTTTCGGCTTTGAGTGTGAGTGTCTGGAAAAACATTTGAATGTCTTGCCACCTTGTTAGTACTGCTTTTGCTGTTGGAGAAAACCTGGACCCGCATTCTCATTCAAATACAGACTACCCAATCCTTTATTGTCCACATAACAGAACAAGAAGATTTCTGTCCACCTGCATATAACAATCCAAAAACAATTAAAATTTAATTTGTAATAGCAACCTAAAACTGAAAGTGTCTTAAGGTAGTTGGGTACGTCGATTTGCGCATCGTTTTGCTCATTCATAATTATATCCAAGTGTTCGTCAAGTCGCAGTTATTGTTATCCGAAAGATTTTTCCATCGTCTGAAGAAATTGCAGTAAAATCTTTTTTTTAACGTGCCGAGTTAGTGCACGAAACATTCCTTTGGGAGGTATTTATCAGCGTTTGTGTAAATGCCAAGACCAAAACTCGCGAGTAAGACATGCCATAATCGGAGTTCATTATTGTGATTAGGGCTATGTAAAACGATCGTGCACGATCGTTGACTTTGAAAGCTAAATTCTCAGCCCAGGCAAATGCAATTGATTAAATTGTTTACAACAATTATTAAAAATAGCCTCGCCATGACGAAATTACTTCTCCAAAATGGAGTTGTGATCGGTAGGCTAGTAGCAAGCAAGAAGAACATGAAGAAGGGTTCTTAGTTAAGGTAAAATCATCTTATTCTCTGTTTTTGTTTGTGTGTTTGTTTGTTTTAATATTATTTTCGTAGCACAGATGCTACGCGTACTAAAATAAAATCGATCAGCTCGATGACGATGTGACGGCATTTGATTGTGAAGAAACAAAGCGTGAAAAGTTGCAACATAGATTCAGTATCTTGTGCCAGTGTTCCATGATTTCTCGATCAGTGCAAATGATGATGTAAAAGTGCAAAAATTGCCTCATTTGTGACTTTTTTTGTCCCCGAGTGATGTTAAACAATCAAAAGTAATACGTTAATTAATTAATAATAATAATAATAATAATAATAATACAGTACATTTGTATCGCGCGGTACCTCGCAAACGGTAAGGAAAGCGAGCTCGCCGCGCTTGACAACACACGTGCAATCACACACACAGACACACACACGCACACACACACCCACACCCACACACACACACACACACACACACGCACACAGAACACGTATACACGTATACACTTATCAAATGGTTAAAGAATTACAGTAAAACATGCCCATGCAAAACAACAGATAATATGAATACCAAGAACCGAGCCGGTGCCGCTACCATCCATGAACAGATGACGTGACTTGGTAAAAGATTACATATGGGGATGGAAGGGAGGGGAGGGGGAGTGAAAATTATTGAGTTTGCATGTTAAAAAGGAGGGTCTTTAATTGGCGCTTGAAGGAAGAAAGTGATGGAGCATGTCGGAGTTGCATCGGTAGTGAGTTCCAGGCAGTTGCAGCAGAGAAAGAGAAAGATCGTTCACCATAGGTCTTTGAGTGAACACGGGGGATATAAAGCAGTCTTGTATCAGAATGAGAATTTTGCCGTTTGTTGTTGACGTATTATGTTCAGTAAGATTTGGGTGCCCGCACAACGAGCACGTGCTGTTTCCATTTTATATTAACATAAACTGAACCGGGTAGACGATCACAGCGTTCGGACGAGAAATTAATATATAGATATATGTGTGGGGAAATAGCTCTCGTTAATAGGCTAAGTAGTTTGTTGGTGCGGAACAGCTTTAACAATTTTAAATGTCAGTCTGCGATGGATGACGTCAGATATGCGCTGACGACATATTAAAATCCCGCGTGTGTGTTTGTGTGTTTCAGCTCTATAATTATGTTAATTTTCTGAGTGGATCTAGATATTTTAATATCTAGGTATGTGAATAATAACATATATAATTACCAAATATTACGATGGAAAGAGCATGATTGATAGAAATGTTGGTAGGAACGGAAAACGATGCTTAACGTCCTATTGCATGAGCGTTAAGGACGATCACCACGTCGCCACCCTGACAACAATGACCATCATCATCATATCAAAAATGGAATGTTGGTAGGCTAGTTGCAAAGCAAGGTCAGTGCGCGCTTACGAAGCAGAAATTGCAAGAAGGGAAACACATTCCCTCTGAATGTATCCACAATAACATGACTGTGCAGGTTGATACCGCCTTATGAGTCCGTCACTCCCATTTTCTGTGGTCACTGAACTGGTACTCTACAAAATCTGTTTCCCAAACTTCATTTTCATCGGACACTGCTGATATCAGACTTTGATTGTGGCACACTGCATTGCGGCCGCCTCTCTTGAGGGGTAAACAGAAATTCCCTTTTCAATGAGCATCTACCTAGCATGGAATAAATCGCGTGTTTCAAGTTTCAGCTCAATTGAACCGTTAACATCGGAGATCAAGCTAACAGGCAAGCACACACACTGAGACAGACATTCAAGCAGACAGACGTAGACAGAGACAGACACAATGCAACTACGCCCTCTAATCTTTAAAGCGGGAGTGTAACAAGATGATAATGAAGATAACATCTGCAAAGCTTCAAATCATTCTGATTACCTGTTCATGTAAACTGTAGTTTTGTTCGGGGACGGGTGTCGGATAGCGCAGTGGTTGTAGCACTCGCTACTGTGTCGCAAGTTAAGCACCGTCCAGTGCGGTTAGCACTTGGATGGCTGACCGCAAAACGTGAAGCGACAAATAACAAGTTGACTCAACTGTGACTGAGTACCTACTCTTTTAAGGGTGGGGAAGGTAAAGCAGCGAGGGAGAAAGATGGGCATCACCCTCATTACGCTGGCCCAAGATAAGTGTGATCTCCAACATCACGCTCCCATACGGCCACAAGGCTATGGGACTACCTTTACCTTTACCTTTTTTACGGCTAGTTTTTACTAAGGGGTGTAGTAACTTAGTAAGTGTAACCTATATAAATCACAATTTAGCTCGCCGACCTATGTTCATTTTTGTGTGTGAATAGTAACATGATAATAGTGATTGTGCTTGCCAAGTTTCAGGCAATTCTATCTACTATTTCATAATTTATAGTTAGTCTCTTGTGGGAGTCAAAATTACAAGTTTTAAAGTCTTAAAAAGTGTTAATCACTGAATGTCTCACTGAAGTGTAATTTTCAAACACCAAAATTTCGAAACTTACTTACAAAGCATATTTCTATCTTGCTGGTGATTGTCATTCTAAAATCTTCATTTTATTTCCATCTGTGCTGCTGCCTACTATTATGCTACTTTTCTCTCAAGTTTGCCATCCTTCAATTAAGAAATTATGCTCTTAACTTGAAAAGTAGTGCAGCGTGATATACTTTTTTTTCTTTTTTTTTTGTGTGCCTTTTATGTATTCTCAAAATGTTTGCTTCAAAGTAAACCTCAATGTAGGAAATTCTATTCACTTTGATTTCAACGTACCCGACTATCTTAAACTCACACTGCCTTGATTGTCAAGAGATCTATCGAACCTTAATAATATGGCAGTCTTGTGTATTGCGGTAAATCTGAACACTGTGTTATTTATTGTCTTTGAGAGAGAGGAAAACAGTGTATTGTTGTTTGCTTGCAGGCTTGATGAAGATGGCAAGGTTTTGACCCCCGAGGAAGTTCTGTACAGAGTAAGTATTTAGTGATTGGGGTTTTGTACACGGCTAATCCTCTACAAATCTTCTTTCTTCCTCTGAGACAGCCTCATAATTCACCCTTCCCTCCTCTCCCACCCTCTCCATCTAAAACTCTTCTGTGCTGGCTGTCGATCTTTGTCAGCGCTTGGCCCTTCAACTTGGATCTCTCTCTCTCTCTCTCTCTCTCTCTCTCTCTCTCTCTCTCTCTCTCTCTCTCTCTCTCTCTCTCTCTCGCTCTCTCTCTCTCTCTCTCTCTCTCGCTCTCTCTCTCTCTCTCTCTCTCTCTCTCTCTCTCTCTCTCTCTCTCTCTCTCTCTCTCTCTCTCTCTCTCTTGTACATGGTAAAACTTGCAAGTGGATTATTATCTCAGAACCTATTTCAAACTATCACAACCAGACTTGGTAAGATAGTTTATATCTATGAGTCCTTGTTACACTGTTGTTTTGTTTTTTTTATCAGTAGTTGATTTAGCCCCGATGCTTGAATCCTGATAGGTGTAACTCAGATTCGTTTATCCACGCAACCTTTGGAACTTTGGAACTTTGTCCTTTTATTAGCAAAATCACATATAATTAAAGCATGAAACAAGGCTCATAGCCCAGGGGGAATTTTAGCCAAAAAAAGGGGAAAAGAGGGGATGGGGAATTACATTAAAAAACAATGAACGGCACAAAAAAAGCTGCTCCATAGGCATCACAATATAAACCTCTGAAATGTCAAACACCCGTTTAAAGTTTTATGTTGAGTCAACATGGAAAGAAAAATGTACAGCATTGCATGGTTCACAAAATAAGACAAAAGGGAATGCACAATATATAAATAGTGACATAACTCAAACTGCAATAAAGCGGCTTAAATTTAGCAACCTGCTCTTTGATTCAATATTCATCCAAACAAGAAAATAGAAGTTTGACATAAAATTAAAAGAGAACTGTGCGTCACTACTGGAAAAGTGAAAAAATAATCCCTATAAAACGGCTCAAATCAGACAATCTGCGTTTAGATTTAGAGTTCAATAACTGATTTAACTTATAGGCATTCGGGTGATTCCTGAAGTATTGAGGTATTAAAGAAAGTCTGTTAACAACCAACACAGAATTTGTACATCTAAACAGATAATGAAATTCATCACCTAGTTCATCCAGATCACACAGAGTACACATTCTATCTTCTCTCTGAATATTCAAATATCTAAGTGATTGAATTGGCAGTTTGTGACAGCTGAGCCTAAATTTCAATAAGTTTCTTCTCGATAGAGGTGACAAGGAAACTAAATAATCTTCGAAACAGAACGTACTCTTAAAAATTCTATACGTAATACAAGCATTATGAGCGAATACATCCTGATGCCAGGTTTGCAAGAACTGGTCTCTCAAGCGTTGTTTGACCATGGTCTTAAAACAATTCAAAGAGTATTTACAGCCGTTTAACCAAATGAAAGACAGACCAAGATCATTTAGCAGAGAGCGAACAGTACATAGCCAGGATAGTTTGTAATCAGAATTAAAAAATAAATAAGAGCATAGTCGAAACATAAGTACTGACATTCTAGCAGAATCATTGCAACAATCAATATAAAGTTTATACCAGAAACAGAGTAGCCTGCATTTAGCATCTAAGGAAACAGGAAAACAGCCAACTTCACCTAAAACCATACAGGTCGGCGTACTAGTTTTAACATTAAGAATCAATTTCAAAAATTTTAGTTGTAATCGATCACATATTATCATTTTTTTATGGGCCCATACCTCGCAGTTATACAATAAAATCGGTTTTACACATTTATCAAAAAGATCTAACTGAATATCAAGCGGCAAATCCAGTTTTCTACATTTTTTTAAAAGCGCAAACATAGCACGTTCAGCTGATACACTCATGGATCTGATATTTTTTTTGAAATTTGTTATTATATTGAAAAAGGGTACCCAAATATTTATATTCCCAAACAATTTCAAGAATTACATTTTTTATTTTACCTGTTCACTCAGCAACAAGGAAGGAGCCGTCGTATGAAGTTTTCCAACTTTATTCAGCGTACATCAACAACTGCATACAAAATCGCTTTTTCCACTCCTTCACTTTTTAAACTCTTTTTTCCAAACAGTGCGCCACTTATATAGTCTCTCTATACTTTAGAGAAAGTTCGAACATTCCAGCGTGACGCAATTACAGCCAATCAGAATAAAATTCGTCCCCGGAACTATGCACTGTCTTACGTCATATAACTTTTATTTAGGTTAGAAGAATCTCTTAGCTTTTACTAGATTTATCTACATGCTTCGATCGATAGGAAACAAGTAATTACAGAAAATTCTCCAATAATATCGACCAACGAAAATTATCCACATTATACAAAGCTTATTCTAAGAACAACGCAAAATCAAATCAAAGGTAAATACACTCTGTTATTGCATGCTTTGCAAAATAAAACGATCGGATCTATCGTGCGCGTCTCAAACGTAACAGTCCTCATAAATGATCAGTGAGTGAGTGACTGTACTTCGAAGTAAATGCCATAAGGCCAACATATATGATGTTACTTGTTAGTCAAAAAATGAAAATTTTCACAAAATTTTACTTTTTTTCTAAGTTATTAATATTGATTTTATGAATCTTTGATGCATGATAGATATCAACGAGACACACATCCTATGATCATATGCACACGCCAAGGTCAAGGTCACTAGAGCTGGCCAGATTCAGTATGGGTACTTTGAAGTGACCTTGACCCTTAATTATGAGAGATATAAAGTTCAAACTTGTGTATCAAAAAAAGATGATTGATTGATCTTTCACGTATGTTCCGTTTTTGCATTCATCTTGAAAATCAAGGTAATTTTAGGCTTTGCAAAAAATATACAAAAAAATAGGTCATCGTACAGTGGAATGGCTCTATTTAATCCATATTATGCTGCAGCAACATTGGGTTATTTGATCATGCCTGAGCATGAGAGATCACATGAAGGTCAAGGTCATCCCAAGGTCACTGAAGGTCAAGGTTCTCTCTCTCTCTCTCTCTCTCTCTCTCTCTCTCTCTCTCTCTCTCGCTCGCTCGCTCTTGCTCTTGGTCTACATGTCTTTGCGTAATTCAGTAGCAAGTGTTTTGCCAGATTTCAATTCCCGATGTTAATGTTGGGTATGAATGCGTGAGTACTGCGCTTAAAAAAGCGTTATATAAATAGCCTTGTTACTATTAGTACTAGAAGTAGTATTAGCAGCAGCATTACATACCACTACCACCATCATCATCAAATCATCATCATTACCACCACCACCACCACCAATATACCATCATAATCATCATCATCATCATCATCATCATCATCATCATCATCATCATCATCATCATCATCATCATCATCATCATCATCATCATCTTCTTCTTCTTCTTCCTCTTCCTCTTCTTCTTCTTCTTCTTCTTCTTCTTCTTCTTCTTCTTCTTCTTCTTCTTCTTCTTCTTCTTCGTGATTTTAAAAACATTTCTTACTGTTTACACAGGGGAGATTAGTGAAAAAGTGTGGAGAGAAAAAAAAAGTATTTTTAAATGCTGTTATGTCAGAAGATCGCTGTGTGCCGAGATCTGAAGGTTAAGCTTGTTGTTGTTGTTGTTGTTGTTGTTGTTACTAACTAAAGCCTAGATACGTAAAATAGTCACCTTTCCATGTTCAGCCCCAAGGAAGGAGATGGCAATTTCTCCGAAATATTTTCAAATTATCGGTGTGGTGTTGCATTATTTTGGTTTGGTTTTTTTTCTTTCCTTTGTCCTGTTATTATTCCAGAACATTAAATTAACAAGTACTCACAAACAGAAATAGGTGTGCTCAACATCGGGTTGATTTTAACAACAGTAGATGTGCACACAAAGTGTCTTCACTGTGGCAACCTAATATTACGAGCAGGGATTAAATCAAATTCAAGAGTGCTGGCTGTCGTATGAATTGTAGCAATCCGCGATAGTTAGGACTGGAATTGCCTGGAAAGATAGTTACGTCGAAACTTGTTAACACACTGTTACGTTGAAACGCGCATGATGGTGCGTGTGAAATGCGGACGATATTATGTGTGAAGTGCGCGCGATAGATCTGTTCGTTTTATTTTGCAAAGCATGCAATAATAGAGTGTATTTACCTTTGATTTGAGTTTGCATGGTTGTTAGAAGAAGCTTGGTATAACGTTGATAATTTTCGTTAGTCGATATTATTAGAGAATTCTCTAGATCTGCTTGTTTACTATCGATCGAAGTTTCGGGATATTTGAGAACATTTTTTTGGACAGAAAGAATGTTGTATGACGTAAGTCAGTGATGACGAAGTTTTATTTGATTGGTTGTAGTGCGTCATTCTACCGTGTTCTAAATTGTTCTGGAGTATGAAGAGACTATATAAGTACCGCACTGTTTCAAAAAAAGTGGTTGATAGTAGTTGATAGTGAGTTGGAAAGTAAAAAGTTGAGAGTGGAAAAGCGATTGAGCGATTGTATGCAGTTGTTAATGTGTGCTGAATAAAAGTGGAAAACTTCATACGAAGACTTTGCCTTGTTGCTGAGTGAGCAGGCTGCGTGGATAATCGAATCTAAGTTACACCTATCAGGATTTGAAGCATCGGGGCTGAATCAACTACTGATAGAAAAACACCATCGAGTGTAACACACACAAAATTCAATTCAGCGAAAACACAGACATAAGCGCTGGCACACATGCAGGAGCTCGCGCGCGTACACACACACACACATAAACACCACATACCATGATACGCTGCTAACACACGCACTCACACACACACACACACTCTCTCTCTCTCTCTCTCTCTCTCTCTCTCTCTCTCTCTCCGTCTCTCTCTCTATCTCTTCCCCTCTATCTCTCTCACTCTCTCTCACACACACACGCACACACACACACATATGTATAACACACACTTGATTCGTTGATAAGGAGTTTCGGTTTACTTGGGATGCACCTGTGGATCGTTTTTAGGGCATTCCTCCCGATTTCCCCTTTTCCTGGTGTCGGGGTCGGAGGTAGTGGGAAGTCTGAATAGTGGGTTGTGGATTGGGAGGGAGGGAGAGAGAGAGAGAGAGAGAGAGAGAGAGAGAGAGAGAGAGAGAGAGAGAGAGAGGGAGGAGAGAGAGAGAGAGAGAGTGAGTGAGAGAGAGAGAGAGAGAGAGAGAGAAGAGAGAGAGTGAGAGAGAGAGAGAGAGAGAGAGAGAGAGAGAGAGAGAGAGCATGTTATTTACAAGGATGGCGATTTGGGGCAATATGCCTAATCTGACAAATCTGCAATTGCGTCATTTACTCTCAGTCGTACTAATAATTATACATTTGTGACAGTTCGGTTTTCAACAGACATTCAAGCATTCAGCACACATTACAATGTAATACTTGAGTGCCAGGTCTGCAGTTGCGTATACCTAGCAGTCTCGGACAAAGAAAGAAACAAACTATTACGAAGTAGACATCTAAAGTACTCCTGCCTTGTGTAGACAGGAATGCAGTCATAAGGGAGCCTTGCCCACCCTGAGACGGTAGACATTGAATCACTAGGCATATGAGTACCTTTAGGCTGTGTGTGAATAATGTCTTAATTCAAATTGAAAACTATTTTTTAAAATTCTTACAGTGGTAATGGAGACCAGCCTTTGGGGTCTTATTTATCCAAGGAAGACATAACATGAGAACAGCAGTTGCTTTTTGAAGTTCAAATGTTGTCATAAAGAACAAAATATGAAGATTAATTCGATGACTCGGTTATTTGACGTCAATCGAATTTTATCGTGCCTAGAAAAACAAGTGTTGCGTTTTGGGATGTTTTGGCCTTGAACACCCGTGTAGGAATGTTATATGGAATTAGATATGTTCTATGTTATTTTTGGTTTGTTTAAAGGCATCAACAGGGAATTATGATTAATGTAGGAAGAAACCTGTTCTTCATACATTTTGGGATGCTTGTTTTGTCTGTGCACCTGTCAGAATGGAGTTTTGTGTGTGTATGTGTGTGTGTGCGTGTGCGTGTTTGTGTGTGTGTAGTGTAGTGTAGTGTAATGCTTCACAAATGTCATGTTAGATGGTGTGGAAAATTCTTCTGCAAATAGCGCAAATAAGTTATATTTTTTTTGCTCCAAGCCGCCACAATACAGCTACGCAAAATTTTATTATCCCAATATAAGGAAATACATTAAACTGTGCTCCAAATAGCAAGAATCAAATTGATCTTTAAATATAGCAAGAATTCTACAGTCAAAATAGCAAAACTAAAATTATTTTTAAATGGCACACATTTCTTTAGTTTTTTCTAGTAGAAAACTAATTTATCTTAGAGGAAAACATTCGTATTTAAATAACAGGAATTCCTGTTAAAATGGCAAAAAACCCCAAACATAATAACAACAACACCACAATTTAAAAAAACAACTTTAAAAAGCAGATTTGTAACATTTTTATTTTATTTATTTTTACATAGGATTTTTCTTAAAAGTAACTTTTATCTTGAGATAGCGGAATTCCCTTTTCGACTAACAACAGAAACCTCCCCAAATAGTAAAACTAAATTCTTCCTCTGGTAGCAGAAATTACGTTTTCAGATTACAAAAATTCAATTTGGGTGGCCTCGTGGCGTAGTGGATAAGTCGCCGGTTTCCTATGCCGAAGGTCGCGGGTTCGATTCCCTCAAGGGGCGAACGTATGTGACTTAGGTACGAGACTTTTGAGGTCACCGAGGGTTTTCTCCGGGCACTCCGGTTTCCTCCCTCCCTTCAATAATTGTACAGGAAGCAGTCAATATAAAAATTTCAAAAATAAAAATTCGATTTTCTTCCGTCTTCTAATAGCGATCTCCCTGCCTTTACACCACCTGTTTGAGTGATGTATGTGTATTTGGTGTGTGTGAGGGTAAATGAGACAGGTGAGCGTGTATGTTGGTATAGATCTCCGCGCTTTGAGCCTTGGGGAAAGGCGCGTACATAGCATCCTGTATTATTATTATTATTATTATTATTATTATTATTATTATTATTATTATTATTATTATTATTATTATTATTATTATTGTATAATCCTTTAACTAGAATAAATAAAGTTGTCTTTAAATAGTAGAGATTCATTTTTTAACACAGCGGGGGGGAAAAATCCATCTTTAAATAGCAGGAATTTCTGCTTTAAATGGCATAACACATACTAATATAGCTCGCCAGATGACCACAAAAAAAAGACAAAAAAAGACAAAAAAGACCAAAAAAAAAAAAGTAAATAAAAAATAAATAAATTCACGCTCGGGTAGCAAAATAAATTCCGTTCGGGTCGTATCCTGTATCATTGCTGTCATGTTTTTCTGTTGCCACCTGTTGGTGATTATTATTATGGCGCTCAATGCTAGAGAATTCTTCAGGCTTTGCATTCCCACTCGGTTTCTATGAACCACCCCCCACCCCATCCTCTGTCCCAAACGCCCCGTGCTTTATTTCTTGCACCCCCACCTCCCCCCCACCCATTCCCCTACCCCCACATCCCCCCGCACGCGCGTGTCCTTACCTCACCCTAGCCCCTCTCACATACACACACCTGTCCTACTCCTTTATCCACGCACGTCGTCACCCCCTCACATCGTCACCCCCTCACATCGTCACCCCCTCACATCGTCACCCCATCGTCTGCCTTAGCCATTCCCGCCCTTAATCTTCCCTCCCCTGCTTTTGAGGCTCGCGTTCCATCTTTCTATCCGCCCGAAAGCGAGCTCAGCTGACGTAAGACCTAGAAGACGCAGTAAGGCCAAGGGTCAGGCAAGAGGCCATTATAGGCTGCTCTCGTCACTGTAATAATAATAATAATAATAATAATAATAATAAGAAGAAGAAGAAGAAGAAGAAGAAGAAGAAGAAGAAGAAGAAGAAGAAGAAGAAGGAGGGTATTAATATAGCGCCTCTTCCCAATAATGTCAGTTCAAAGCGCAGTTCTTACGCATTTATACTTAACGTTCGAACACATAGGAAAAGAAGTGAAACAAAAACGAGACAGTAATAAATTATGCAAAGACATAATACAAACATGAAAAAGAATATTTACAAGTAAACTATAAAAGACGAGGGATGGATGGGGAGGAGGAGAGCAGCTTAAGGAGAGAAGGGGGTAGGGGCGTGCGGGGTGACGGCGGTGGTCTGAATCAGAAAAGAAGGAATGGTGATGGTGATGGGAGGCGAGATCAGACATTTGTAAGGAAGACGTGAGTTTTCAAGTTGGACTTGAAAGTGGCTATGTTCGGAAATGTGAGATAAAAACAGAGATCAGCGCTTCATTTCTACCACAGTACGGACCGCAATAGGTTTTGTTTCATGCAAATGCAGCATTGTTTACGAGAAGTATGAGAAATTTTCATTAGGAAGCGACTTTTCAACCAACCTGTTATAGTAGTAATAGTAGTAGAATCAGCAGCAGTAGCAGCAGCTAAGGTCGAGTGAAGTAGGCGCGAGCCTTTGGACCCGTTTGATTTTGTCTTGAGCTGAGCGAGGAGGAGTGCCTCCTGTCCTTGAGTAGAAGCAGCTGTTGTGTGCAATGGTTTCCTTCTCACCTGCATGTGCGCTCCCCCACACCTGTTTATACCTGTCATCTTTCAAATAAAGAATGGACCTCTCTTTCCACCTGTATAAATAAGGAATCGTCCGTTCTTTTAAAGGCAGTGTAGCATTCAGAGAGAAAAAATGTATACAAGTTTGTGTCGAATTGCCAGGAAATAATTGAGATGTTTCGCTGTACTTGACTTGACAGTGACAGTATGAGTAGAAAATATGAGCTTTTCTTAAAGTCTTTGACAAAAGCAGAAATACTGAACCCAACCGCAGAGTAACGGTTGCATGATCAGTGATTTCCCTGCTCGGCGGGATTTCGTTTTTACAACTACGTAGTCGCTTTGTAAAAGACTAGGACTCTCACCTCAGGAGAGGCAGCGTTGCACTGACAGTGACAGGAAAGTAAGTAAGCAAAATGGATTACTTGGTTCCTCGGCCAACAACTACAATAAACCCTAATATTTGGGTTAAGCGGCAAACGAAGGTTGAAGGAGATTTAATTAGTTTTGACAGCTTTACTCTTGTTCAGCAACCCTACAAGTAGGTTTGGGGATTACCTCAACATTCCTTCTTTACGTCTTCTGCATCCCCCACCTTGCAAAGATACAGAGTATTGATTATGCTTGCTCCAGTCAAAACAACTTAAAGTCCTGCTCACACCTTTAACTGTCAGGCATTGAAAATCAAGTAATGACATGGGATGATGAACAACGACGAATGACGAGTTCAACACAGTAGAAGGGAAATGGAACGTCATGTTTATGGAACAGCTGCCTTGCGTCGGTGTCATCATCATCATCATCATCATCATCATCATCATCATCATCATCATCATCATCATCATCATCATCATCATCATCATCATCATCATCATCATCATCATCATCATCATCATCATCAATCATCATCATCAACAATCATCATCAACATCATCGTCGTCGTCAACAACAACAGAAATCATCATGGTCGACGTTTTCATCGTCAGAACATGTTTATGCTGCTATAGTATCAATAATTTAAAAAAAACAAACCACCAACATTTAAATTAGTATTATTATGTAACTTTTGATACTTTATTGTCCATTTTTATCGGGAAATTCTGGGCCGCCACCCCTGGGGAAGGCGTAGTCGCAGCCTGTGGCGCGCCCAAACCCAACCTACCTAATATTAGTTCTTTTTTTGAAATTTTGCTGGGGGAGCAAACCGGAGAAAACCCCCAAAACGTTGCCCGAGTCGACAGTAAATAATATTCGGAGAAACATAAAGCCCCGAGGCGGGATCGATCCCACACCTGTCATGCGCCATTGGTTTCTAGCCTGTGGACATGGGCAAGTTAGTCCCGCCTTAGACCACTCGGCCACAAGTAATTGTGCTATTTAAAATGGTTCTTTTCTTTGTTTTTCTTTTCTTTTCTTTATTTAAGTAAATACCTTCTTGCGATATCCCCTTTTGTCATATAATTTAGCTTTTGTTTTTCTTTCTTTGAATATCTTCTCACCCACCTTTTCCCCCTTGTAGAATGATTTCTACGCCGCTACCTGGTTGTATTAACTTCCTACATTTGCATCTCCTTCACGCCCAAGGTCTGACAGGTTGGAGAGCTACCTTTTTATCAAGAATGTTCTTTACTACCACAAAAGTTTGGTTTAAAACTTTGTATTTGCCATTTTGTCGTAGTTTTATTTTCTGTAATTGTTTTGTCTTCTCTCGCCAGGCTGTACAAGCAGTGAATGTGTCCCATGACGCCTGCCATGCACAGATGGATGTCAAATTCCGATCTCTCATCTGCTGTGGGCTCAAGTAAGTGTCTGTCTTTTCTTTCTTTCTTTCTTTCTTTCTTTGTCAGTTGTGTGTGTGTTATTCTCTGTACTCTACTTATGTGCATGTATTCATGCACTGGGCAATCGCTCAATATAAGATCTCTTCTTTTTTTTCCTCCTCCTTCTCCTCATTTCATTCTTCTTCTTCGTTCTCATCCTCCTCCTTCTCTACTTCTTCTCCTCCTCCTGATCTTTCACCTCCTCCTTCCTCTCCTCATTTCGTCCTTCTTCTTCTCATCCTCCTTCTCCTTCTTATCTTCTTCCGAAAAAAAAAATTAAAGTTTAGGAAAAAAAAAAAAAAGACCAAACGCCTCATTTCCAAAATTCAATTTTGATATAAATCGATCTTTTAAAATGTACCTATCAATAGTACCAATTTTGATTTTTTTTAAACCACTTCCAAACAAATGTATGGTGGACTCAGCTATGTGGTTTTTCTTAAAACGAACACTTTCCGAAGTAAACTCGTCACAAAAATATATATTCCAACATCTTTGATACGGCTCCTTATGCTATGGAATAGCAGGCACTGGATTTTCAGTTATTATTTATTTATTTATTTAATCGTTCTTATATAGCGCTTTTCCAGCTCAAGAGCTGCTCAAGAGCTGCTCAAGGCGCTGGCCGATAAGGATCTAACTCAAGCCGCCCGATGCGCCAACTTGCAGCCTTTGGGCGCATAGTAATAACGCTCCAGACAACTGAGCACAATCTGGGCCGCCTGGGATTGGTTATTTTTTTTTTTTTAATTTTAATTTTTTTTTTTTTTTAGGGGCAGAAGGACCCAATTGCATGCTGGGTGTGTTCTTGTCACCGGCACTCACCCGTCTAGGACATGAGCGTCAGGATCTTTAAAGTCCGTTATGATGGAATGTATGCGACACAGACTAGACCTCGGTTTATACTCTCATCCGAAGGAGTTGAAACGCTGAGGAGCTGAGAACACGGCGAAGTGGCCACCTGCATCTGTGGCCCAAATCCGCAAGTGCAAGCCATTGGCAGCAGAGAGCGGGTGGGTAATGGTAGGGAGTGCTGTGGGGTGGTGGATAGATCGGTTGTACGTCACTCACCGCGAGCGACAACGGCACTAGTTGTAACACTACCGCGATGTTGTCAACACTACCGCCTTGTTAGGCGAGACACCTACTAGTGTTAAAACGTCAGACCCTTGGTAACACTTCCGCGTTGACACTTATCGCGTGTGAGATAATCACTCAGTAGATTGACGTAACAGTGTACCGCGTGATTCCTTCTTCCGCTCCTTCTTTCCCTTTCATCCTCCTTGTCTTCTTCTTCTACTTCCCTAATCATCATCTTCTTCTTCTTCTTCTTCTTCTTCTTCTTCTTCTTCTTCTTCTTTCTTCTTCTTCTTCTTCTCTTCTTCTTCTTCTTCTAATATTGCATTAAAACAATAACTGCCATAATGGGCAAACGTTGCTCAAACACGCACGCCAAGCGCACGAATTCTATGCTTAATTTAGGGTAATTAAGCGTAATTGTTTAAAAGCAATATGAATTAAAAATAAAAATGAACAATAAAAAGATACAAATTTCTTTCTTTCGTCTTTCGTCTCTCTCTCTCTCTCTCTCTCTCTCTGTCTCTCTCTCTTTGTCTCTCTCTCGTGTCAATCTTATTTTGTCCAGTCAACACACGGTGAATTTGAAAAGGATCTGTGACACGCGGAATGCGTGATCCTGGGGCCCCTTTACACAGTGCTGTTTGAGTGATGTAGCTTGATCGGGTGTTAGGAAAAGATTACAGACTGCATGTTGTAGACAGTACCCAAAATGGGAATGGGCCAAAATATTAAAATTATTTCCCTTGAATATGCAAATGTTCAGCCGATAGGTGCGCCAATAGTCGCGTACTTCCATGTTCAGGTCGTAGATCAAAATCTACAGTTTTAAGTCTTTTTTTGATGTCGGTATATATCTTCAGCTTTCATAGGCGGCCCCAAATGTTTTTTTGCTTGTGAAATGTTTGGAGTGATTATGTACATGTTGTCAGTACTACAAACGATTTATTTTGTGCTCGGCCTGACAGACTTTTCACAAAATAAATCAGTTTGTAGTACTGACAACATGTATACATAATCACTCCAAACATTTCACCAAGTCTGAAATCATACATAATATTTTTTTAATAGTCTAGTCATATATTTTAATAATAACAAATTTTTATAGAGTTCGGTACTCCAGCAGATGGCGTGACGTTGTTGTTGTTTGTAGATTATAGTCACACGACATTTTCGCCTTATAGGTGACTACTGGACCGATTTATACTGACACCAGAGGGCCAGTTGTTGGTAAAGGGAAAAATAATATGATCACACGTTGACCAATCCGGGATTCGAACCAGCGACCTTTCGGTTACTAGCAAGACGCTCTTACCAACTGAGCTAGCCGGCCCCACATGGCGTGACGCAACACGGTATACAGTTATTACAAGGGGCTCGATCACGTAGGCCTATCGGAAGTACGCTACCCTAGGCGCACTCTATCGGATTGTCTTCCCCGAAGGTGGAGTTTTTTGGCTCATTGTGTCACTTTTTACTGGTTTCTTTGAAAAAAAATCTCGGCAAGACAAGTTTTACACAGTTGCACAAAAGGGGAACATTTTCAATTATCACTTTAAAATTTATTTTTTTTTTTTTTTGTAAATTAGTGAACAAGTGCTTAGCGTAAGCTCGCTTCTTTGCAAAGCATGGCTGCCAAGAGTTTGGCACACGATCAGAAGCGCTTGTCAGTTTGTTTCCCAATTATCCTGCCAAGTTCACATCACCCAGGCACAACCGTGTTTTGCTTGGTGTCGGAGCGTTTCTAGGTTGTCAGCGAGCAATGTGGTGTGTGTTAGCAAGCACGAGCACTGTTAACTCGTCATGTCAGACCATTACCTGTGTGTCACTAGCTAGTAACGTTGCATTCCAAGATGTTCACCGCTACTGCTTTCAGTGCTAGTGACATTCTCGTTGAAGAGGTTACCTCCCTTTTCGAGGTCCACCTGGGGTTTCCACTCCGGAAGTGGGGCGTACATTAGTGTTTCACCTGAGGTCTCCCCTAGGTTTTTGCTGTTCCGGCAACCTCATATCAATCCTCTTCTGTTCATCTGGTCTAAGGTGTTCAGAACTCAGCTGCTCCTCTGGTTCTCAAAAAGAAAAAAAAATCTTATCATATTACATCCCTCCTGCATTATCTCCACTGGCTTCCTGTATTTTAGAGGATTACTTACAAGATCTGCACTTTCTGTTACAAGTGCGTCCATTGATTAGCCCATTCCTACCTCACCCAGAACATTCAGTTCTACAAGCCATCTAGAAATCTTCGTTCTTCTTCTGACACCCTCATGCTACAAATACCTCGCTACAAACTCTACTTTGCAGGCTGTCGATCCTTCTCAGTGCTTGGTCTTTCAACTTGGAACTCTCTTCCGCTCTCTCTTCGCAGCTCTCTGAACATAGCCACTTTCAAGTCCAACTTGAAAACGTTTCTTCCTTAAAGAAAATGTCTGATCTCGTCTTCCATCACCATCATCATTCCTTCTTGTCTGATTCAGACCATCACCATTTTAGCAGTATGACTACTCTGGTAGTCTAGTGTTGATTTAGGCCCCTACCCTTCTTTCACTGGGATGGTTATCCCCGTCTGCCATACCCCCAATGGTGGGTGTAGACGTTAAACCTCAGCGTTCATCACCTTTTTAAAACAAACAAACAAACAAACAAGCGCTGAAGGGCGGACTCTGCTTAAAATTTACTGGTAGTACCTTTACTTCCAAAATATGAGCGACGATGTTCAGCCACGTCGAATTATGTTGAAACGGTCTGCCCGAAAATTGCCTTATTGGTTGCTAGCATGTTTTCCTCTGTGTTCACACTGTATTGCAGCAACTGAAAAAAGTTTGTCAAACATCTTGATGGATTGTGCAGTGCTATGGTAGCTGGCAGATGAGTTTGGCCTGTCTGAAAAGCGTTGTGTAGTATTTGTAGGCGTAAGTAATGAGGCTGTAGGCTGTTGTCAGGACACTTGTTTAGCTGTTGAATCCTTGACACCTCAAACAATACCATACATCAGATTGGAGAGAGTGGGGGGGGGGGAACCCACACACGAAGTGATCAAAAGGAAAACGAGAGAGGGTGAGAAAAAGTACAGTAAAGAAAGAAAAGTGAAACGAGAAGGTTGGGTGAAAATAAAAATTCACAGATGTGGAAACCATTAAACTACTTTCTTCTGTCCAAAATTCCGTAGGGAGAGAGAGAGGGAGGAAAGGGGGGAACAGATAGCAAGCAGGAGCGGGAAGTTTGAAAGGGGGTGGGGGAGGGGGAAGAGATGAAGGCAAGGAAAGTAATAGTAACAATAATAATAATACGACAAAGAAATGATGATGCGTTTGGCTGAGAAGAAGAAAAAGAAGAAGGAAGAATTTTATAATTATGATGAGGGTGAAGATGGGGACGTCTCTGAAAAAGTGTTCTTCTTGATTCTAGTTGCATGATTGTTGGGTACAGTATCTGTATTACTGTTATGAGAATAATGAGACTTGCAAGAAATCCCTCTCAAAGCTCTCTCTCTCTTTCTTCAGTTCTAGATAGGCTGGATTCTGTGCTGCATTAGCAATCAACATTCAGAAGCTGATGTGCTAAGCGGCTGTAGCAGATGCCTGTTGTTCCTAGATCTAGTGCAACCAAAGTATAGTGGTGATTGTCAGATGAATCCCAGATCTTATTAGATAATTGCGCCTTGTGAACACATTGTTTGCCCGATTCATTTATTGTGTAATCATTTTGACAGTTGCTCTTTTACTAACCTGTAAAAATGTTTAGAAAACCCTTTTGTCTGGTGGGAGTTATTCTCCTTCAGCCATTTCACTTGTCTTCTTTGTAATAGTAATTATCCAAGGTTATGTCAGGTTTATTACGACCACAAGAGTATCATTTAAGTAATTAACGGAACGGTAATTAAATAAAATAGGAAAAAGCCTCTCTGAGCATGCTACGGGAGATGAATTAGCGGATTATATGTCACCTCAATCATCAGCCAAGTGGTATCACCTCGGAATCAAAAAAAAGATTCAGAATCTTTATTGTCTCAACAAATAGCAAGAAATAAAGTTGACGGCGTACAGCAATCACTGACCACATTTACGCAGCACAATCAGTATAGAATAAAACAGCAATGAATTAAACTTGTATTTTTATGTCGGAATTTCCTTCCACCTGTTTTTGAAGTTATATTGATGTCAGTGTATTTTTAAAATTGTTATTTTATGTTGGCTGTTTCAGTGAGCAAGTGTTACACTTGTGGCTGGAGACTCTGTGTTCGTGTGTGGAGATTGTGGAGAAGTGGTATCATCCCTGGTCTTTCCTTCGCAGTCCTGGATGGGTGCAGATTAAGTGCGAGCTTCGGTATGTATAACCTTCACATCTTCTGTCGGACCACAGTTTTTGTTATGCTTTTGGTAAGTGTGAGAGCTTCGGGGTAGCATCACAGTCCAACTCAACTCATATTTTCTTATTTTTTTTCTGGCTATTTGAAATTACGATTTTATTTTTTTTATGACAGTTCAAATATTGCTGTTTGGTTTTAAGAAGTTTAAACGTTAATGCTTCTTCCCCTGATATTTTAAGAGTTAGTGCTTTTTTTCTCTCTCGGTATATGGCCATCGTTGTTATGTTGATGATGCTCGCATACTTTTGTTGTCGTATTAACTTGCATTGTTCGTCTTGAGAGCTTTCCAGATTTGCTTCACAATGTTGCAACTTGCATGAACTATAACTACAACCTCACTTAATGTGTTTACAAAAGAAAAAAAAATTTGTGTATTACAATCCGTGTTCTAGGGATGAAGTACTATGATGTTAAGCATTATATTAGGTGTCGTAGTCTCACATATTACACGTTGTTCTGTACGTGTGTTAATTACGAAAAAAAATTTTGTTTGTTTGGATTTTCTGCTAATTTGAGTGTGATTGTTATTCATATTATTGTTCAAGTTTGTCGTTCACATGCGCTGCTATGCAGATAACAACTTAAGTAATTGGCAAAATTGTTAGCGTAAATTTTTTGTATTTTGCGTGTTGTTGGTTTTACCTCCTCATTTGCAGATATAACTTCTAGCTACTTGTTAGTGTCTGTGTGTAATCCCATTGTTGCTGACTTGCTCACATACAGCTATAACATTGTGCCATACAGTTGTTACTAACATTGCAAGGAATGTTCTTGACTATTTGCTTGACTTGCATGTGTGCTGTTTGTGCTTTTTGCTTGGATTTGGACATCAATTCTTGAAGACCAATATTAATTCTTGAAAACAGTTGTTAGCTTTTGAACATTTATTTTCTGCGTTTATTATGTTAATTCTTTGAAACCATGGCTTGAAAGCTTTAGAAAAGTGGTTTTCGACAAATAATTTTCTGAAACCTAATTTGCCTTTGAAAATTGGATTTCTTTTTTTTTTTAAATAAATAAAAAATTATGACATTGACGAAGAGTAGAATTTTTTTCAAAATGACTCGAACTTATCACCATTTTTAAAATATGCTCTTCGTTTTTCTAGTTGCTCAGCTGTACATTTACTTCATTGGGGAATACGGCATGCAATTCTATAAATTCTTCAACCCAACATTCACCCAATACATTTCCCAAAAAGGTTTAAGTGACTTCTGTAGAAATATCTAAAAATAGGTTTGTTATCAATAAAAAAAAAAAATCAGAATTTTACGTATTGTTATTTGTTTATTGAATATAGGCAAACCAGTGCTATTTGAAAAATATTTTTTGTGCTTTCTTTTACTTCAGTTTTTTTCCTTCTTGTTAACTCTGATTTTCCCGCAAAACTAATGTTCCAGAAAGAGAACTAAGCAGATCTTTGCATTAAAAGTGCGTTTTGATAGCTTGTGGTATTAAAATGTACAGCAATATGTCTTGGTGCTCGCTTTGCTTTTAATTCTCAGGAACTTTGATGGTACGTCATATTAAATTGTTCATCATTGCTTAATAACAAAGAGCAATTAATGTCCATTCATAAGTTATTAGCAACCTGATTTTACTATGGCAGTGGATGGGAAGCTTATGACTATAAATCATGGTGCAACGCCTGGTAATGAATATTAATCAATTGCATATATACATTAATTCCATCAGCCATGTATTCATCAGTGTTACTGTGGTGGACATTTTCATAAATTTTAAAATCAGGAGGCTTTGCTACGACATTATCATTTAAAATGTTTTAAAATTTTGTTATTTAAAAAAAAAAGTAATTGTTAATTTTTTCTTTTTTATGGAAGATGATGGCTGTTTTGTCTCTACAAATAAACTATCACTAATATTAGTTTTTGTATTGCATATATTAAAGTTGACTCATCCATGTAAAACAGATTTTATATTATAATGCATATCATACAATTATTTCCTGACAAAGTAGTTTTGTTTTGGGGTGCGCAGCATTTTCTTAGAGTACACTTTCTAATGTCCAGCATGTGATAACAGAATAAAGCAGGCCCATCGAAAATTTTTTTAAAAGAAATATATTACGTTTTCGACCATCCAGCCAAAGGCACTTTAGGGGGAAAGTATTCTTCTTAACATTAATGAAGATTACCTGATTAATTTTAAAAAAAGAAACAATACACACATCCAAGATGACAAGCTATTCAAATGTAACTTCCAGACAACTCGCATTTAGCTGAAAACCCTCATTTTTAAAACTGTTCAGTTTTGTAGAGCTGTTATGCAAATTAAGAAGGGGAAAGGGGGAAACAACATGGAACGATGGGCCACACCTTTATCGGCAAGCTAAAATGTATTAATTATCAAAATCTGTTTGCCACTTTTAACTGCATTAAAATTGTTTAAAAGTTGATAGACCTCATTGCCATGCCAATTTTACAGCATACGACATGTTTAAAACATGATAGACCACGTAGCCTTGCCCATTTTTCAGCCTAAACCTTGTTTAAAACATGATAGACCACGTCGCCTTGCCAATTTTACAGCATACGACATGTTTAAAACATGATTAAAACATGATATTACCTGCCTTTTATGCTTTCTGGATCTCGCAATCTCAGGACACCTCAATTTCAGTTTGAAGCTGAAGGAATGTACATGTGTAGTGACTGTACATAATGAACACAGTTATGTACTAGTCACGCAGTGTTAAACGACGGATCACTACGGCCAGCTCTCGGCACTGTGAAATTAAATCAGAGCTGCGCAATGAAATTCTACCATTGTAAGCAGGACAGTACATGTTGTTTGAAGCAAATGCTTGTATTATTTACAAGCGTTATAAGCAACATATCAGAGCAAACTTATCTTTACAAATTCCTCTCTGTGACTAACCAATAAAGAGTTCTTTTTTAACCACCATGTAGTAAACCAGGAGTGGTCGGGATTTGGATCTTTGATATTATTGGAATTAGAAGAATCACTCTCTCTCTCTCTTTCTCACACGCACGCACGTACCTACGTACACACACACGCACTCGACCCTGTGTGTGCTTTCAATAACTGCTGAAATCGTTGTCCACAGGAATGTAGATTTAGGCTAACCTCTATACTGATTCTTGCACTGTACACACACTGTTGTCAAGCAATGTAGATCTAGGCTAACCTCTATACTGATTCTTGCACTGTACACACACTGTTGTCAAGCAATGTAGATCTAGGCTAACCTCTATACTGATTCTTGCACTGTACACACACTGTTGTTAAGCAATGTAGATCTAGGCTAACCTCTATACTGATTCTTGCACTGTACACACACTGTTGTCAAGCAATGTAGTTGCGTAGATTTGTCCGTTGCACTGTAATTGTACATTTGTTTCTTCCAGTAGAATTGACACTAAGGTAAAGGTAGTCCCATAGCCTTGTGGCCGTAGGGGAGCGCGATGTTGGAGATCGCACTTATCTTGGGCCAGCGTAATGAGGGTGATGCCCATCTCTCTCCCTCGCTGCTTTACCTTCCCCACCCTTAAGAGAGTAGGTACTCGGTCACAGTTGAGTCAACTGGGGGCGTTGTTATTTGTCGCTTCACGTTTTGCGGTCACACATCCAAGTGCTAACTGCACTGGACGGTGCTTAACTTGCGACACAGTAGCGAGTGCTCCAACCACTGCGCTATCCGACACCGAATTGACACTAAGAAGGGTTATATTCAGCACGGTGCAGGGGTGAGATTTAACCCAGGAGACTAACTAGCCCGCCGGGCTAGCTAGTAAGTAAAGTGAGGTAGCCCGCATGGTTTTTAGTCAGCCCGACAATCGTTCACTTCAATACTGTTGCATGAGCTGGAGTCTGTTGATCACGTTGAGGGTTCTTGCCTCTCAGGATGATCGGGTGAGTCTTGTAGCTACGGGGTTCGGACGTGGTGAGGTAGATTCTAGAAATAAAGTTCCATATTTTCGGATCAACAACCGTCACCTTGACAATACACGTAATTTGTAGCGAGTGTCTTTTTCACAAACAAATCAGACAGCGCGCTTCGCGCGAAAGGGAAGCAGTCAAAGGGAAATAACGCTCGCGTATCATTCATACTCGTAGCGGACGAACAGTGACCTAAAAACGCTCTCGCTTCGGACCGAGCTTCTATTCTAAAAGTCTGCAAGTAGTATTTTTTTTTTTTTAGGTCGCTAGGCGGGCTGGCTCAATTATAAAGTGAGGTCGCCCGAGCCGGTTTTAAGTCGCCTCGGGCGACCGTTAAATCTCACTCCTGCGGTGGATTTAAATTGTAATTGTATTTTGCATAACTTCCGTCTTATTGATATATCTTTGGACAAATTGAATTTCCATCAGCATTACATTACATTACATTACATTACATTACATTACATTACATTACACAGTTATTGCGTTAGGTCCAGCGGACTCTTCCGAGCCAAATCAGGACCATTTCCATCAGCAATAACACAATAACATAGAATACATGGATAAAGCAGAGAGAAAAATAGAGAGCTTATAGTTATAGCTTTTACTTCAAAATAAATAAAGGTAATTAAAAAAAAGTAAATAAATAAATGTAAATGAATAAAAATGGAGATTATAAAATTCATTTCAAGCGTTTATTTAAATAAATAAAATAAGACAGAAATTTTAAGAACTATTTGAACTATATAATTTAAAAAAACAACTAAATAACAGAAAAATTAGAAAGTGGACTTAGCGTAAACTAACTACATTAGAAAAGAGTAGCTTGCACTATAGGGCAAATCGGCAGGCAACATTGTCCTCTCTGTCTTGCAGAATAATGTCTCCACTGCCATTCCACCTGTCCATGGTGAGAGAGCTGCCTAATCAGGAGGACCCTCGTAGACAGATGCTGGAGGGCACGAAGGACATCCTTGTCAGCCACCACCTCTTCAGCTGGATCCTTTGAGCCAATGGGCAATCTACCGTAGTGAAATGGAGAAAACCTCAAGCGAGAGAGAGCATTCTAGACGTGACGGTTCAGGACATGCTGACCCACAAACCTGTCTTTATTTGACAATCATCTCAAAGTATTTGCTGCAGCTTTCGATTCCATTTATTTTGAAAGAAACGGACGGGAATTCATCCAGCTTTCTGTGCCATACCAACAAATGTCTGTGGATTTGATTTTAATGTGTTCAACCCATACACTTTGTGTTTTTTGTGATGATGTTTTTGGATCATGACGATGACAATTGTATTTCATGTGTATAAACGCTATGTGTATTTAATTTGTTGTTATATCACGTTGATGATGTGTTTTTGGGATATGTGGGTAAAACACGTCGGATCTTGCCCAGAGAAAAATAAAGAAGCTTAAGTCGGGGTGAGAGAGAGAGAGAAAGAAAGAAAGAAAGAAAGAGAGTGCGTGTGCAGAATCATTGTGATGTTTTTAGTAACACTGATTTTGATTTTGTGATCAAATAATTAATTTTACTATGAAAAGGGCATTATTTTTATGGTTGTATTTTTTTTGGTTGAAATCAACTTTTTTGTGATGAACAATCATTTTGATATTGTACTTGTTTATTTAGCAAAAGGTACAATTGCACGGGTATGCAAGTCAAGCAAATGGTTGTAATATTAACCTGAAATATGCCAGAAATGTTTATTCTTTCAAATAATTATGACTCGTCTAGTAATATTTCTGCGAAGCGTTTTCATGATTTGTGGAGTGAGACACATTTCTCCTTTGATTTGCCTTCCTCTTGAGGCTGCATAGTATCAGATCTAAAACTGTCTATTGTATCGGTAGGAATATAGATCTTGTTGCACTGTTGTGTTGACTTGAAATCATGCATATCTTTAATTCTCCTGTATTCTTGTTTTTCTTCCGTTTGTTTGGTTCTGTAGTGTTTGTGGATGTTTTATTCTTCCTATATAACTTCCCTCAACTTGCCATTCGTTGCATGAGTATGATTATCCTTCCCCTTGTGTTGTGTTTTGGCGCATGTGTTGTTGTGATGCTGTTGTGCTGCTTTTCAGACTCCTAGCATCCTTCGCTTTTCATTTGTCGGCCAGTTGGGAACTGCCGCAGAGGCGGGTCATACGCTCAGACAAGCTGAAGCAAGGCGTCAGAGACATGCTCATAGCCCATCATCTCTTCAGCTGGGATCTGTAGGGCGACGCCAAATGTTGAAATGTGACTGTTGTTGTAGGAACGTAATTAGATCTAGGTCTTATTTAGAATGCTCATGGCCCTTGAAATGTTCCTATATACTCATGATATTTATGTACAATTGGATGTTGTCATTGAGTTCAACTGAAATGGTATGACCCTCGTCTGATGTTGATTAAACAAATACTTTCTGGTAGCGATTATACAATCTGCATACTACATTCATTTGAATAAAACTACAGCAGCCTGTTTCTTCACCACCTTTTTTTTTCTTCTTAAAATTGAGAATCCTTGACCCAGTAGTGGTATCAAGTTTGTAAATAGTATCTTACGGATTTTTCACATTTCAATAAATCTAAGTAATTTAGTGGTAGATCGAGAAGCCTGTGTTTTAATGTTGATGCTGAGGTTAATTCTAGTTTGATGGTTTTCGTTCTAGCGTGTCTTTTTAAATGCTCAGAGCAACGACCACGAACGTTAAAACTGGTTAGACTTTTTCTCACATGATGAAATGTGGCGTTCCCTTTTTGCTGTTGCATGCTATTGGCATGGTGTGTGATTAATGTGCTGTTTAAAATATTTATTATACCTACAAGTATACCATACCGTGATGCCTTCAATGTTTTGTGCAATGTCGTCTGCTCATTGAATTTGGACTCGATCTCAATACTGCCAAGATGTAATGTCATGAGTTAAGATTACTATTGACTACTCTATGCACAATAGCTCCAGTTACTGCACTTATTTTATGCAATAGCTCAAAATTACTGTGCACTAATGTATATGCAATATGAATATCTCAAAATTTCTACGCACTAATTTATAATGCAAATAGTTTCAGTATGCAATTTCTATGAAAAACAAACAACCTAAATCTGTTATAACTAAAGTAGTCTTTTCATATTACTGTATTAATGATAATACAAAATGTTTGTTGACATTTTTTCACTTTCGTAGATAACTGATTCATTTGACTTTAGGCGTTATTGTGATAAAAAAAAGGTAAAGGTAAAGGTAGTCCCATAGCCTTGTGGCCGTAGGGGAGCGTGATGTTATCTTGGGCCAGCGTAATGAGGGTGATGCCCATCTCTCTCCCTCGCTGCTTTACCTTCCCCACCCTTAAGAGAGTAGGTACTCAGTCACAGTTGAGTCAACTGGGGGCGTTGTTATTTGTCGCTTCACGTTTTGCGGTCACCCATCCAAGTGCTAACCGCACTGGACGGTGCTTAACTTGCGACACAGTAGCGAGTGCTCCAACCACTACGCTATCCGACAGTGATAATACAAATAATGAGTCTATTTGAACAATATTGCCCGCAAAGCTATATGATTTAACTTGCATTATTCTCTCTCCATTTTATTGATTTATTTTTTTACAAGGAAATTTCATATAGCGTGTATTATGTGACAGTTTTTGTTTGCGACATATCTTTTTTCTTCTCAAGATTATGTACCTTCTGCTACTGAATACAAGTAGGGCAACATCTGCTGTTGATGATACCTGTTTAACTTGTTAAGTTGATGTAGGCATAATTCACTGTTTTAACTTGAATTGAATCTCGTAAATCTTCTGTGGAGTGTTACGCAAAGTGCTAACCTGAGCTTTTGTTGGTGCCACGGGGACTGGACAGGCTGATGGGCCAGTTCTCCTTCAGTCTGTCTCGTGATTGGGAACTTCCCAAGCAGCCGGATACCTTCAGGCCCTTCCGGGATGGGGTCAAGGACATGTTGGTCAAACACCACCTCTTCAGCTGGGACATCTAAGTGTGAGCAGTCAACTTTCCTGTGGAAATACCATCTGTGAAGATGGATACTATCACGCTACTGTCTTGTAAATGTCAAAGAAAAATAAGACCAGTGATCTCGATATACGAAGGGTAATGATCCGATGGATATTCATCGGTACTTCTTTGCAATGTTAACTGTGACACTGACTTTCATTTAGCTCGCAATTTCAGTAGCACTTCACGATCTTTGAATACGTCTCATCTAGTGAATATTACGTAGAATTGTGCACTGATCACCTGGGAAACTTAAGATATGCTAGGGCGCTTAACTGACAATACCAGAGAGATTGTTGGTTACTTTGCCTAACGTCATATTTGTTTTAAACACATCGTTCTGTTTTGCTTTGAATATCGTAACAATCCCATCTACTATACAGTGATAGGTGTAATCTACGTTATTCATGGACTTTTTTCCTCGTGTCCTTTTGGGTTTCAGAAGGAAAAAAAAAAGGATGATTACAGTTGCAGTGCAATCAACTTATCTTCAGTACAGTCATGGCTGCTAAGGCATTGATTTGTAATTGAGTGGCAGCTAGGAGTGTGGTTTCCGTTCTCCCGTTGTATTCACAACATTGTTTTATTGCCAAATTATTCAAGACAGTTGAGACAATGCTTCCTCCCCTCCATTTACCCACCCCCACCCCTCTCTTAATCCCTGTCCCCAAACCCCTCATTATTATCGTTATCATATGTTTATATATTGCCAAGGTATTTGGTTATTTGGTTATTTACACTTCTTCCACCTTTCCCTTTCTCTACTCCAGCCTCGTAACTGCCCCACTATCAAACGTAACGCCATAGTAATGTAATCATCGACAATAGACCCCACTATCAAACGTAACGCCATAGTAATGTAATCATCGACAATAGACCCCACTATCAAACGTAACGCCATAGTAATGTAATCATCGACAATAGACCCCACTATCAAGCGTATCGCCATAGTAATGTTATCATCGACAATAGACCCCACTATCAAACGTAACGCCATAGTAATGTAATCATCGACAATAGACCCCACTATCAAACGTAACGCCATAGTAATGTAATCATCGACAATAGACCCCACTATCAAACGTAACGCCATAGTAATGTAATCATCGACAATAGACCCCACTATCAAACGTAACGCCTTAGTAATGTAATCATCGACAATAGACCCCACTATCAAACGTAACGCCATAGTAATGTAATCATCGACAATAGACCCCACTATCAAACGTAACGCCATAGTAATGTAATCATCGACAATAGACCCCACTATCAAACGTAACGCCACAGTAATGTAATCATCGACAATAAACCCCACTATCAAACGTAACGCCTTAGTAATGTAATCATCGACAATAGACCCCACTATCAAACGTAACGCCATAGTAATGTAATCATCGACAATAGACCCCACTATCAAACGTAACGCCTTAGTAATGTAATCATCGACAATAGACCTCACTATCAAACGTAACGCCTTAGTAATGTAATCATCGACAATAGACCCCACTATCAAACGTAACGCCACAGTAATGTAATCATCGACAATAGAACGCACGAATCTGGTCACAATGTCTTTTGTTGTTGTGCGAATTGTACTTTTTGTGCGAGTGAGAGATGGTATAAATATTACGGAGGTTGACATAACACCTAAGTTGGTTGAAGACAAATTAAAAAATTTAGATCCTAATAAGGCCCAGGGACCTGATGGTATACCATCTAGAGTACTTATGGAGTTGCATAAAGAACTTTCTATTCCATTGTGTAAATTATTTAATAAATCTATTGGCGAAGGCATTGTCCCAGATGACTGGAAAGAAGCAAATGTAATAGCTATTTTTAAAAAAGGCACAAGAAGCGAACCTAGTAATTATCGCCCTGTTAGTCTTACATGTGTAATTTGCAAGGTACTGGAGGGAATATTACGTGATGTTATAGTAAATTATATGGGTAGCAATAAATTATTTTCTGACTGCCAGCATGGTTTTCGAAAACATAGATCATGTATTACTCAACTTTTGGAAGTTATGGAAGACTTTACACTAATGTTAGATAACAAAGATTCTATTGATATACTTTATTTAGACTTTCAGAAAGCGTTTGACTCTGTCCCCCACGAAAGATTACTCCTAAAAATTGAAGAATATGGTATATCGGGCAATATCATACAGTGGATAAGGAATTTTTTGACAGATCGGACACAAAGAGTTAGAGTTGGTAATGAATATTCTATTAAAAAACAAGTTTTCAGCGGTATTCCTCAAGGTAGCATTCTGGGACCAATACTGTTTATACTTTTTATTAATGACTTGCCAGATTCTGTGCAAAGTTCATGTAAAATATTTGCAGACGATACAAAATTATATTGTTCTCCAAAAGATAGTCAAATTATACAAAATGATATAAATGAACTACAGAAATGGACAGAAACCTGGCAACTATATTTTAATACTACCAAATGTAAGGTTCTTCACATAGGCAAAAACAACCCCCAAAATGATTATTACATGACTGTGAACAATGTACAGGTATTAGTTACTAAATGTGATAGCGAAAAAGATTTAGGAATAACATTTGACTCTATGCTAACTTTTGATTGTCACGTTAGTGAAGTAATTAATAAGGCAAATAAAACTCTCGGAATTATACGGCGATGTTTTTTGTATCTAGATAAATCATCATTTGTACAACTTTACAAGTCCTTGGTTAGACCTCTTCTAGAATATGGCAATATTATTTGGTACCCTTTATTAAAGAGACAGTCCGCTGCTATTGAGCGTGTACAAAGGCGAGCAACTAAAATGGTTCCAGGACTGAAAGATATTTCTTACAGAGACAGACTGGAATCATTATGTCTGCCAAGCCTAAAAGCCAGAAGAGTGAGAGGGGACCTAATACAAGCTTATAAAATTTTTAATAATATTGATGAATTAGATACTAACAAATTTTTTGAACTAAACAAATTTGATATAACAAGAAACTCTGTTAACAAATTATTTATTAAGCATAGCCGTACTAATCTTCGAAAACATACTTTTAGTAATAGAGTTGCACCTCTATGGAACAAACTTCCACAAAATATTAAACAGGCAAAAACTTTAAACAGTTTCAAAAATCTTATTGATGAACAAGAGATTTTAAAATCTATAAAATATGATTTTGATAGTTGAGCGTCTTGAGCCGGCTTATATCAGACCTGAAATATATGTGCTAAAGATGGGACATTTAAATAAGCCGTGAGGCTTAATGATCACCATGATCTAGTCCCTACACTACTACTACTACTACTACTACATGAAAAGAGGAGTGTAGTGTTGATGTGCGAGCTTGGGGTGTGGTTGGAGTCGTACAATATTTAATTGTGTGAGAGGTTGATTTTTTCTTTTTGTTGGCCTTTGTGGCAGTTGATAACCGCTATAGCTGTTGTATTATTTCCGATGTGCTACCTTGCAATGCAATTATGAACAAATTGTGTACATATAATTTTTGCTGGTTGGAAAATTGGGGCAGAATTGCATACATGGAATTTTGATTGTTTGTTTTGTGAATAGAGCAATGAAAGTTGTACGTTAGTTGGTCCGAGGATAGATTGAAGTGAAATAAATATTTGTTGGCCTGACAATAGACCTGTGAAAAATGTTGTTGTTGGTCTGAAATTGGGCAGTTAAATCTGTCTTTGGTGGTTTGAAATTGGGCCGTTCAATCGGTTTTATTTTTCTAAAGGAATAGACAATGGCAGACGTTTGTTGGACAGTGGAATGTGAGGACAGTTAGCGTTTTTATGTGCTTGCTGTTAATAAGCCAGCACAAAACTATCGTCAATAGTACAATTATGCTTTGTTGATTATTGTCCTCGTTAGTAAGGTTCATATGTACATACTGCATTATGAGAATGCATTCTATTGCTATTGTTATTTTTATCCTGAAACCCCTTAATAGCAATCAAGGAGGAGAAATCATGTTTCAAATTATATAATTTTTTGTTCATTGTTATACACGTTAGTACAGTTCATTTGGTATGTGTCCTATCCTATCCTATCCTATCCTATCCCGCAACTCGGAAGTCGTTGGGGCACCACAGATGATCGTTTAACCAGCGTACTCCACCTTCGTACGTTTACTGCCTGATAATTCAGTGACGTGATTTTTCAGTTGAAAATTGTATACGTTAATTAGGGTTCATTGTACTTTGGGCATTGTAATGTAACATCTCATGTTATTAACATTTGATAGTTTTGACTAAATATGGTGTTGAACTAAAAATACGGTTATTATGCGCTTATCAATTAAACTGTGTGGTATTGTTAAGTTAAAGCACCTTACTGCGATTGATTGTAACGTAACCTTAAGAGTTGTTGAGTGTGAAATTTAACAAAGACTTGTGGCTATGTTAAACACACATAACATACTATATCACTTTAGTAATGTTTAGTGCTTCTATCACATAGTGTAAAGACATCATACTTACGATTTGATTGTAACCTTAAAGATTGTCACTGTGTATCAGTGTGAAATAAGAGTTGTGTTGATGCTAAACAATCATTATTACCTTTAGTATGGCACAATCCTCCCCTCACAAGTGTTCCAAACTCCTACTCCCATTTAAAAGTTGTGGTTTTTGTAAATCTAAAACCCCCGTTGGGGTGCCGGGGGTTTCAGTATAAATAGTATCCCCACTTTCTGGAAATTTAGTGCTTTAAATTCCCACTGTCGCTGTCTTTCTCATTTGCTCTTTCTCATTCCTGCTCTGTTCTATCAATCTGGTATACTATCGTCTTCTTCGCTAGACCAGTCTCCTACCTTTTTTCTTGAAAACTCTTCCGGGACAAGACTCCTTGTTTGTGTATGAGGTCTGTTGGATCAGCTTGGGAATATTGGACGCTTTCTGCCAGGTGGTCACTAGGGCTTCCTATGATGTTATTATTTAGCAATGTAGGCATTTTATATGTATGTGTTTTGTTGATAATTTATAATGACGTTTGTATTCTATTTTGTTTTTGTAAAAGGGGGTTCGATAAGTTGGGGTGAAGCCTCAGCCGTCCCCTGCGTGGGATGTCTTTATTGTAAAGTGACTGGCTGGTGGAGGGCATTCAGTTTTCCCACTAGGGTTGTTTCAGCAGTTCTTTTATGCGGATTGGGGGTTGTCCGGTCCTGATTCGGCTCGGAAGAGTCCGCTGGACCTAAAGCAACAATTATGTAATGTAATGTAAATCTAAAAACTTTAAGGTTACTGAATAAATTGCAATAAATGTTCCGTTTAGATGGAAGAAACTAATTATCACTATTTAGTGAACTGTAATTCCAAATAATTTTTTTGACATTAAGGTCTTTTCATTTTATTGTATTGATTGCATCTCATGACAAATGATGAAACATTCCATTTAGAAAATGTCAATAGGTATAATTGATCAATTTGAACATTCTGACTTAAGGTCTTTTCGTTTTATGTATTTCAATCTCATGAAGCATTCCATTGAACTCTCAGCTGTTGATCTCTTATTACACAAAATAACATTCTGACTTCAAAATCTATTGACATTGTGCTCTCATGAATAATTTCATATAGGTGCTGCCTATTAAAAGATTTTACCGCTTTCTCTGTGTTGGCAAGCTTTGAATTTATTTCATGTTGTGATCGTGATACCAACTAAAACAATGGTTGTGACATTATTTCCTTGGTATTCAAGGTAAGCTTGTGTACATTCCATCTTAAAATAGAGTTGTGTTGTTAATGAGAACCGTGTTTTCAATGTTTACAACCTTATAGGGCAAGATGAAAGTCATTGACAAAAGGTTGTATTATAGAATACAGGACAGTTAGATTGGAACTAGATTTACCATAACATATTAGAGTGTATTTATAAAATACAGCTGACGCTGAATAGTAATACTAAAATCAAACGATTCTAGATCTAAGATAAATGTCTGTTCACAAGTTTGTCAAACTTGTGTAGAATATGGGACAGTAGCAGAGTTGAAGATAATGAATAGATAATATTTATAACAAGGTAATGCACAATAATACTGGATGGTATGGACGCACTTTTTCCCAAATCGCCTATCGGGTTTAAAGCACGGCGATCTGTGCCAACATACCCCGCTCACTTATGTAAGCCACTCCCACACACAACAAACACACATAATATCACTCAAAGTTGCCGGAAAATCTTACATTGAATGCCTCCAGTACCATTATTGAAGGGAGGGAAGAAACCGGAGTACCCGGAGAAAACATTCGGTGTCCAGAAAAATCTGGAATCTAAGTCACGTAAGATCGTCGCATGAGGGGATCGAACCCGCGACCTTCGGCATAGAAAACCAGCGCTCTATCAGATGTGCTACCAGGTCAGGTCAACCAGCTATTGCTGAACTTTGGAATCGGATGTATTTTCCACAAGTTTATAATATTTGAGACCAACTTTGTGAAATTTAAAAGCATACTTCGCTCTTGTATGACAGTTTTGAAGATGACACTTGCTTCATTGGTCTGCTCTCGTTTGTTGCTTGTCGACCAGAAGGATCCCCCGTTGGGGTGCCTGGGTTTCCGTATTAAAAGTATCACCATTTTGTGCAAATGTAGTGCTTTAAATTACCAGTGTTTCTGTCATTCTCATTTGTTCTTTCTCGTTCCTAATCTCTCCTATCAATCTACTATCTTCTTCGCTAGACCAGTCGCCTGCCTTTTTTTCTGGAACACTCTCCCAAAACTCCTCATTTGTGTATGAGGGCTGTTGGGGCTATTGGACGCTCTTTGTAAATGGGGCTTCGATAAATTAGAGTAAAGCCTCAGCGTCCCCTGCATGGGATTCCTTAATTGTACTCACTCCTGATCTGTATAAAAGATCTGCCGAAACAACCCTAATGGTAACACTGAAGGCACTCCACCAACCGGCTGGTGGAGTGCCTTCAGTGTTACCATTAGGGTTGTTTCGGCAGATCTTTTATACAGATCAGGAGTGAGTCCGCTGGACCCTATATACAATGACTAACTAACAAGAAAGATGAAATGCAATTTTGTGTATCTGTGATACAAACGATTCTGGTCCATGACGACAAACTTGTCAATATGAAGAAAAATAAAAGATATATATATATATATATGTGAAATATTTATTCCATTTTCCTTTCGTTCAAAAAATGTGTAGAGTGTTGGGGTAGAAAAATGTATTTACTGTGGTTGTGTAGCGAGGTGATCTATATATTGAGTCAATATTATTATGTGTATCATGTATGCCAGTATAATCCAAAATAATAAGTTATATTTATTTTCATATTGATAATTTTTCATTGGGCTTTTTGTTTGGAAGTGCAACGGTTATGTATAGTTTAGTACAGGTGTAATAGAATCCTACAGACCATACTTGTCCCAACCCCCCGCCCCCCCTCCTCCCCCCCCCCCTCCTCCCCCCCTCTCCTCGCCCTAAACCATTTGTTGTTAACATGGATATTGTACTTGTAGTATTTGATATATGAAATGGCAACACAATATTTCTGATTTGGGTTGATCTAATTTATTTGGCGTTGTTTTATAATGGGAACTTCTAAAATATTCTGTCAGAATTTAAACTGTGGGGTTAGTTTGGTTACATTGTTACTCGACATGTTTGGAAAAAATCGTTAAACCATAATATTTGGCCTGACCGTTTGGTTGGAGTTAGTTTAGTTACATATATTTATTTGTTTTTGGACAGCTTATTATCCGTCGTTACAAAGTAATATTTGACCTGTAAGTTTCACTTCAGTTAGTTTGTTTGCATATTTCTTTCTTTTTTGATAGTTTTATAATCTTATTTTTTGCGTTTTGTATTTGTTACTTTTTGGTGGTTTTAGACATTTAGCTCAGTCTGTTGGTGAAAATAGATACAGTCTAGGCCTAGGGTTATGGTTAACACTAACACTAGCCCTTTCCCTTACAGTAGCCCTAACCCTAATTCAAATTCTAACAAACTCTAATCCTAACACTAAATGTCGAAATTTACCGTTAAAATAATAATAATTATAATATAATTATGAATGCGCAAAACGATTCGCAAACGACGTATAATGCTGCTAATAACACCGCCAGATTTTGGGCTTTTCCTGTTGCTTACCTAACAATTGTCACGTAAGAAACCTTGACAGCCATCATCATCGTCCCCTATAGGCTTAATGCGTCCGGGGACGTAAATTTTACTCAAAAAAAAAAAAAAAAAAAAAATAGAAAGAAAGAAAGAAACCTTGACGAAACCGAAGTTGACGTCAGATAACTTAGGTAGACTACTTACGTTCAATAGGCCTTATTCGGAAATGGGAGGTAACTTGTCTTTGTGTGTAGTTTTTAGTTACTTAGAGTTATCCGGTTGGACATTGGTCTCAGAACACTATGCAAGCTACCCCGAGCTGCAAGCTTTTCTTTGGGAAAGGGTGGTGATGGTTGCAAGGCAGAATTAGCGGAGCGAGCTAGGATTGCAAATGAAAACCTTTCGGTTGATCCAGAAGGTTTGATGGGAGGACACAGCAGCAGTTGTAGGCGAGAAACTGTGCTCGTTTGCAAAGAATGTCCGCCTAACGTTAGACAACTCTAGGCGCAACATGCGGGCAAGCAGGCCAAAGTTTGTTTCTCTTGGTATTTTGGATCATGGTCTAGTCTTCCTTTAACGATCATGCACAATAGGACGCTAAATGGTGGTGTTCGTCGTCAGACAGGTATCAAATTTACCTTGAGTTGGTTCGGTAATAGGAGATATCTACTATTACATAATCTCTGCAGTTTACCTTGAGTTGATTTGGTTACATATTTGTTTATGGTGAAAAGTTTGTTATCTTTATTACGGTGTTCTTTTTTGTTTGTTTGTTTTGTTTTGTTTTGAGAAAGTCTTCTCTGTTTTCTATTTCTAAATATTTGTTTTTATTCTTCTAGACTATATATACATTATATTATATATTATATTGAATTTAATGTTTGCTTTTCTATATTTAATTAATAGTTTTGACAGTTGTGCTAATTAGCAAGTTCGGTGATGGCTTTGTACTTTCATTGAATTGTATAGCACTTTATTGTGACTTTTGTCGACAATTTGCATTTTCATTATTTAATTATTTGATTCTGATGGAATTTGTGATTATATTTATTTATCAGTGTTCCTTTTGGTGAGTGGAGAGGTGAGGGGGGGAGGGGGGGGGTGTAAAATAACAATTTGTATCAAGTGTGTTCCATAAGGTGACTTTTTGTTGTGGTAATTTTGCATATATTTTATTCATTTCTGTTTTCATGATAATTTGGAATTTTTAGTATGATTTTGAACCAGTTGTGTTCCGTATTATGACCTTTTTGTATGTTGTTGTGATTTTGGAGTCCATTTTGGATTTTGTATAGTGCGATTTGTCTAGTCAGAGGCGTTTACTTGTGTTGTGATGGCGTGCCATGTTTTGGCATTATGTTAAACACAATCTGATTTTGTTGCGAAAGTTTTGCTTTGGGACTATTTTTGAGTCTTGTGGTATTAAATTTATTAATATTAGGAACATTGGTGAATATACTATTAATGTTTGCTTTATTTATTCATTTTATAATATTCGCTAAT
>CM072512.1:128613133-128645633 GCA_036898135.1 Oncomelania hupensis
TCTCCACTATCCAAAGCAAGTCTGGCATTTGCCTTACAGAAGAACAAGAAGTCTTGGACAGATGGACAGAGTACTGCTCTGACCTTTACAACCATACACCAAATGGAGACCCATCAGTTCTAGCATGTCCCGAGAGCAGAGAAGAAGAAGAAATCCTCCCAATTCTCCGGGAAGAAGTTGAGGCAGCAGTGCAATCGCTGAAGAAAGGGAAGTCAGCGGGAGTGGACAACATACCAGCGGAACTGCTACAAGCAGGAGGAGAAGCGATGACTGATGCTCTCACCATTATCTGTAACAAGATCTGGCAGAGTGGGGAATGGCCTACACCATGGACCCAGTCGCTTGTCATCACTCTTCCCAAAAAAGGTAACCTTCAGGAGTGTGAAAATTACCGCACCATCAGCCTCATCAGCCATCCCAGCAAGGTCCTCCTGAAAATAATACTCAACAGGTTGAAACCACAAGCTGAACAAATCATAGCTGAAGAACAAGCAGGATTCATGGCAGGGCGAAGTACCACTGAACAGATTTTCAACCTCAGAATAATCTGTGAGAAATACCTACAGCACCAACAACATCTATATCATGTGTTCATAGACTTCAAGAAGGCATTTGACCGAGTCTGGCATGCAGCTCTATGGGCAACCATGAAAGTGTACAACATCAGCCCTAAAATTATAGAAGTCATCAAAAGCCTGTATGACAAGGCTACCAGTGCAGTCCTCCATAACAGCGTCATCGGGAACTGGTTCAGAACAACAATCGGTGTGCGTCAAGGATGCCTACTCTCTCCAACACTCTTCAACATCTTCCTAGAGCGCATCATGTCAGATGCTCTTGCAGATCACGAAGGCACAGTCAGCATAGGGGGCAGAGCAATCTCCAATCTTCGTTTTGCGGATGATGTTGATGGATTGGCTGGAGAGGAACAAGAACTTGAACAGCTTGTACAGAGGCTTGACACCACCTCCAGAGCTTATGGAATGGAAATAAGTGCAGAGAAGACCAAAATGATGACCAACAACACCAATGGCATCAACACGGACATCAAAGTACAAGGCCAATCCCTCAACACAGTGCACAGCTTCAAATATTTAGGAGCCATTGTGTCAGACAATGGGTCTCGACAGGAAGTCCTCTCCAGGATCGCACAAACAACTGCTGCCCTGACAAGGTTGAAGCCCATTTGGAAGGACAGAACCATCAGTCTACATTCCAAAGTAAGACTGCTGCGCTCTCTGGTCATCTCCATCTTCCTATATGCTTGCGAAGCATGGACCCTCACAGCAGATCTCCAACGAAGAATACAAAGCATGGAGATGAGGTGCTACAGAAGACTTCTGTGCATTTCCTATACCCAACACATCACCAACGTTGAAGTCCGACAGACCATCACACAAGCCATTGGACAACACGATGACCTGCTCACAGTGGTGAAGAAACGGAAACTCCGATGGTATGGCCACGTCACCAGATCATCAGGCCTTGCAAAGACCATTCTGCAAGGCACAGTGCAAGGAGGTAGAAGAAGGGGGAGACCGAAAAAGAGGTGGGAGGACAACATTCGAGAATGGACTGGTTTGACACTGAGCGAAGCCATGAGGGCTGCTGAGGACAGAGAAAGATGGAGTATGCTGGTTAAGCGATCATCTGTGGTGCCCCTACGACCTTCGGGTTATGGGACAGGATAGGATAGGATAGGATTGTAGTCTCTGTCCCCCACATCCTTCCTCCCCCCTCTCTCGTCCCCCACATCCCCCTTCCTCATCACCCTATCCCTTCCCCGTCCATTGTAAAAAGGTCAAAGGTAAAGGTAGTCCCATAGCCTTGTGGCCGTAGGGGAGCGTGATGTTGGAGATCACACTTATCTTGGGCCAGCGTAATGAGGGTGATGCCCATATCTCTCCCTCGCTGCTTTACCTTCCCCACCCTTAAAAGAGTAGGTACTCAGTCACAGTTGAGTCAACTGGAGGCGTTGTTATTTGTCGCTTCACGTTTTGCGGTCAGCCATCCAAGTGCTTAGGGTTGTTTCAGCAGATCTTTTATGCGGACCGGGGGTTGTCCGGTCCTGATTTGGCTCGAATTAGTCCGCTGGACCTAAAGCAACAATCAATCAATCAATCAATCAATCAATCAATCAATCAATCAATCAATCAATCCAAGTGCTAACCGCACTGGACGGTGCTTAACTTGCGACACAGTAGCGAGTGCTCCAACCACTGCGCTATCCGACACCCCACATTGTTAATGTGTTTTTAAAGTTTAATTTTAGGTGTTTAATATCACCTAAATGTGTGAACAAACATTAACTAAAAGATTGACAGACGGCTTTAGTTTATCTCCTTTATTCCCATGTTCTTCCTTTTATCTTGTCTACGCTATCAATAGAAACTTTACAGTCAGTGGGCAAAATGTCACTTGCATAGTGCGGCCAGATAGTTGCGGGACTGTTGATTTCTTATCTGGTGCGTGACTTGTTGATTTCACCGCACTGTGGGTTTTTTTCTCTTTCTCCTACGAGCCGCAGTTTGTCTCCTGCACGGAATTTGTATAGACCCCCTACACGCCTCATCTTCTTACCCCTCATTTTATTTTCCGTGTCTTTTATAGAACAGAATCTTGCCAATTCAGCTCTCAAAAGCCGAATCGGAATTCCGAATGTTTGGCGCAGCAAGATGATCCGATGTACTGAGTGAAAGCCTATTTTGCTCTCTCATGTAATAAGTACAGGTCTAGAGCTCACATAATTAATCATTTCCTTTGGAACTCTGATGGAGTCTTACATAATTATTGTGTTACACATATTTTTTCCCTTCCGCGCATTATTACGGAGTTTGCAATTGGAATTCGCTCATCGATGATAAATGCAGTAAGAATGTTGTAAATAGCTGATGGCCATCCCTGAGTGGTATATTCTTAATGCCGGCATATCCCCTGCACTGCCAGATATTCGACTTCCTCGACGCAGGAAATAGAAGTTGCCCTTCTCGTTTTCACGGTAGCACCTGGTGGGAAGTTTAGCAAGGTAGATGCCAGCGTTTATCTAATAATCGACACGGCGGTTACACAAGCACCAATGGCGCCCCAGGGACTAGCAGTAGTAAGGGCAAACCACATGGAAAGAGGGCGGTGATAGGGCGTGACCTTGAGGTACTCCGTACGTTCTGCTACACGTTTTCCCCTTTCCTCCTTAATTTTGCGCAGTTCCTTACTTTAGCTCTGTACGATTTTACTGTGGTATTTAAATGGTCTAGATTGACTATCACATTTAGCTATGCCTTTCGACGCGAAACTGTCAAATGCGTTTATGATATTACATCAGAAACAGTGTTCAGCCACAGAACTCTCTCTCTCTCTCTCTCTCTCTCTCTCTCTCTCTCTCTCTCTGTCTCGCTCTCTCTCTGATTCTCAAGTTAATGTTAAAGGTTCTTTATTATGTTCACTTGTTAAGGGACAGATAGGAAGATTAGACTTATTAATTAGTCTAAAATCTGTATCCCTAATTTTAAAAAAAGTATTAAAAGTTTCAAAAAGTTTCTCTCTCTCTCACACACACTCACACACACACACCCACACGCATACACACAACCGTGTAGGAACGCCGTTGTGATGACTGTCATGAAACTCTACATAGATTATTTTGGCACTTTTCAATTTTTTGAAGCTAACTCTAACCCTAACCCAAACCCTAACTATAACCGCAACCCTTAACCTAACCCTAAGCCTAACACAACCCTAACCCTAACGGAACATTGTTTTGACGTCAAAATAACGGGGCCGTCAAAAGAAAGTACGTAGAGTGTATGTCAAGTGTATGTCAGAGTAACGGCGTTTCTAGCCCCACGCACACACACACACACCTACACACCCACCCACCCACCCACACACACACACACACACACACACACACACACACACACACACACACATACATACAGTGGCGCCGTTTATCAATGCCATGCCAATCTTGGATTCTACAATTTTCATTGCAAACCTACCTTTCAACTTTGCGCTTCTGGTATGAGTTCTCTTTTATGAACAAACAGTATGTTTGTCAGCGGTGAGCAGGAAATGTCTTATTTGGGAGCGTTCTCCTGCTGTGCTTGATAAGAAATATGTATATTAAATTATTCCGAGGCCTGGATGCCGTTAGATGTTGTGTCGGGTGATCATCCGCTTTAAATCTGTTGCGGTGGAAAGGGAATGGACGGATCAGGATTACGCCGCCTTCAGATACACTTCCTTTGTTATTCTGGCACCGGTGTCTGTTGCCTTTCTCCCTTTCCTGTTACTGAGTGTTAGATCGTTCCTTCTGTTGTCAAGATGGCCAACATTCAACGTCTATATAGGAATGACTAGCAACTTAGTGTTGGAAAGATAGTTGCTGAATTCCTGGCATTTCATATATTCACCTAGTTATTGGATGTTGGTTTGGTATATTATTTATTTTAAAGACAGTTTAAACATTCATTTATATCAGAGAAAAATAGACATATAACAACAACCAAAAACACTTCCGGTTTCTCATAGTGCTCTTTCCAGTGCAGGAACAGAATGTTATAAATAGCACTAATAAGCAAACAATAGAGCTACTTCGTAAATAGCTGTCAACATGTATTTTGTTCCGCATTTCAGGGGAAGCAACCTACTCTCGGTTTATTTAGGAGTACTTCCTAACTAGCTGTCAACATATGTATTTTGTTCCGCATTTCAGGGGAAGCAACCTACTTTCGGTTTATTTACGGATAATGTCCATTGAGACATACTTTCCTAGAAGGAGAGAGGCTGTCCGAACAGTTTGGTTTTCAATACTTGTGTGCAGCTGCAATGGCGTTTCTTTGCTTGCGTTATTGCGTTACCTTATTTTGTTGTTGTTGTTGTTGTTATTGTTGTTGTTGTTGTTATTTGGCACTGGCTATCAATGAGCAAACTCAAACCATCAGTTCGTCTGTAGCAGCAGGACCCTACGTGATATAGTACTCACTCAGGAATGCCTTCTTATGCTTTTAATGTTTGGTACTAATCCAGCAACAGTATTCTGTATGCTGGTATGGTGATCAGCCACAATGGCGACCGTGGAAAAAAAAGAAGAGAAAGAAAGAAAGAAAGAGATTACTCTTATATAGCGCACTTATAAGCTCAGAGAGCTTCTCAAAGCGCTGGCCACTACTGTCCAGCAATCACAAAATAGTTTGCTGAAGTCAGGATTCGAACCCATGTCGCCCGAGACGCGTGTACACAAGTCGAACGCTCTGACGACTGAGCTATCCCTGCCAGAGATCTGGCGAGAAATCTAAGGACATTTGGTTAATGATAGCGTTGGCTGGAGATGGAATTCTTTTGTGACGGCGATACGTGAAGGAGAAAAATCTTCCTTCTTTGAAGATCCCACTCCCGCATGAGGTGATTATTACACAGCGAGTTGATGCCGAGATGTTCTGAGGGATCGGTTCATTTAAAGAGCAAGGATGCCATCGTGCAAGTTATAATGAACAGAGTTATGTCTTAAGGGTCTGGTATACCGCTAACCTCCACGCTGCTCTGGCATGCTCAGTGCGGTTCCGTGAAAACATAATCCTCCGCGTTGTGGATGTCTTGTCTCTTTGAAGTTGCCACCCCCACTGAAGGCGAATATAAGTACGCGCGTCCTTTCAGGAAGATGATCGAGATACGCGATACATTCTTCCCAGGACCCCTCTTTCCCTGGGATGGTTATCCCCGTCTGCCAGATCGCCAAGGATGAATGGGGACGTTAAACCTCAATGTTCAGGATGAATTAAACGGCAGCAATACATCAAGATCTTAGCATCTAATCACGAATTAATAATAATAATAATAATAATAATAATAATAATAATAATAATAATAATAATAATAATAATAATAATAATAATTCTATCCTATCCTATCCCGTAACTCGGAGGTCGTAGGGGCACCGCAGATGATCGTTTAACCAGCGTACTCCATCTTTCCCTGTCCTCAGCAACCCTGATTGTTTCGTTCAGTGTCAAACCAGTCCATTCTCGAATGTTGTCCTCCCACCTCTTTTTCGGTCTCCATCTTCTTCTACCTCCTTGCACTGTGTCTTGCAGGATGGTCTTCGCAAGACCTGATGATCTGGAGACGTGGCCATACCATCGGAGTTTCCGTTTTTTTCACCACTATGAGCAGGTCATCGTGTTGTCCAATGGCTTTGTGTCTGTCGGACTTCGTCGTTGGTGATGTGCTGGGTATAAGAATAATAATAATAATACGTGTTGCTATATACGTGCCTTTCTTTTCAAAATAATATTTCTCTCTTACAACAATCAGACTCAAAATGCGGCGATCTGTAACCAACTTACATAGTACACTCCTACATACACAATAAACACAAACATCACTCAGACATGTGGTGTAAAGGCAGGAAGATCGGTTTTAAAAGACGGAAAGGAAAGTAATTTTTAATGTTTGAAATTTACATTGACAGCCTCCAATACTTTTATCAAGGAAGGGGGTCACGGAAACCGGAGTACCCGGAGAAAACCCTCTGTGACCTGATAAGTCTCGTAGCTAGGTTAAATATTGCGACCCCGACGGCCGGGGATCGAACCCACGCTCTTCCGACCTTGATCTTTGTGAAAGAATAAAAGGTCAAGGATACAAAAGGCTAAGAGGTGGTTATAGCATCTGCAGACTGCCGCTATACCTTCATGTTTGCAGGCCACTGACGGTTACAGGAGATTCAGCTCCTGAGATTTGTGTCGTCCTTTGCGCTGTGCATCCGCTGGCGGGGATGTATGTTTATGAATTCTGGGGGCAGTGTTAAGGACGAGTAAAATGGACGAATAGAAGACTTCAAGCTGAAGTCACAGGAGATACACACACAACACGAAACATTTGTTAAACACGCGAATATATTTGTTGTCATGTTTTGACCGCGTTTCAACGTGTGAACATGTCTACAACATTAATTTTGTTGTGCAGCTGTTTGTTGTTTGTTTGGTAAGGTTTAACGTCCCCGAACACCAAGGCATATTGGAGACGATGGTTGTGCAGCTGTTTGAATACTGTTGGGTGATTTAGAACCTGTTCTAAATTTGCGTTGCAACAACATTGTTGTAGCCAATCAGAACGTAGACATTTAGCCGAGCGCAGCATTAAATGCAAGTCGGGCTGCAGGGGCGGATCAGAGTAAATGCCCGGAGGGGTAGGGGGGGGGCACTGCCATTTTTTATTTTTTTTTTATCCGGTATACAGATTCGTGCTTGCACTCAAACACAGTAAAAGAAATGTTGACATGAGTGTGGTTTTTTATGTGTGTGTGTGTGTGTGTGTGTGTGTGAGAGAGAGAGAGAGAGAGAGAGAGAGAGAGAGAGATCAACACGTGCGTGTTTCGCGTGAAATTAAAAATTAGTTGTAAGAAAAAAAAAAAAAAAAAGGTTGACACATTGGCCCACAGTTAGAACACTTACTTTCTCAAGCGTTCAGCATATTTGCGAGGTTGAAGAACCATGATGGTGCGGTATCTTCCCGCAAACCGTTCTATGACATCGTCAATGTCCACTGTGATGTGTCGGTGAGCCCTCATTAGAGCGAGCCCGTTGAGCCTGGTCTCACCCATCGTTGATCTCAGATAGGATTTCAGCGTCCTGATGCCGCTGATAGTTCTTTCACATTCAGCTGTTGTGACCGGAAGAGTGCACAAATGGGTCAGTAGCACGTGAATGTTCGGGAAAAAATCCACATTGCATGCTCTGAGAGTCTTGGCCACAGTATCAGGAACGGCCCCTGCATCAGCGCTCTCCCACTTGTGCATTCATCTGATGTACTCGGTGTCCACCTCATGAAAACTTGGCAGATCTGCTTGCCATAGACTGGCAAGTCGCTCGATACCCTCGGGTACCTTCTGAAAACCTGCCACTGGCCCGTTCCTGCCTTGCACGATGCACGAGGGTACAAGACCAAGCCCGTCAACAGCAATTTCAGAGCCGGTGGTGAAGCGAGAGTCCAGCTAGGCGATGAGGTGATCCAAAAACGGGATACCCATGGACCTGCGGAAGTAATCTTCAGTTGTCTCTGCTGGCGGGTTACTCCGACATGTCTGTCGTTCTGAACCCCTTGGTCTGCGCAGATCAGAGTCGGCTGTTGCTGCCACCCGACTTACTTCCTGAAATCAGCTGCTGAAGGTTGCAATGACGTCATCCCTGAATCCCTTAACTGTTGTCGTCACTGCGCTTATTTCTCCGTACGCAGCCACAACATCCTTTGCTTTTTGCTGAAGTTTCAAAGTCAGTGGACGGAGAACTTGCAGGCATTTTTTGGTGACGACAAAAGCAACCAGAAAGTCACCCGACTGGAAAGCGTGCAAAAACCCTCCAGCTTTGGTGAGCGTTTCACTGTCCCAATCTGTGTTCTCCTGCACCATCTGGCCAAGGCAGTCATAGACCACAGGGAAGAGTTCGGCGAAAGTTTCAAAGGCAGAGTGCCTCTCGACCCACCGTGTTTTACACAGGTCGACCAGTTTTCTCCTCTTGCTTTCTGCTTGGGCTGACTCCACCACATGTTCAAACTTTCTCTGTCATTTTGGAGAAAGAGAGAAGAACAGGGACACATCTTTCAGGACTCCAAACATGTTCTTCACTGCTAGAATTCTGCAGGCATGAGCAACACAAAGGTTCAAGCAATGAGATGCGCAGTGGAAGTACAGAGCCTGCTTGGTAAGTTCTTGAATGCGTGCCCGAGGGCCAATGAAAACCCTGAACAGGTGGATAGACTAGTGGGGAAGGGGGGCACGCTTTTCTTCTTTCCACCTTTTAAAATTTTTGTATTATTATTATTATTATTATTATTATTATTATTATTATTATTATTATTATTATTATTATTATTATTATTATTATTATTATTTGTGTTTGTGTGTGTGTTTCCCTTTTTTTCTTCTTATTTTTTCTTTACTTTTCCTTTTTTTTCTTCCCTTTTTTTTTCTTCCCTTTTTTGGGGGGGTCGCTCATGGGGGGGGGGGGGGGGGGGGGCACGTGCCCACTGTTGCCCCCCCCCCCCCCCCTCGTCCGCCCCTGCGCTGGAAAAGAAGCGGGGTCACTGTCAAATTTATCTCAGCGACCAAACGCTCAGTTTTCTCGAACTTTATCAAAGCTTTGATGCACTCTGGAATAATCTGGACCCACGGTGGAGTCGGCCACGTTTTCACAAGTAAAACAACCGCGCAAAGTGAACGCCACTCTCGGAAGATGGCTGAGGGCGCACTGTTTTCACGCGGATGTTGCAGATATTAACACTACCGTTCTTCCTGGTTAACCACAGTTTCTAAACAATGTTGTCGAAATAGTGTAGCAGACTTGGTCGTGCTTTACACCTCTAGATCGCACACTGGCCGCAACCCAAACTACACCTGATAGCTTGAAATGAAATGACGTTACCGTTTAGAAGCTGTGATGAGGTTAAAAACACAACAAAGCTGTGAAGGATGTGTATAATTAGGAAATAGGTACGGTGTAACTAACGTTGCACTTATGTTTAATTAATCGCTAACTACTCATTAAATTCACGAGTTTTGCGGATAGCGATTATCTTGGCGTTGGCATCCGATTCCTGCCTTAACCGACCTCGTCTGATTTGGCAGTTTTGCTGACGCATGCCGCATGTGAGAGTACTTGAAAGCCGTTCTTCGTAAAACTTCGCATGCGAGCAGTCTGGATTTAAAGATCTCATGCACATTTTTTTTTCCTTTGTTTGTTAGCTTTCCCCCCCCCCCCTCTTTCCCCCACCCCTCTCCCAGCCTCTTTCCATCCACACCCCCAGTTATTACTTTGCATGTGAGCAGTCTGGGTTTAAAGATCTCATGCAATTTTTTAAAATCTTTGTTTGTTTGCTTTCCCTCCCCCACCTCCCCCCTTTCCCACTCCTCCCCACCCCTCCCCAGTTATTGTTGCATTGTGGGTAGAACACATTTTTCTGGTCACTATAATTTTGTTCACAAAATAATGGTGGTTGCACAGCTTTGAGGTTTGACCCATTTGTCGATTTTTCTGCCGTTCTTGCTGTCCGAAGTGTATTGTGCACATTCGCCTCCCCCCCATCCCTCCCCTCCCTGCATTACCCACTGTCCGTCTCCACCACCTTCCACCACAACCCCACCCCACCGCTTTTGTGTGGCTAAACTAGGCCCATGGTCTAGGAGCCTAGTTCAATAATTATATTGTTGCCTTGATGTATGTGTAAAAATAAAAGGCCTAAGGTAATGCCCCGTTACAATAGGATCGAACGAACTGACAGGGTTATCTCCCTCGTCCAATTGTCGCTCAATATTGATTGACTTAGCAGCAGCTTTTCTTCTTCTTCTTCTTCTTCTTCTTCTTCTTCTTCTTCTTCTTCTTCTTCTGTTCCCCGTGCGAGTGTCGGGGATTTCAGTAAATATAGTATCCCCACTTTCTGGAAATTTAGTGCTTTAAATTTCCACTGTCACTGTCTTTCTCCTTTGTTCTTTCTCATACCTATTCTGTTCTATCAATGTTCTATACTATCTTCTTCTTCGCTAGACCAGTCACCTACATTTTAAAAAAAAAATAGAAAACTCTTCCCAAAATCCTCATTTGTGAAAGAGGCCTGTTGGGTCAGCTTGGGAATATTGGACGCTTTCTGCCAATTGGTCATAGGGCTTCCTATGATATTATTATTTAGCAATGTAGGCATGTTCTATGTATGTGTTTTGTTGATATTTTATAGTGATGTTTATATTCTATTTTGTTTTTGTACATGGGAGTTCAATAAATTAGAGTCTAGCCTCAGCGTCTTCTGCTTGAGATGCCTTTATTGTAAAGTGACCGGCAGGTGGAGTGCCGTCAGTGTTGCCACTAGGGTTGTTTCAGCAGATCTTTCATACGGGATCAGGAGTGAATCCTCTTTCAACCAAGTTGTGGTCCTGATTTTGTGGTCCTGATTCGACTCTTTGCAGTCCGCTGGTACCTGTAAGCAATGAATAACTAACCTCTTCTTCTTCTTCTTCTTCTTCTTCTTCTTCTTCTTCTTCTTCTTCTTCTTCTTCTTCTTCTTCTTCTTCTTCTTCTTCTTCTTCTTCAGGATACTGTGGATATTCCGATTGTCCTGAAAAAACCAAACTCCACAATTTTGGGGTGTGCACTGCACTGCAGGCTCATAGTAACATTACGTCATTATATCTTTTCGCACTGGTTACATACCATTACGGTGACACTTGCTGCATTAGTATTCAAAGTTTCCATAATAATAATAATAAATAATAATAATAATAATAATAATAATAATAATAATAATAATAATAATAATAATAATAATAATAATAATAATAATAGCAATAATAATAATAATAATAATAATAATAATAATAATAATAATAATAATAGCAATAATAATAATAATAATAATAATAATAATAATAATAATAATAATAATAATAATAATAATAATAATAATAATGATTTAAAAATAATAATAATGTAGTAGTAGTAGTAGTAGTAGTAGTAGTAGTAGTAGTAGTAGTAGTAGTAGTAGTAGTAGTAGTAGTAGTAGTAGTAGCAATAGTATTTCTCGTCCAATTGTCCCTCAGGGTGTCTGCGCTTCCTCTGCCCATTCTCACTTTGGGGCATTGAACGGATTAATTATAGTGCACAATTTGTTACGAGTTTGGCATTGGGGCGTGTCTGGAAGTTTAAACCGCCCTCGTGCCAACGCTTTACTTAATTGGCCCCGAGTTCTTAAGGTTTATTGCAGAGGTGTGTAGCCTACAGCACGTGGGCACACCTGTTGAAGTGCCAGATATCTTTTTTTTAACCGATATCACCATTGGTCTTCAACGTCGCGCTAGATTTCCTGTTACGACTAATTTATAAGAGTTTACAGTACACGTCGTCCTGCACCGGCGGAGCGGTAGCGTGGTGGTTAAAGTAAGCGCTGCGGCTCTTTGGTTTGTTAAAGGGACCTGTGATCACAGTGAGTGCTGCTCTCACCGGAAAAGATACGGTTAAGACAACATGTAACATTCTTAATGAGGAGAAACGGTACAGACTGCGTCAATAAAACTAAACTAAAAGCTCGTATTCCAGGCCATGGAAAAATGTCAGCTAATACTACTACTACTACTACTACTATTACTACTTCTACTACTACTACTACTACTACTACTACTACTACTACTACTACTACTACTACTACTACTAAAAGAAAGAAAGATATTTCTCTTATATAGCGCACCTACAAGCTCAGAGAGCTTCTCAAGGCGCTGGCCAGTAATATCCAGCAATCACACAATAATTGGCTGAAGTCAGGATTCGAGCGCACGTCGCACAAGACGCACTCACACAAGTCGTGCGTTCTGACCACTGAGCTATCCCTGCCGCCTACTACTACTACTACTACTACTACTACTACTACTACTACTACTACTACTACTACTACTACTACTACTACTGCTACTACTACTACTACATATAATAACAACATTAATACTTATAATAATAATAATAATAATAATAATAATAATAATAATAATAATAATAACCATCATCATCATCATCATCATCAACATCATCATCAACATCATCATCATCAATCATAATAACAACAAGAACAACAATAACAATACTACTAGTACTACTTCTACTACTACTACCACTACTACTACTACTACTATTACTACTACTACTACTACCAATAATGTAGTAATAATAATAATAATAATAATAATACTAATAATAATAATAATAATAATAATAATAATAATAATAATAATTACTACTACTACTACTTCTACTTCTACTTCTACTACTATTATTACTATGGGTACGCGATAAAATAGAGAAAGACGATCTGCTCCTAAAGAATGAAAAGTTAAAACTGAAATATGCCACAAAAGGAACTGATATCAAGATTGCGTTGCCTTGTATTTAGCTGGAATTGCCGCTGGAGCCCTGAGTTGCCAGTTTTCATTATTTAATGTCTGCAAGTACAAGTCCTACAAGATGGTAAGCCATCCAAATGTATTGCCAGACAATCGGACACATCGCTGAAAATCAACATTTTCAAAAGCGTTACTTTTGGTGGCCATGTTTTCACTCGGCTATATCCTATATAAACAAAATCATAGAAGGGAATGACGGGTCAATATGTAAACTATCTATAAGCAAAAAGTCGTCAAATTCCATACAGCCAATTTTGAGATAAAGCGCAAAATGATTTAAAAAAAAAAACTGACTTCAGAGACCTTGGTCTTTGTGAAAGAACAAAGGCCAAGGACACAAAAGGCTAAGAGGTGGTTAAAGCCTCTGCTTAATAAAAAAATAATCAAAATAGGTTTGACCAACCCGACCGACAACCTGTGTAGCAAAAATCAACCAAATCAGTTTTTGAGATATTGAGCAAAAACATGTTCAGCAACATTATGACGCCAGCGACCTTAACCTTTGAGGTGGAGAAAATATGAAGGTACCGGAGGCTTACTGGTAATCTAGATAAAATCCGTTCAGTGATTTTTGATATATGAAATGCAAGGCACCGACGGACCGACAGGCCGACCTTTTAGCTCGTTATGATTGCATATTATTTCAAAGTATTTGCAGAAAATTAATGCAAGAATCATCCCATTTCGTAGCCGTTGAAAGGCTTAGCTTTCAACGCTTTATAGTTGTTGATAAGTGTGCAGATGTCTTTAACTATTTACCTGCCTATCCTTCATCATCAGAGATGTGACAGGTGCTAAGGGGAGGGAAATCTGGAGTTCCGTTGCTCGGACTTGACGTCTCAGGGTGATGTAATCCAGATTCGCGGTCTGCAACATTCTGATCACATCAACCACCAGCCTGGGTCTCGTCTCTTCACGTCCCATTTGCCTTGTATCCGCGATTACGCTCACATGGTCAACAGGAGCATTACCAAGTACAATGGACCCTTGCTATCGAAGAAATAGTGGATCCCCGATAGTGTGTTGGAACATTGATAGCATTGCGGGTCCTGTGTATATATATGTGTCCGGGCCAATAAAATGCTACCACTTTTTAATCATAAAAAAGTAGTTTTTAATGAGAACGTTTTCGAAAACTTTATTCACAGAAATGTCAAAATTATCATTTGCTACCAAACCTAATGAATTTTTTCACTGAATTTCCTCAATTCTTTCCTGGAGATAGGCTTATATCATGGCGCACAGACAACTCATGGCCTGCCCACTCCCTCGATCTTTTCCCGGCAGACTACTTCCTATGAGGGTACTTGAAGGAGAGAGTGTACTACAACAACCCTCAGACTACTTCCTATTAGCGTACATGAAGGACAGAGTGTACTACAACAACCCACAGACCATTGAAGGAAGCCCTGAAGACCAACATCCGTCATGAAATTCGGAGAATCCCACTTGAGATGTATAGCAATATCATCACAAATTTTAATGTGCGTGTTGCAACTGTAATCCAGAGAAGAGGAGCGTGGATTGAGCATATAATCAATTATTAAACTGTGTACAGAACGAGGGAAAAAGTGGGAAACATTTGGTATCAAATGATAATGTGGTGCTTCCGTGACATTTCTGTGAAGAAAATTTTTGAAAACGTTTTCATTGTAAAAACGTATGTACAATTAAAAAGTGGTAACATTTTATTGGCTCACCCTGTGTGTGTGTGTGTGTGTGTGGGTGCGTGTGTGTGGGTGCGTGTGTGTGTGTGAGTGTGTGTGTATATAAAACACTTTTAAAACGACAACATGTTATCCACTCAATTTGAATTGCCAAATTTTCGGTTTTTAATAACCTTCTTCAGGGCATTACAATGTCAGTGTGATAATGTACAAGCGTTTTACCTACTACTAGAATTCGTGACTATAATTCACAAACCACACATAGATACTAAGTGAACATGAATTCAACTCTATTATAAAAACCACCACCACACACACACACACACACCCACACACACACACACAATATCTATACACCACACCCAACAACACACACATAATACAACACACACACATCTATATATATAAATTGCTTAGCCGGAAGTCATTCTTCGCCTCTACTGTAAAGTTCGTCCGGTATGGACGCTGATCTGGGCAGGTGCTGGGCGCTGCGGATGGGCCTGCTGTGCGCTCAAAACCCGCGAAATCGTTATAGCCGACATTTCCTTACCGAACGTTTAACCGTTTCTGAGATAAATAAATAAACAAAATGTCCACAAACTGCAATAGCCTCATTCCGCGCGTGGTTTCGATTCAACCCGTGTCAAGAACGTGCTGGTCCGTAATACCGCAAATTTTGTTTTATTTCCATTCAAAACACTTTTGCACTCATGTCACCAATCTAACAAAATTTTGTGTTTAACTAATTAAATTTGATTAATTAAAAATCGAATCGAGGTTTCAGCATGTTTTCCCATATAGACCAAAAAATTGATGGTATTTATACGAAGCCTTGGTAGCTCACTTAGTAAGACATTCGCCTATCGTGCAGGCGACCCAAGTTCAAATCTCCCGTGGGACATTTTTTTTAGTTTTTTTTTACACTACAATATGATATTTTTCTTTTTAATTTAGGCTTTTTACTTTTAACTTATTTATTATTATTATTATTATTATTATTATTATTATTATTATTATTATTATTATTATTATTATTATTATTATTATTATTATTATTTTAAAAAAAGGTAAAGGTGGTCCCATAGCCTTGTGGCCGTAGGGGAGCGTGATGTTGGAGATCACACTTATCTTGGACCAGCGTAATGAGGGTGATGCCCATCTCTCTCCCTCGCTGCTTTACCTTCCCCACCCTTAAGAGAGTAGGTACTCAGTCACAGATGAGTCAACTGGGGGCGTTGTTATTTGTCGCTTCACGTTTTGCGCTCACCCATCCAAGTGCTAACCGCACTGGACGGTGCTTAACTTGCGACACAGTAGCGAGTGCTCCAACCACTGCGCTATCCGACACATTATTATTATTAATAAACTAATAATGATAATAATAATAATAATAATAATAATAATAATAATAATAATAATAATAATAATAATAATAATAATAATAATTATTATTATTATAATTATATCTTATATCAAATTTTATTTTAAAACCTTGGTGTTTTTTATTTCTATTTGTATTATTCTATATTCAATATTATTATTATTATTATTATTATTATTATTATTATTATTATTAATATTATTATTATTATTATTATTATTACCAAGGATCGGGATGGGGTGGTACGTGTAGGTAAAAGGGGGCTACGGGTAGGTTTAAAGGGGCTTGGGTAGGCATAACGGGGATACGGGTATATATAAGGGGGTATGGTGATGGTCGATTCCTTTCATCCATACCTGCGAAACGATCAACGGGGAAGTATCAAGGAGGGTACAGGTAGGTTACAAGGGGGTACGGAAGGTATCAAGGGGGGATGGGGAGGTATCAAGTGGGTTCGGGGAGGTATCAAGGGGGTATGGTGAGGCATCATAGGGGGGGGACGGGGAGATATCAGGGGGGGGGATATGGTGAGGTATCAAGGGGGATATAGTGAGGTATCATCGTCCAAATGAAACTCGCAGACAACAGTTGTCTCTCTGTCTACATTTTAAACAGCAACCTGTGTACCCTGGCTTGCCAGGGTACAAAAACCACTAGTATATAGATAGATAGATAGATAGATAGATAGATAGATAGATAGATAGATAGATAGATAGATAGATAGATAGATAGATAGATAGATAGATAGATAGATAGATAGATAGATAGATAGATAGATAGATAGATAGATAGATAGATAGATAGATAGATAGATAGATAGATAGATAGATAGATAGATAGATAGATAGATAGATAGATAGATAGATAGATAGATAGATAGATAGATAGATAGATAGATAGATAGATAGATAGATAGATAGATAGATAGATAGATAGATAGATAGATAGATAGATAGATAGATAGATAGATAGATAGATAGATAGATAGATAGATAGATAGATAGATAGATAGATAGATAGATAGATAGATAGATAGATAGATAGATAGATAGATAGATAGATAGATAGATAGATAGATAGATAGATAGATAGATAGATAGATAGATAGATAGATAGATAGATAGATAGATAGATAGATAGATAGATAGATAGATAGATAGATAGATAGATAGATAGATAGATAGATAGATAGATAGATAAATGCTACTCCTTTATTATAGACAATCCATTCTAATTACTTAATGCATGCCTCTATGTCCGACACGGCGTATATTTCGTGCTGTAGAAAAATAATATATTTTTAAAATTTAAAACATAAAAAATTTGATAGTTTTTTTTTTTTTTTTGGTTGTTGTTTGCATTTTTAGGTAATAATAATTAGTGGTCATAATATTTCGAAATATTTTGAAATAGTCGGGAATCAGCTGGAACTTAACCGTCTGTCGGTCGGTCCGTCTGATGCGTTGCGCGCCCATGCATATCTCTCAAGAACCACTGAACGAACTTTGACATGTGGGTTAGGATGGACAATCTAATGGTGACAATGAACGACCATTCGGACGGGAGATAGTAATCCTGTCAAACTGTTCCACCCTGTTGTAGCTGTGGGCGAAGAAAATTTGAGCCTGATTTGGACGGTAGTCTAGATAATTCTGTCAAAGTTCGACCCCATTGCAGCTAAAAAGGTCAACCATAGTACCTTTAAAAATTGATCGCAAGCGATGGAAACACCTAGTGCATTACTCGTAATTTTCTGAATATTTGGGGGTTAAAAAAAAAAGAAAAAGAAAGGGTGATGGAAGGGCCTGCACTCACCTACATAGCTAACACAGTGCCAGAATATTTGCAGCCTGATTTCACGTAGAACGCTGCTTGGCATCTGACGGTTGACGAACGGAAAATTTGAAAAATGCAGGCATGTGCGTGTGGTTTTTGCTGCCGCCGCCGCCGCTTCTGCTTGTGTGTGTTTGTGTGTGTTGTGTGTATATGCTATGTGTATATGTGTGTTTGTGTATGTGTGTGTGTGTGTGTTTGTGAGTTTTTCTGGATTTACATACTGGCAAGTTCATTGCAGTTTAAATTTGGCTACTGTGGCACATGCTGACAGATGCACACACTTGCCAAATATTTAGGGGTGTTTGATAGTGTCATCATTTCGTCATCAAAAGGGGTTGTAGTACAGTGGATCACGCTGCGTAGAAGAGACGCGTCCTCTCCACCAAGGTCTCTGATGCGCAGTGTGAGAGCGCATCAGGTGGTTGAAAGTTTGCCTGACCTGAAGGACAACATGGGCTTCATTCTGTTGTTTTGTTGTTGTTGTTGTTGGTTTTTTTTAAGAGGGAGGGGAGATTGGTTTTCTGACGTTTTGTAATGACTCTTTATGTGATGATTCACGTCCGCAACGGCCTTCCCCAATTTAACGGCAGCGGCAAGTAATGAACTCCTTTGGGTATAAACTGAGGTCTAGTCTGTACAATTCCATCGTCCCGGACTTTAAAGACACTGACGCCCATGTCCTAGAGGGGTGAGTTCCAGCTACAGCAATATACCCTTGCAGCAAGCACTAGGTCCCCTTCCCGTCATCCTCGGTCGCCCGTGATTGTGTTGTTAGGGGCGTCAAACAACGTCCCTAAGGCAGCGAGTGGGCAGCTTGAGTTACTTCCTGTATCAGCCAGCGCCTTGAACAGCCCTTGAGCAGGAAAAGCGCGTTGTAAAAGAACGGTAATTGTTTTTAAACAAGATGGTAATCCATTCAGATGTATTTCCAGACACACACACGCGCGCGCGCTCATACACGCACATACAACCGTGTAGAAACGCCGTTGTGATGACTGTCATGAAAGTCTACATACATTATTTTGACACTTTTAACATTATTTTGACATTTTTCAATGTTTTGAAGATATCCCTAACCCTAACCCAGCCCTAACCCTAACGATCATTGTTCTGACGTCAAAACAAGTAGGCATGTCAATACAAGTTATGTAGATGTTCACTGATTTGTCCAGATAACACTGTGTTAGTGTGCCCACACACACACACACACACACACACACACACACACACTAAACAAAACAAAAATATATAATGTCATTTTAATATCTAGGAGAAAGTGACATGCCTAACTTTTTCTTTTGTTCTTTTGTTCTTGGCACTCATAAACCTTTTACAAGTAAAGGAAAGTTTACATTTTCTGAAAGTAAATAGACTGAATTTTCAAAATGTATCAGAATAAAGTACATAAATGTGTAAATTGTGAAAATATACAAGGTTGTTACCATCTTTTTACTCCAATACACTTAGAAGGAAGAAAATATATGGCTCACCACCCACATCATTATCACTGTGTGTGCTTTAGAAAGGCTAATACAAGCATTCACTTTCATATTCATAAAGAAAAAAAATTTACACATCTGACAAGATTTCACTGCTATAGTGCACGATTGGTGGTGGTGCATCCTTCACACTGTCACAATACATCCACTGGAAAATAGTTCGGAACCCGTCAAAGCAATCGCCAAAAACGATCATTTGCAAAACGGGAAGTTCGTTTTTAGACACAAAGCGCCCAGTTAACCGATTTCGTTCGAATCCGATATAACTTTCGTCCGGGGCCGAAGTAAAGGCACCTTCGTCTTTTTGGCACAGACAAGTAAGGTCGATAGATCGTCGGCCCGATCGTCTCATAAGGATTACAAACATGGCGGCAAAATCGAAAATTAATTCAGCTCTCTCTGATAGAGAACTCGAAATAATATTGCACGCGGGAGCTCATCCACGCAAGAGATAGAAAAAAGCTGATATAACCCAGGAATTTGATTATTCAGACAAATTACAACAGATACGTTGCATTATTGAAAATTGCCCTAGTTACATTGCCTACTGCTCATCACTTCTTCACTGATGATTCGGAACTATATTCCAAAATTCCAATTGATTGTGATGTTACTGTTGCAGCTGTCATGCATGTTGAGCAGTGCTGTCTTGAGATCAAGAGGTGGGTGAGTGCGAGTAAGTTGAAGCTAAATGAACAGAAGAAAGAAGTTTTGCTATGCAGGTCGCGAGTGAGAAGACAGTCTTGTCCCTTCCAGTCCCTGCAGGTCGGTGATGCTGACATTCAGTTCTCCCCTTTCGTAAAGACTCATGGAGTTGTGCTTGACTGTGACCTTTCACTTGAACAACATGTTTTGGCGGTAGGCCTAGTGAGATCCTGTTTGTTTCATTTAAGAGCTCTTGGTAAAATCCGATCTTCTCTGACCCGTAGTGCAGCAAACACTGTTGCTGTCTCTTTGGTCAAGACTTGACTACTGCAACAGCCTTCTTGCCAATCTGCCTCAAACACAGATCAAACGCCTCCAGTCTGCGCAAATTTCTGCAGCTCGATTGTTTTTTAAAAAAAAAAAAAAAAAAAAAAAAAAAGCAACTCGCCATTCAGACCACATCACCCCCATTCTTAAACAACTCCATTGGCTTCCTGTCCACGAACACATTAAACATAAAGTACTTTCGGTTGCCAATCGTGCATCTAAAGAGCACACTCCTGAATACCTGTCTGAACTTCTAAATGTGTCTGAACGTCTAAATGTGTACGAACCATCTCGCAGTCTCCGCCCAGCTTCCAAGTTTCTCTTCGTTGTCCCTGGGCGCAAGCAGTGTAAGATTAAGATCCATGGCCAGAGGTTTTTTAGATACACTGCACCGGGCTTGTGGGATGCTCTTCTAGAGGGCACGAATGAGGGCAGACTCTGTGGACGCATTTGGCAGAAACCTGAAAACACATTTCGTTTCTTCTTGCTAAGCTGTATGTTTAACTACCTGGTCTCACATTTTATTTGCATAAGCCACTGTGGGAAAGGATTGCATAGATGTTAATTGTCTGGTCTGCCTGCTACAATATGTGCAGCGATAGTAAAGATTGTTAGAGTGCATGTTAAGCTAGGTTCTAGGCCCATACCCAGCCACTGTGTGTGTGTGTGTGTGTGTGTGTGTGTGTGGGTGTGTGTGTGTGTGTGTACCTGTGCAACGTCACGAATGAAAAACGGAATTTGACGTTCTTAGGGGTAAATGGGGTAATTTGCTCCTTCCCCGTTTGTCTGCCGTTCCTCATTTGTTCTTAGTACACGGGAGTACTCTTTTAGTGCATGGGAGTGCAGTTGTAGTGCATGGGAGTGCAGTTGTAGTGCATGGGAGGGCTTTTTAAGTACATGTGCACTACAGTTGTAGTGCACGGAAGGGCTCTTTTAGTGCATGGGAGGGTAGTTTTAGTGCATGGGAGGGTAGTTGTAGTACATGGGAGTGCAGTTGTAGTGCATGGGAGTGTTTTTAGTGCAAGGGAGTGCTCTTTCCGGGACGGAGAACTTCCAGCCCGTTTCCGAACAAATTTTGAAAAATGTCGACCTACTTCCTCTGCTATAGAGCGCGAAGTAGGTCAAGTTTTGCTCCAGACGGGTAGGTTTTAGAGCACTTTTTCCCAAAAAGTTTGACCTAATTCGTGCCCTCTAAGAGACGATCTAGGTCAAGTTTTGCCAACACGGGTAGGATAAGGAATTTTCCTCGACGGGTAGGTTAAGGCACCCGCCTCGACGGGTAGGTTAAGTCACCCGTTTAAGAAAAGGGTTAGGGTCAGGGCTAGTTGCAGCGCTGCAATCATGCCCGTCGGCGTATAGATATTAATTTATGCTCTTTACAAATCATTCATTCATTCATTCCTATTGAAAATCGCCTCGATGTTGGTAAACAGGCCCACACACACACTATCCTATCCTATCCTATCCTATCCTGTCCCGTAACCCGGAGGTCGTAGGGGCACCACAGATGATCGTTTAACCAGCATACTCCATCTTTCTCTGTCCTCAGCAGCCCTGATGACTTCGCTCAGTGTCAAACCAGTCCATTCTCGAATGTTGTCCTCCCACCTCTTTTTCGGTCTCCCTCTTCTTCTACCTCCTTGCACACACTCACACACTACAGACAAGCAACATCGCTTTCTGCCAGGTGGTCACTGTGGCTTCTTATGATTTTATTATTTGGCAATGTAGGCATTTTATATGTATGTGTTTTGTTGAGATTTTATAATGATGTTTGTATTCTATTTGTTTTTGTAAACGGGGGTTCGATAAATTAGAGTATAGCCTCGGCGTCCCCTGCGTGGGAAGTCTTTATTGTAAAGTGACCGGCTGGTGGAGTGCCTTCAGTGTTACCACTAGGGTTGTTTCGGTAGATCTTTTATGCAGGGGTGAGTCCTCTTTCAGTGAAGTTGTGGTCTTGATTTTGTGCTCCTGATTCGGCTCTTTGCAGTCCGCTGGACCCTGTAAGCAATGAATAACTAACTAATTAATGTATAGAAACAGTGCAAAACGTGTTTACAACATGTGGAAGCACCTTGACCGTTTGAGAAAGTAGAAATACTAATGATGTCACACGCTTAGTGGTTGTAAAAGTATCCGCACACTAAAAATGACGAAGTTCAGTTGAGTTGTTCATAAAAGGAAAAACGTATGTTTTAAACAAAAAAGTGAAACTCGGAGCGATTGTCAGACAACCGGACTGCCCCTCAACGATGGCCCATGCGACCTTGACCTTTGCATTAGAGCAAGTTTGATTGCCCAGGATGCAGGCCACTACATTATAGGTCCTAGTCCTATGAAATGTAGTCCAAGTATGATGGCACAGAATGCAGGCCACTACATTATAGGTCATAGTCCTATGAAATGTAGTCCAAGTTTGATGGCACAGAATGCAGGCCACTACATTATAGGTCATAGTCCTATGAAATGTAGTCCAAGTTTGATGGCACAGAATGCAGGCCACTACATTATAGGTCATAGTCCTATGAAATGTAGTCCAAGTATGATGGCACAGAATGCAGGCCACTATATTATAGGTTATATTAATATGAAATTTAGTCCAAGTATGATGGCACAGGATGCAGGCCACTACATTATAGGTCATAGTCCTATGAAATTTAGTCCAAATCCGTTCAGCGGTTCTTTAGACATGGCGCCCAAATGACCGACGGACCGGACCGTACCGGCTGACCGACAGAGCGGCATTTGGTTCGATCTTTATTCCCGAGCATTTCAAAGCATTTCCAGATAAAGTCTGGAAATAATTGATGATGATGATGATGATGATGATGATGATGATGATGATGATGATGACGATGTTGATGATGGTAATGATGATGGTGATTTGCAAATGAAACCCACAATTTGTAGAGACGACGACGACGATGATGATGATGATGATGATGATGATGATGATGATGATGATGATGATGATGATGATGACGATGATGATGTTTATTAACTATGCAATACAACAAATCTTTGTTACCTCAAGTGGAATTACAACATGATGGTGATGATGGTGAAGATGATGATGATGATGATGATGATGATGATGATGATGATGATGAGGATGATGATGATGAGGATGAGGATGATGATGATGATGATTTCAGCGCTTGATTCTTTCAGGTTAATTCCCAGGTTTCCATCCCACACTACCCCACACATAAACACAACACTCCATCTCCAACAACCAGAGGCAGACTCGTCTCAGGCATGGCAGAGGCGCTCGCGAGTCCAGATTCAAACCCCTGTGTCGCACACTGTCCATCTCAATACCAACACCTTAAACCTCACTCAGCCCCGCGTCCTCGCGCACCCTTAGTTACTCCTCAACAGCTCAAAGTGGACCATAATAGCCTAAATCTGGGATCAGATTGCGCAAGCCGCCCGCGCAAAGCTTCCCGGAAGAGTGTTGGGAAACCATCAATTTGTCCCTTAACGTCCCAAAATATCGGCAGCCAAACAACGCCAGTCGATCACTACTACATGCAAGGTGATCGTTTGATCGCGAGTCAAGAACGACTATTACAGGCAAAGGCTTTCAGCTAACCGGGCTGTTAGTGTTGCTGTCCTTTTGTTTATTGGCCAGCTGTCAAACCGGATTGTGCTTGGCTCCAGCTATATTTAGTCCAAAGAGTGCTCTTTTGTTTAAAGCAAGTGAGCGAGAAAGAGTATCAGAGCCGCACTTCCGGCAATACAGTTACCTTGTTTGAAATACGATGTAACACACTAAGGCCAATAAATAAAATGAAATGAAATAAAATAAAATAAAATAAAATAAGTAAATAAATAAATAAATAAATAAGTGGATGAATGTATGCTTGACTGGATTTCTGAATCACCGGAATTAGAACAAAATGGTTCAGAAAAACCGCGCAACACCATGAAGAACGTATTGGTCTAGCCCTATCACGAATTATTGATCTCTTTGTAAACAAAATCGCTTTTGTCAATTTGTTTCCTGTTGGTTTGCTTGTTAATATTATTTTCTCAATTACAAGACTTTTGATAAAGATCTAAGCTTTCTAACCATAACCCAATAATATCATTTATGAACCACCGGCCATGGTTGTTTGTTCTGTTTTGGTTTTGTTTGCAAAAATTGCCATGATGTTGTGAAATGGGGACGACAACAAATCTTGACCAGACAAGCAAACGAAAAAAAAAACACAAATTAGAACAATACTTTTGCTAATTACCCCACACAATAAACACAGCAATAAAATCATGGCGTCGCGTGTTTCTCAGAGGTCGGCAGGAAGACATCATGGGGCAATAGAAATTGTGGTTTTATTTTTACCACCAAAAAAAAAAAATCCCTGGAAGCGTTGGCGCGACCTAGATACCGTTAATGTTTGCCTCCTCCTCCTCCTCATTGTCATCATCATCATCATCATCATCATCATCATCATCATCATCATCATCATCATCATCATCATCATCATCATCATCATCATCATCATCACAATTCATTGATTAATTAATCCATTATCATCATTCATTATCATCATCATCGTCGTCAACATCATCATCATCAACATTATCATTATCATCATTATCACCACCATCATCATCTGCTAGGTAGCAAGAGTTGTGTACGGAAAAAAACTGAATTCGCTATCTCGAAGTCCAAGGAAATCTTTTTTTTTTTTTAAATATCTACGGAAGCCACCGTCTTTATGCATTGACTCTTTATACGGTGGCTCCCCTCCCTTTCTCCAACTACACCCCTCCCACCTCCCTCAACCATCCCACACCCGCGTGTTGCCGCAGAGGCACTTGAAAAACCCGGCGATTCTCTTAAAAATACCTGGTGAGAGGAGAGACTTTAGATACAGAAACGCGCACAGATTTAGGTCCTTTGCGGGGAATTTCATTGGGAGTGTGCTTTGCCCTTGGAAGTTTACACCTTTTAGAATACTGATTACAAAATTCTGTATTGTCCTCATAAGGAGAATTGTGCGCAACAACGTACTATTTTTAAAAAAAATTAATTATTCAAAAATACAAAACAATCAAATTGTATTTGAAATACATTTAAAATAGAATACTAATAAAACAGTGACGACAAAGATATTCTCACATTATTATGGGACACAATACAATGGCATACATGCACCCAAGTCCACATACACGGTCCCTGAGGCTAGAAATGTACCGCCTAGTGTTATCACGCGCATCCAGGACAACACTGCTAAATGCCAGACATTGAACATGCGTCTCCCCGCCCCTCATCACTTGCACAACACACACACACACAAACACACCCACACACACGTACACACACAAGAGGCGATTTGAGCTTGATCCTGATTTTATAATAATAATACTTTATTTTAGACTGATGGACTACAGTCTACATTCCAAGTTAAGGCTTTTGCGCTCCCTTGTCATCTCCATCTTCCTATACGCTTGCGAAACATGGACCCTCACAGGAGATCTACAACGAAGAATGTAAAGCAAGGAGATGAGGTGCTACAGAAGACTTCTGGACATTTCCTATACTCAGCACATCACCAACGACGAAGTCCGACAGACCATCACACCGTGAAGAAACGGAAACTCTGATGGTATGACTACGTCACCAGAGTATCAGGTCTTGCAAAGACCCCTCTGCAAGTCACGGAGCAAGGAGGCAGAAGAAGAGGGAGACAGAAAAAGAGGTGGGAGGACAACATTCGAGAATGGACTCGCTAAACACTGAGCGAAGCCATGAGGGTTGCTGAGGATAGAGAAAGATGGAGTACGCTGGTTAAACGATCATCTATGGTGCCCCAACTATCTTCGAGTTACGGGGTAGGATAGGATAGGAATTTATTTTATAACGCACAATACCTAACCTGAAGTCTGCTCAAAGCGCAACATTCATTAATTCTCACTTACTGCAGTCTACATTTTAATAAATCTATAATTAAATCATTCAAATGAGTAACACACAAATAGATACATACATACAGAGAGAGAGAGAGAGAGAGAGAGAGAGAGAGAGAGAGAGAGAGAGAGAGAGAGAGAGAGAGAGAGAGAGAGAGAGAGAGAGAGAGAGAGAGAGAGAATAAAGGGAACACGTTTATCACAAACACGTCATCCAAAGAGACAAAATGTACAATAACATTACGAAAAACTAAAACAGATTTAACACTTAAACCAATATTCAGCACCACACAACTGCAACTACCCATACCCAAATTCACACACATACACATCACATAACACACTTGTAAACTCTCTCTCTCTCTCTCTCTCTCTCTCTCTCTCTCTCTCTCTCGCTCTCTCTCTCTCTCTTTCTTTCTCTCTCACACACATACACTCACAACACACTAACTCACAGTAGCACAAAGATACGTACCAGTCCGCAACCCATCCACTTTTCTCCACTCTCTTTGAGTCCATGCCTTGAGTAGCTCTTTGAGCTGGTAAGTTTCTGTTCTATAAAAACAATTATTCCTCCCCATCCTCACACTGAATCATTTCATTTTTCCAACATTTGTGTGTGAGTGTGTGGGTGTGTGTTTGTGTGCGTGCGTGCGCGTGCGCGCGTGTGTTTGTGTGTGTGTAACATTGTAAGCAATAAAATTGAATAGCGTCGCATGATGATAAACACCAAAAACCCATAACATGTGCGGGGGTGTTTACGAACAAGAGAATTTGGTGCGCGGAGGTTTTGTTTAGTTTGTAAGAACGAAACTACCTCCAGGCACTCGCGATCTGTTCCCGTAGTGATGATTTCCTTGATGAAAGCCATGTTTGCCTGCTGGTAACCTCAGTACCAAGAGTTTATGCATTGTATTTATGATTGATCTTATAATGTATCGCGCTTTACCGTATTCCAGCTCACCGCTGTTCGTCGCCTGTAACTGCGTGAGCGAGCCTACTGCACCTGGCATAAACTACAAGACTAAGTGTCCGATGACGGGTCATTGTTGCCTGCTTCTCGTAATCTGAGATGAAACCAGAGATCAGTATTTGTATTCTATCACTATAAGGATCACAGTACGTTGTGTTTCACACAAAAACAGCACTGCTTACAAAAGCTGTAAGCAATGTTTGTTAGGGAGTTACTTTTCAACCAGCTGTACTACTGAAAAGTTGTGGCCGCGTGGTCTAGGGCCGGGCGGGCCTAACTTGCCTCGTCCACGTGCTAGAAACCAATGGTGCCTATATGTTTGGGATGGATCTCGCCTCTGTTTCTCCGAATTTATACTTTGACTTCGACTCGGGCAACGTCTCGGGGGTTTTCTCCGGGTACTCCGGTTTGCTCGTTCAGCAAAATTTCCCCCCAAAAACCCACAACTAATAATTAGTGGGTAGATTGGGTTTGGGCGCGCCACGGGCTGCTACAACGCCTTCCCCAGGGGAGGCGGTCTAGAATTTCCCTATGGAACGGAGACAATAAAGTGCCAAAAAATTCAAAATCAAAGAGCTGCTAGTGGAATACTGTGCTTTTAGTGGTACGCCTCAAATGCCACATTGGCATTCCCAGTGCTGTATGATACTGGTAAGAGTGCAAACCGAGTGAAACCTCCCTCACTCAAAAATGAATGACTCAAGTACAGGACAACAAACAAAAAATACCCGGGCGCGCATGCTGTGTCCCATAAATTTTGCGGAATGGCTGCGGCTTTCTCGGGGGAGCACTTTAATTGTCGTCGTCGTCGGCTGACTGATTTTTTTAGGAGCTTCTATTTTAACAATGCAACGCCCGAGCAGCGAGGAAAAGGTAACCTGTCACCGTCAGCTGGCTTTGGAGCAGCCGAGACCCTCCGGAGCAGTGTTGCTCCAGGTGAAGTCCCAAAAGGATGAGCGACAGTGGGACGGGTGATAATCCTAGGAACGTATCATACTAATGTAGCGAACGCCATTGTGTGGGAGAGAGGGCCAAGGGACATAACTGCTGGGGAGTCCACCCAAAACCAATGTTGAGGCACATTTGGACGGAAGTTAACCCTGTGAATGTTTTGACACTGATATAACGGGGAGGAGTGGGGAGGGCCGGTCACTTCAGTTAGCTCAGTCGGCCATTAAAAGAAACACTGAAGTTTAACGTCTGCGTCCATCATTGGCGATTTGCTACGGCTGACAGGGATGGATAGCCACTCCAAGGAAGAGGGTGCAAGGGACCTAAATCAACACTGAACCACCAGAGCAATCAGATGGATAAGGGAAGTGCGCGACATAGGAACAAGTCTTGTGTACTTTGCGAACACGCTTCGATAACGTACTGGCGGCCTCAAAACAGTCTTCTTGAGCCTTTGAGATTTCTTCTTCAGATGTGACAAACAACGTCGGTTATACACACACACACACACACACACACACACACACACACACACACACACACACACGAACACACACACACACACACCCGCACACACACACACACCCCCACACACACACACTCACAGCTCAAAAGATTCAAAGTAACATTTAGAATTAATGTTTGGAGATATTTAATCACAAAACACACTTTATTATTTTGATTAAGAAATAACAATTTTGCTTCTGGAAAATGGTGGCCCACATGCGCGCTGATGATCTGTGTGCATGTAGCTGACATTAGAACGGCAGTGTTCCATCATCGTTATAATGTCCATCGCTACGCCCACGCACACACGCTGACCCCATTGGTCCTGCCCCGAGTTGCCTAGGCAGAACGCTACGTGACGCTACGCACCTATTTTGCCGGCAAGTCTGGACAACCTTATGCCCGCGGAGAGCGCTACAGAGCGCTCTGCAGGGGTCTCCAAAGGTTGTTTCCGTGTTACACTCGTTGTTGTTTTGTTATCAGTAGTTGATTCAGCCCCGATGCTTGAATCCTGATAGGTGTAACTCGGATTCGTTTATCCACGCAGCCTGTTCACTAAGCAACAAGGCAGGAGTTGTCGTATGAAGTTTTCCAACTTTATTCAGTACATCAACAACTGCATACAATCGCTTAATCGCTTTGCACTTTTTCTCTTTGAACTGAAACAGTGCGGTACATATATAGTCTCTCTAGACTCTAGACTCGAGAGAACGTTCGAATGTTCCAGCGTAACGCACTTATAACCAATCACAATGAAATTCGTCATCACTGTCTTACATCATATAACCTTATTTAGGTTTTGAACATCTCGAAGCTACCACTAGATTTGTCCACAAGCTTCGATCGAAAGTAAAACAAACAAACCTAAAAAATTCTCCAATAATATTGACCAACGAAAATTATCAACATAATACAAAGCTTCTTCTAACAACAATGCAAAATCAAATCAAAGGTAAATACACTCTATTATTGCATGCTTTGCAAAACAAAACGATCGGATCTATCGTGCGCTTCTCACACGTGCGCGTTTCAACGTAACATTGTGAGTGGTGGGCTTTCGATTTGTGAATAGCGATGTGTTTAACAGTGAAATATCAAGGGAGGGATTTTTGTCATTTACAGTCTGGTAAGATTTGTGTACTTGTTATTTGACTGATCCTGATTTGGCTCGGAAGAGTCCGCTGGACCTAAAGCAATAACCATGTAATGTAATGTTATTTGACGGAATAGTTATGTTTATATTCAATCAGTGTGAATTAGTATTTATATTTGATAGTATTGCTGTGTCGTCAGTGCGATTGATAGTAACTTTCACTTTCAGCCAACTTCACTTTGATTGGCTGTTGTGCAGTCAACATATGCTGCGCCATTTTTAAAACGCTCGCTTATGGCAAGAGGTTTCCAAGAGGCAATAAATAGTTCGTGTGGAGCAATGCCAAAAAAATGTAACTGTAGATAATAGTCACACCACACCGAAGCGAAGCGTATAGGCGACTAGTACTGCTCACATTATTCTGACACCAGCGAACTAGTTGATGGTAAGTGGAAAATAATATGGTCACACGTTGGTCAATCCGGGATTCGAACCAGGTACCTTTCAGTTGCTAGGAAACCGCTCTACCAACTGAGCTACCCGTGCTCACGCGCAAGCGCTTTGTGGCGCTTTTATTCTAGGTAACTCGGGGCTGCTCTTCATTCTCGCCATGGCGATTCTTTGCAGGTCTTTTCCGCTGGGTGTTTGATCATGGACATGGCGAATTCTTCGTCTGTTCGCATGGATCTGGTGAAACAAAGAATGTTCAGCTAATATCGCAATCTTTGTGAAACTAAACTTTCTTTGGGTGACAACAAATCAGAAGCGGAGCTGTACACGATAGGGATTTTAAAAAAAAAAGTGTTCACGTAAACATTTGATCGTTGGGTAGAGAAGCGTTTGGGACTTCTCTTTTCTCAACGAGGGCAGTAACTATCTCCTCTTCTTTGCTGCTTTGCCTTTTCCGGTTCTAAACAGAACCAGGTACCCATTCACAGCTGGGTGGACTAGGGTGCGTCGTGCGCTTGTTTCAATCTTTCTGTGTGGTTTGATGGTTGCCTTCCAAGCACGGTCACCCATCCAAGTACTAACTCTTCCCGACGTTGCTTAACATGAAACATGGCTAGCCTGTGCCCAACCCACTACACTACCGGCGCCAGAAAGTCGACTTATTTGTTACATGAATGAATTCCGTAGTTTTTGGACCTATGAATAGCGAGAGATATCCAACATTCCGGACCTATGAATAGCGAGGAATATCCAACATTCCGGACCTATGAATAGCGAGGCATATCCAACATTCCGGACCTATGAATAGCGAGGCATATCCAACATTCCGGACCTAATGAATAGCGAGAGATATCCAACATTCCGGACCTAATGAATAGCGAGAGATATCCACCATTCCGGACCTATGAATAGCGAGGCATATCCAACATTCCGGACCTAATGAATAGCGAGAGATATCCAACATTCCGGACCTATGAATAGCGAGAGATATCCAACATTCCGGACCTAATGAATAGCGAGAGATATCCAACATTCCGGACCTAATGAATATCGAGGAATATCCAACATTCCGGACCTATGAATAGCGAGGCATATCCAACATTCCGGACCTATGAATAGCGAGGGATATCCAACATTCCGGACTTATGAATAGCGAGGGATATCCAACATTCCGGACTTATGAATAGCGAGGGATATCCAACATTCCGAACCTATGAATAGCGAGGGATATCCAACATTCCGGACTTATGAATAGCGAGAGATATCCAACATTCCGGACCTATGAATAGCGAGGAATATCCAACATTCCGGACCTATGAATAGCGAGGAATATCCAACATTCCGGACCTATGAATAGCGAGGGATATCCAACATTCCGGACCTATGAATAGCGAGGCATATCCAACATTCCGGACCTATGAATAGCGAGGGATATCCAACATTCCAGACTTATGAATAGCGAGGGATATCCAACATTCCTGACCTATGAATAGCGAGGGATATCCAACATTCCGGACCTATGAATAGCGAGGGATATCCAACATTCCGGACCTATGAATAGCGAGGGATATCCAACATTCCGGACTTATGAATAGCGAGAGATATCCAACATTCCGGACCTATGAATAGCGAGAGATATCCAACATTCCGGACCTATGAATAGCGAGAGATATCCAACATTCCGGACCTATGAATAGCGAGGAATATCTAACATTCCGGACCTATGAATAGCGAGGAATATCCAACATTCCGGACTTATGAATAGCGAGAGATATCCAACATTCCGGACCTATGAATAGCGAGGAATATCTAACATTCCGGACCTATGAATAGCGAGGAATATCCAACATTCCGGACCTATGAATAGCGAGGGATATCCAACATTCCGACTTATGAATAGCGAGGGATACCCCAAAAAATCCCCCCAAAACCCAGCATCTTCCAATGCCGGAATAAGAGACAGTACCCATTAAAAAAAAAAATTATCGTCAGGTTTTTCGTTTAGTTTGATAAAATAGACCCTGCCCTACTCTACACCATACACCAAAAAGGCACGCTGTTACACTCGTTGTTGTTTTTTTTATCAGTAGTTGATTCAGCCCCGATGCTTGAATCCTGATAGGTGTAACTCAGATTCGTTTATCCGCGCATCCTGTTCACTCAACAACAAGACAGGAGTCGTCGTATGAAGTTTTCCAACTTTATTCAGCGTACATCAACAACTGCACGCAATCGCTTTTTCCCACTTTTTCCCACTTTCAACTTTTCAACTCTCTTTTGAAACTGTGCGGCAAATATATAGTCTCTCTATTATACTCCAG
>CM072512.1:128650633-128913133 GCA_036898135.1 Oncomelania hupensis
TCACTTTCTGTCGATGATCGACGCACCTCCGAAGTCGTCACAAATACAGGCCTCTACGATTGTTTTTTGCATCCTTTCACTGAGCATGTACTTCCTCCACCGTTTTTATACTTATCCCACTCGTTTTCTGGCTCTAACAATCGTCGTTTTCGGCAATTTGCCATATTTAAAAGTCACGCATCAAGCTTTGATAAAAGCAAAACAAGCTAGACCGGAACTTGGTTTCATGCTAACCTCGTTTTAATTTATAATGGCGATACCCACGAGTTTTTATGAGAGGTGCCGGAAAGTTGTGAATAAGAAAGGCAGTATTTCACGAGAAACACACACCGACTCCATCTTTCCCTGTCCTCAGCAATCTTCATGGCTTCGCTCAATGTCGAGCCGGTCCATTCTCGGATGTTGTCCTCCCACCTCTTCTTCTGTCTCCTTGCACTGTGCCTTGCAGGATGGGTTTTTGCAAGGTCTGATGCTCTGGTGACGTGGCCATACCATCGGAGCCATACCACATGCGAGCATGTCATCGTGTTGTCCAATGACTTGTGTGATGGTCTGTCGGACATCGTTGTTGGTGATGTGCTGGGCCCTGGGTATAGGAAATGCCCAGAAGTCTTCTGTAGCGCCTCATCTCTATGTTTTGTATTCTTCTGCTGTGAGGGTCCATGTTTCGCAAGTGTATTGACACAATACAAACTGATACACGTACACAATAGGACCCCCTCCTCACCACCCCACCCCCCAAAAAAAATTTGAAAAAATATATATATGTGATGTTTGTGGTAAGCTTTTACTCAAGCAGGTAACTTGACGAAACACAAACTAATACATGTACAAACAGAACAAAATGATCATCTGTAGTGTCTGTAACAGAGCATTCAGGTAAGCTGCTCATTTGAAAGTACTCAAGTTGACACAATCAGGAGAAAAAAAAATGAATGTGATATTTGTGGTAAATCTTTATCTTTGAAGGTACACAAGCAGCCATTGCTTCCAGCAAGTGGGGAAAGTAGGGAGGATGGGAGGGGAAGGGGGGGGGCGGAGGGTATCAATAGAATCTTGAAGGCTATAAAGTTTTAGAGTCTAGTTAGCGTTTTTGTATCATCAAAATGTATTAATTTGTTAGTTAGCAGTTTGATAATAGTTAATCCTGTGCAATTTAATTTAAGTCCGTGTGTGTGTGTGTGTGTGTGGGTGTGTGTGTGTGTGTCTACAATCAAAACGCATTGGTACTTAAAATGTAAAATGCTTGTATCTGTCCTCATTAGTAGTTTCATTTAAATCATGTGTATATCGGGCGTCTATTTTTTTAAAAAGTTGATGGTGCATTTAGCATATTTGGTGACCAGTGACTGAAGCGAGTGCCTTTGTAGTCTTTGTCTGCGTCCCGACAGTGGAAGTGTGTGAACGAAAGATTGACTAGCGGAGAGAGAGAGGGAAGACACAGTGTAGGTGTGTGACGCAGTAATGACGTATATGCAAGGAGGTTGAAGTGATCATAATTAACATCTTAAAGTTTAGTTCATAATTGTATTCCATATCTCTGATGCTCGTCGCAAAATCAATATCAAATTCAATATCCTTGTGTACATGATGAGGACAATATAATGATTTCGAATATTTAGCTTGTATAATTTTTCCTTCAAAAATATAGTATTATTATTTTTTAAAATTTAATCAATCTTATACAGCGCTTTTCCAGTTCAAGAGCTGCTCAAGGCGCTGGTCGATACTGGATCTAACTCAAGCCGTCCGAGGTGCCCACTTGCAACCTTTGTGCGCATCGCCTGACGCCCAGTCCACTGAGCACTATCTTGAGCGACAGATGACAGAGGAGAAGGGACCTACTACGTGCTGGGTGTATTTGTTTTACCGGCACTCGCCCGTCTAGGACATGAGCGTCAGGATCTTTAAAGTCCATGCGATGGACCTCGGTTTATACTCTCATCCGAAGGAGTATTCACGCCAACGAACCTCAAAGAGTATGATATTAGCAGTACGGCATAAACGTCACGATGGCCACGTCACCAGATCATCAGGCCTTGCAAAGACTATTCTGCAAGGCACAGTGCAAGGAGGTAGAAGAAGAGGGAGACCGAAAAAGAGTTGGGAGGACAACATTCGAGAATGGAGTGGTTTGACACTGAGCGAAGCCATCAGGGCTGCTGAGGACAGAGAAAGATGGAGTATGCTGGTTAAACGATCATCTGTGGTGCCCCTACGACTTCCGGGTACGGGACAGGATAGGATAGGCATACACGTAGCGTTCATTGACGGTGACACTGCTTATGGCGAGACTCTCTTGTACCCTACCGGCAAATAAAAACTAGCAAACTAGGGATTTGGGAAAAGGTTAAAAATTTGAAGATGTAAAAAGTTGCGACAAATGCTCAAAATAATTTTGAGAGGAAAAAATGTTTTCAGATCCTGATAGAAAAATGTCTTATATAGGCCGCCGATATAACCATTATCATGGGAAATGTGTTTTTTTGACGAACCGATATCGACGGTTCTTTTTGGCAGGGGTCAGACATATTTGTTTGTAACTCATGGGGTCCAGAAAAACGTAATTAACTTTTTGTCCCGGTCTGAACATTCAAAACGTTCAATTCGTATCCAGACATATAAGATAAAGAGCGTTTAGACCGTGTTGTGCGCCAGGCTTCAAGATGCGTTGGTGGGGCCCTCCCGTCCATCGAGGTTTTACACGCGCAACGTGTCACACGCAGAGCCAAACGTATTATCCATGATGAGTCCCCCCCCCCCCCTCCTCCCACGTGCTCTTCCAGATGCTCCCCTCAGGCCGTAGACTCCGTTCCCTCCCCAGCAAAACCACACGCTCACTGAATGGCTACTTCCCGTGGTCTATCAGACACTTAAATCAAATATAAGAATTATTTAGGCTGCTCCTTATTGGGTGCACTTGTATAGTCATATTAGTCTTGAATTGCGGGAGGGTGCTTCTGCGTGCGAATCTAATTTGGTCATCTGTATATTTGCTGTGTCTGATGATGTACATTAAAATCATGCACCTGTTTTGTTATCTGTAATTCGGTTGTGTCTGTTGATGTCTGTATTTCTATGTACTACATGAGTGTTCTAGTCAGGCGTGGATCTGCTGTCTAGTCTATAAAAGAAAGAAAGAAAGAGATTTTTCTTATATAGCGCACTTACAAGCTCAGAGAGCTTCTCAAGGCGCTGGCCCGTAATATCCAACAATCACAAAATAGTTTGCTGAAGTCAGGATTCGAACCCACGTCGCCCAAGACGCACTCACACAAGTCGTGCGCTCTGACCACTGAGCTATCCCTGCCGCCAGTATACTGGTGGTACATAGGTAGCACTAGATCTATGCTTTATTTGTTTGTTATGTATCTTGTGCATGCGTGCCGCTGATCTAAAGCATTCTTTGTGCCATGTATACTATAACTGTATGTATGTCACTTGACGAATAAATCTTGAATTGAATTGAATAATATATGATTTTGTTTCTATGGGAGTACTGGACAAGAACTTCCTACTTAACTTCTGAACCTACACATACACTTAAGAAAGGCAAATACCAGAATGAATTCTGCGCATAAAGTATGCCTTTTTGGGAGGCCTCGCGTACTTAATCGGTTTCACTTATGTGCATGTAATTCACACAGTCATCATCATCATCATCATCATCATCATCATCATCATCATCATCATCATCATCATCATCATCATCATCATCATCATCATCATCATCATCATCAGAAGCAGCAGCAGCAGCAGCACTACTACCACCACCACCGCCACCACCCCCGCCAACAGGATCACCACCACCACCACCACCACCACCACCATCATAATCATAATGAACATCATCATCTTTATCATCATCATCAGCAGCAGCAGCAGCAGCAGCAGCAGCTTCTTCGTCTTCTTCTTTTTCTTAATCATCATCATCATCATCATCATCATCATCATCATCATCATCATCATCATCATCATCATCATCATCACTTTTCTCCTCCTCCTTCTTCTCGTCCTCATCCTCGTGCTCATCGTCATGAAGCAGGCAAGGGAGGGAGGGAGGTCGAGGAAGTGTTTGACGGTGCTGACCACAAGAAAGGACCACTCGTCCTCAAGAGCCGCAACAGCACCTCAAGTGTCTTCTCACCATCAAACGGTCCTCCCTACACTCGCTATCCGAACCACTTAGGCATTGTTGTACATGGAGTTGGTAAAATCGTTCTATGCTTTAACGGACCCGGTGAAATCCAAAACACACACTATCCTCTCCACCCCCCCCCAACCCCCTCCCCCGCACTGTCCTCCCTCCCCCTTCTCTTGTCTTGTATTTTTTCTTGGTAAAGTCTGATATCTCTTAATTGGGAAGAGACTTCACATATATTGACTATTGAGGTCACCGAGGTTTTTTTCCGGGCTCTCCGGTTTCCTCCCTCCCTTCAATAATGGTACAGGGCGCAGTCAATATAAAAATTTCACAAATAAAAATTCGATTTTCTTTCCGTCTTCTAATAGCGATCTCCCTGCCTTTACACCACCTGTTTGAGTGATGGATGTGTATTTGAGTGTGAGGTGTGTGAGGGTGGATGAGACAGGTGAGCGTGTATGTTGGTATAGATCGCCGCCCTTTGAGCCTGATTGATTTGGGGAAAGGTGTGTATATATCGCATCCTGTATTATTATTATTATTATTATTATTATTATTATTATTATTATTATTATTATTATTATTATTATTATTATTATTGATTGATTGAATTGTTTAACTTTTTGCTTAGAGTGACTGCTGGCCAGATGAACAAAGAAGACAAAACTATGGCTATGACAGTCTACTAGCGCCAAACCCTGATAATTACAATCATGGGATAATTATAAACATCAAGGGATAGATTTAGATTTTTTTAGATTTTAGATTTTAATGCTTTATTGTCCCTTTTTATCGCTCCCCTGTGGAAGGCGTAGTCGCAGCCTGTGGCACGCCCAAACCCAACCTACCTAACATTAGTTGTGATTTTTGAAATGTAGAAATTCTTTTAAATTTTATAAATATTTTGAAATTTTGCTGGGGGAGCGAGCAAACCGGAGTACCCGGAGAAAACCCTCGAGACGTTGCCCGAGTCGAAAGTAAATAATATTCGGAGAAACATAACGCCCCGATGCAGGATCGAACCCACACCTGTCAGGCGCCATTGGTTTCTGGCCTGTGGACAAGGCAAGTTAGTCCCGCCTTAGCCCACTTGGCCACAACGCTCGCTACAACTAATTATAGTTACAATTATCATTGAAAAGTTACAAATATCTTCGCGGGATCCTGTATAATATTCACTTAACTTTAACTTTTGGTTTAAAGCAATCCCCTTTTAATTGCGCCAAAACCGACAATTGTAATTACCTCATAATAATTATGTCACCGGCGGTATTTGTTATGAATGAGTTAGTGTGTTTGTCAGTATGTATGAGTTTATTTACCTTTATTCTTCTTATTCTTTCTGTTTTGATTGCATTAGTGTGGGTAAGAGAGAAAATTACAAATATCTTCGCATGATCCAGTTTAATTTTCAGTTTGGGCTCTAGCAATCCGCCTGGAAATGCACCAAAACCCCAAAATTGCAATTATTACATCATCATTACAATGGTCACGTGATAATTACAATTTCTACGAGATCATGTTTAATTCTTGCTCAGGCGACTTATTAAAGCCAAAACCTGCAGTTACCGGTGTAAGTGATAATGGTAATTAACAAGTGTTCTGTTCATAGAGGTAACGGTAATTCACAGTGTTAATGACTAATTTTTATTTTGGCCACGCTAGAGTAGCGGCAAAATCTAAGGTTTGCTGTGAACAGTGCCTGCGCATGTGCATCAGGATTAAATTGCGGTTAAAAGTATACGTTGTTGGGGTAGGAAGTCCACTCCAGGATCGCACAAACAACTGCTGCCCTGGCGAGGTTGAAGCCAATTTGGAAAGTCAGGACCATCAGTCTACATTCCTCCTCCATATTCCAAAGGATCGCTCGTGGCCGACGTACAGGTATATAGTTGGTTTCACCAGATTTATGCATGCGCGGTAGGAATTCACCATATCCATGGTCGTCACACTGACGGACGGACCCTCTGTAATTGTGCAATCTTCAGCGCTGCCTCCACTAGTTTCCGCTAATCGTTTCTTGACCCATTCTTGGTAGGCCTATATGTGAAGACCTTTGCCATACTGTACTAGAAAGGTGACCTCGTGGCGCAGTGGATTAGTCGCCGGTTTCCTATGCCGAAGATCGCGGGTTCGATTATGGACTATTGAGGTCACCGAGGGTTTTCTCCGGGAACTCCGGTTTCCTCCCTCCCTTCAATAATGGTACTGGACGCAGTCAATATAAAAATTTCAAAAATGAAAATTTCGATTTTCTTTCCGTCTTCCGATAGCGATCTCCCTGCCTTTACACCACCTGTTTGAGTGATGGGTGTGTATTTGTTGTGTGTGTGTGTGTGTGTGAGGGTGGATGATACAGGTGAGCGTGTATGTTGGTACAGATTCGCCGCGCTTTGAGCCTGATTGATTTGGGGAAAGGCGCGTATATAGCGTCCAGTAGTAGTAGTAGTAGTAGTAGTAATAGTAGTACTAGAGCTGCTAGCAAGCCTTCTCTGAGCTCACGCTCGCACTCAAAGTCACAATCAGAAATGTGTAGCCAAAAGATATAACTCACTATAGCCCTCCATGTGAAGACTTCTCATCAAAACTGACAGTACCTGCTATGAGGGGTTTGGCAGCACATTTAGTTAAACAGACGGACAGACAGATCGATCGATAGGTAGGTAGACGGACAGATAGACATAATTATCAATAAAAAGATAGATAGACTGATACAGACACAGCCAGAGATAGATAGGGAAAGATAGATCAAAACGAAGTAGTTAAATGCAAAGAAAAATACACCAAATGACTACACTGTACTAAGATAAATGTTGGTAAATGAATGACCCATGGATTAAATCCCATAAAATAAATCAGAATTAAGTTTTTTTTAAAATTCAACAGCCTTTGACCATTAAAAACTCTTCTTTGTTTGGTGTTGTTTTTTTTTTTAAATGAAAAAAAAAGCCATTTAAAACGTAAGCACAATAATTTGTAAAAGAAATAGGAGCCTGTGTTTAATCACGTAGGTGCAACGAGTCGGCGTACGTCAAGGGGTGATTGTGTGTGAGCTTGGGGAACATGACTGAAGTCAGCGCATGTCGCCGGATGTTGTCGAAAGCCCAAATAACAAATGTCCCGCACCCTCCTTCCTAGTGGAAGCAATTACGTCAGGTCACTCACTAATTATACAGGTCAGAGTTCATCAACCTGTATTGTGCTAGGAGGACACGAACGGTGCCCCGGGCTATAAACAGAACATCGTGGTTATTTTTAGCCTACGAGGCTATCTGTGTCTTGTAGGAAAGGTGTTGTTAATTAGGCGACCGCACAGGAAGAAGACCATAAAGCATAAACCACAGACGTAGATTTACGAGACAAGCAACTCGTTTTCTGTGAAAGCCGTCGTAGTTCAGTGGTAGTGGTGGTAGAGCATTCGCCTGGGGTCGAATTCATGGCGGGAAGTTAGTTTGACACGCAGTGAACCCTAAACCAGAAGTTAAGAACCAGACGCTAACTTATCATCCGCTGAGTTAATTCACAACGGGAGGTTTGGAGGGTCAACAGCTATCCAACTGTCTATTTATAACCAATGACCTTGACAGTGCATTCCTGGGGATAATACCCTTGCTGCGCATGAGCAGAGCAAAAAGAGTCTTTTCCCCTTACATTTTCCGGTCAGAGAACGTGTCATTTTGCTACTAGTTCACAGTCACACGTGTTCGTTCCTCAACTGTTTCAAATAATTATGACGTACAAAAGGCAGAAAGAAGCAGAAGGGAGAAAAGCAAACTGGCACACAGCAGAGACAGCTCATTTTCTAAAATGTATTTTGGAAAACAAAAGTATTCTTCTGTCTTCATTCACCCTATTAATCACTCGACATACTGTTGCTTGAGACACTCCAAATAAATCGGCACAATCAAGCTGAAACAAGCCTTTGGCGTAAAAACTCAGTGCTATCAGTACTTGAATGGTTGGCGTTAATGTTCCAAGCCGAGTCGAAAGTTGCAGTTCTTCTTTTACGTCATTGATGATCTGTAATATTACGTGTCTAGAAAATCTAAATCTCCGATATAATTCAGCATCGTCGTACATATCCAGAGGACGTGTTCGATCACGACATATTCTATTTTTACGGATGTTTTGTCGGTGATGCAAAATAACAAATATTGCCGCCGTTACTATTGATCTCCTGTTAGGCACTTGTCTGGAGAAAAATGCTCCCGCTAAGTTGTCTTACTGTTAGTGACGTCATCGACGCCTAACTTCCCTTCATGAATTGGCTCAAAAGGGGTTTGACCCGCAGTTTGTACTTGACCGGCAGTCAAACAAACTAACTTCCCGTCATGAATTCGACCCCTGGCCCAGGTTCAATTCCCGAGGTGGTGGGCAAGATGAAAGCGGCTTTTAAAAAACAACAACTGTCCATCTTAACAATATGATTGCTATGGTGGCTCAGTGTTGATTTAGATCCCTACTCCATGCTCCCTGTGCTGGTTATCGGCTGCCAATGGTGGGTGAAGACGTGAACATTCAATGCTCATGGAACTCATTCCTCGTCGGTTGCGTCTCAGCTTTTCCGTCACAAACACAGAGACCTAGATTTATTAAACCCGCAACTCACTTTTGTAAAACCTTCATAAATAAGTGCAGCTTGATGGCCACACATGCAGAAGACGAACGTAGCACGAGTGTCAGCAAAAACATTCATTTATTTCCCACCTCCGTAGGGGTCGGGGGTTTTCTGTCTAAATAGTATCCTCACTTTGTGGAAATTTTGTGCTGTTTCTGTCATTCTCATTTGTTTTTTCTCGTTCCTAGTCTGTTCTATCAATCTGCTATCTTCTTCGCTAGACCAGTCGCCTACCTTTTTTTTTTTTTCTTGAAAACTCTTCCAAAACTCTTGATATATTTATGGGGTCAGGTTGGGACTATTGGGCGCTTTCTGCCAAATGCTCACTAGGGTTTTCAATAGAATTACTACTTAGCAATGTAGGCATTTTTAGGTATGTGTTTTGTTAATATTTTATAATAGTATTTATGTTCTATTTTGTTTTTGTAAACGGGGGGTCATTCAATCGTTCATTCAATTAACTTCAGCATCCCGTGCTTGGGATGCCTTTATTGTAAAGCGACCGGCTGGTGGAGTACCTTCAGTGTTACCTTTAGAGTCGTTTCAGCAAATCTTTTATGCGGATCGGGGGTGAGTCCTAGTTCAGCCAAGTTGTGGTCCAGCTTCGGCTCTTTGCAGTCCTCTGGACCCTATAAACAATGACTAACTAGCAAATTAAATGTATTTCCCCGCAGGTGTGAGCTTTGAATCTCGCAGAATTATGTATGTCTGTGGGTGAAGAACACTCAAGTAAGCACGAACACAACGTAATATTATGGTCCACCTGTTGGCCGTGGCCAATTTACCTCTCAGTTACAGATCGCCAATACAACTTTAAAGTGAATCTCACCTATATTTTCGAAGGAAATGTAACCGTAGCTACGTTTGTGGTACTTGTCAGTGAAACTATTTTTACCATCATGACGGCCGTCAACGGTCTATATAAGACCGTTACATTACATTACATGATTATTGCTTTAGGTCCAGCGGACTCTTCCGAGCCAAATCAGGACCGGACAACCCTTGATCCGCATAAAAGATCTGCTGAAACAACCCTAGTGGTAAAACTGAAGGCTCTCCACCAGCCAGTCACTTTACAATAAAGACATCCCACGCAGGGGACGCTGAGGCTATACTCTCCTTTATCAAACCCCCGTTTACGAAAACAAAATAGAATACAAACATCATTATAACTTATCAACAAAACACATACATATAAAATGCCTACATTGCTAAATAATAACATCATAGGAAGCCCTAGTGACCACCCGGCAGTAAGCGTCCAATATTCCCAAGCTGATCCAACAGACCTCGCACACAAATAAGGAGTCTTGTCCCGGAAGAGTTTTGAAGAAAAAAGGTAGGTGACTGGTCTAGCAAAGAAGAAGATAGTATAGCAGATTGATAGAACACAGCAGGAATGAGAAAGAACAAATGAGAAAGACAGCGACAGTGGGAATTTAAAGCACTAAAATTTCCAGAAAGTGGGGATACTATTTATACTGAAACCCCCGGCACCCCGAACGGGGAGGGTGGGTGGGGTTGGGGTGGGTGGGGAGGGGATATAAGACCATTAATGACCTGTCTTAACTGCAAGTTATTTGGAAGTTAAGGAACCTTTTTTTTACCGAGGTTCTCAGATACCGAGCCTAGATTCCCAAACATTTTTGGAAAGAAAGCAACATTAAAAATAAAATGAAATAAAATAAAATAAATAAATAAAACACAAAAAGGTTCTAGAACCTCCACGACCCTTCCAATTAAGACAAGCCTTCATTAAAAAAAAATTGAAACTAGCTAGGTTCGGGGTCTGAGAACCTCAAAATAAATGGTTCGCGAACCTCTACCAACCTTCTAATGAAGACAGACCTTTAGCGAGACCCGAATGTAAGCACTTGTGGCAAAAGGCCAAAATCATGGCTTAATACAGTAAGAACGTTGTTTTTTTATTGTGACAATGAATTTACTTGAACAAATACTTGTGTTGTGAGGTTGAAAGATAATATAGTGGGTAACGGTTGCCCAAACCAACCAGCCGCTAATATTTGATTATATGGGCGTCTCTGTGCCTACCATGTACAATGCATACATTTTCGTAGCGGTGCTATTTTTAGAACCAACCTTGAGGCTATTATTAAGCGCATAAACCGAGGAATTTAAATGATCTATTCATATCAAAAATGTACTTTTCAAAGAGGTCATGTTGGGAGAGGGTGTAGGCGAGGGGCCTAAATCTCTTAATTTTCCCGATGAAGCAACACTCACTGTGAAGTTCAAACGTATCTGTGTCGCTGGATGCGTGACGGTTAGTTAATTATAAAATAAAAATACAAAGCCATTGTTCTGACATAAGCAACTTTACTAGCTCATACAGCGAACGCTTCAAGGCGCTGGCGGACAGCAGGACAAAACTCAAGATACCAAGACGCCAACCTGATGTATTTCCGCGCATTTTTCAAACGCCCTGGGCAACTGAGCTAGTCTGGCCAACCTGGGTGTATGCGCGCTTGTTGTTTCGATAATTTATGTTATTACCTCTTTTGTAGGGAAAAAAACCTGATTCCTTTAGCTTTGGTTAGTGATACATTGTGCAAATAGTCATTACCGAAGAACAAGTCAAGTCAACAAGGGAAACAAAAAGTGTGTGTAGAGCACAAGCAGTAGGTGTCTCGCCTAAAAATCAGGGACAGGAGTTGTTGATGGCATCTTAAATATAGTCCTTATTGGATGCTGTCCTCCGTGGAATGAGGGAATGGTCCTATCCTATCCTATCCTATCCTATCCTATCCTATCCTATCCTATCCTATCTTATCCTATCATATCTTATCTTATCCTTTCTTATCCTATCCTTCCCTACCCTATCCTATCCTATCCTACCCTATCCCGTAACTCGAAAGTCTTTGGGGTACCACACATGATCGTTTAACCAGCGTACTACATTTTTTCTTTGTCCTAAGCAACCCTCATGGCTTCGCTCAATGTCAAGCCAGTCCATTTTCGAATGTTGTCCTCTTTTCTTTTTTTCTATCTCCCTTCTTCGTCTGCCTTCTTGCACCGTGCCTTGCAGGATGGTCTTTGCAAGGCCAGATGCTCTGGTGACGTGGCTATACCATCGGAGTTTCCGCTTCTTCACCACTGTGAGCAGGCCATCGTGTTGTGCAATGGCTTGTGTGATGGTCTGTCGGACTTCATCGTTTGGGGATGTGCTTGGTATAAGAAATGCTTTATATTCTTCGTTGTAGGTCTGCTGTGAGGATCCATGTTTCACAAGAATATAGAAACATGGAGATGACACGGGAGCGCAACAACCTTACCTTGGAGTGCAGACTGATGGTCCTGTCTTTCCAAATAGCCTTCAACCTTGTCAGGGCAGCAGCTGTTTGTGATATCCTGGAGAGGACTTCCTGTCGGTACCCATTGTCCGAAACAATTGTTCTTAAATATTTGAAGCTGTGCACCGCGTTGAGGGATTGGACTTGGACTTTGATGTCCCTGGTCTATGATCTACCAGGTTTAGATTCCTTCAGGGCAATGTTCTTCCAGTTCTCTGTTCCTCCAGGCCTGTTCCTCTAGGCGTATGTTCCCTGGTCCATGTTCCGCCATCAGGTCTATGTTTCCACACGCCTAAATTTTCCACCCACTGGTGAAATATAGAGCTAGCTGTGGGAACATAGACCTGGGTAAACATTGGGCTAACCCCATTTCGACACATGCTTTTGGGCAATTAACTCACTGTCGGTCATCCAGGGAGCATTGGAGGCTTGTTGAAGTCTAGTGCTGCGGTGCATGCCATAACAAAAGTACTGGATGTGCCACAGGGCTTGGGGCATTAATAGTGGTGAATCTAATGTATAGCAATGGCCGCTACTTCTGACGTTCTGATTCTCTTTAACAGAGATCCCATTATTCATTATCGCTTTGGGGATTTGGGGGATTTTATTCGTCACCTATGTGGGTGACATTGGGGCTGCCTCCTCAGCAAAAAGTGCGGCTGCCGCATGGACAGCGCCATCCAGGACAGGGAGGAATAGGACCTAATAGTGCATGCTGGGTGTGTTGGCTTTTCTGGCACTGAGCGCATGAGCGTCGGAATCTTTAATGTTCATGCGGAGGAATGCATACGTACACAGACTAGACCTCGGTTTGCACTGCCATTGGAAGGAGTAGCTCATTATCCTCATACCAAAGTTCATGAATACAACTCACATCCATTGGTTCGGTACTAATAGTAGTACCTTCGGCCTGGAATACAAACGTACTACCGCGACTCTAACGGGCCATCCTGCGAGAAAGGTTAGGAATAAACCTGACATCCTTGTTTCTCATGAAGAATACACCTGACATGCATTATTTACCAAGCACACTTCACGCAACATAGCAATGCCATTTATCAAGATGGCGTCAACTTCCGCTTGACCCCCAAAAGGTCAAAACGTTTACTTGACCCCTTGCAATGGTGTTCCCGAAGTGATGTATCAACGTCGGCTGCCATTTTCTCACACACAGTGAAGTCATTGTGGAGTTTCGTGACGTGCCTGTGACATCAGTTTCTCTGCGCATGACCCAGCAACCCTGCTGACTTTGCACGAGCATACTGAAAGTGAAGTTAGCAATTACGTCATCACCTGCAAGGATTGACTCATTGAGATTTCGCCACACTTGACGTCCCATTCATCCATTGCGTGTTTTGCCAGGTCAAAGGTAAAAGGTCAAACCTTTAGAAGAACACTGGCATTGTGCGATATCGTGACTGATGAAACTGGCATGCCCATTGAATCAAGTGCAGCATGTCGACTAGTGTGATTATTTTTTAATGCTTAACCACGAGATGAAGGAATTACATTTGGTCAGCACAATAGTGAACATTTTGCCCGAAAGAGAAGGTGCAAGTAAAAGTGAAGAGAGAGAGAAAATAAGAATTCAAAGGAAAGACTAGAGGTCGGAGGAAGAGAGACAGACAGACAGGGAGAGAGAGAGAGAGAGAGAGAGAGTGAGAGAGAGAGAGAGAGAGAGAGAGAGAGAGAGAGAAAGAGAGAGAGACTCAGATTCACATTCGTACATTTTATTTATAATAAGGGTGGATATATTTTAGGCTGAGAGACAGAAAGATAGAGAGAGACAGAGGCAGACAGACAGAGACAGAGAGAGAGACACAGCAACATATTCCAGGTGGAGCATTACATCAAGCAATGCACATGTGTATGCAAACGCAAAGAGATGGGAGGGGAGGGGTGGGGGGGGGGGAGGTGGTGTAGCAGAGTGATGGCTGGTCTAAACTTAAGGCTAGGGAGCAGCAGTAATTAGAGCGACACATTAAACTGTTAGTCTGGGCAATTTCTTTTCTTGTTTTTGGCAAGGACCGTCCAAGGTTAGACAGAGTATATAGGTCCTTCATTCTCAACATCATAAACCATCTCAGGTATACAATACTGGATCAGCCACTCACTCGCTGTGGTGTATGGTACACCGCACTGTCCCTGGCATCCATTAGTATTAGTAGGTGTATGATAGACCCAGCACATCACCAACGACGATAATAATAATAATAATAATAATAATAATAATAATAATAATAATAATAATAATAATAATAATAATAATAATAATAATAATAATAACAGGCAAGTTATACAGCGCTTTCCAAAATCACAGAGCGCTTTACACAAACAAATTTTGTAAACACAACATGCGTACATAGGTCAATAACACGCAACCACATCCCAACATCCAAAAACACTCACTCAGGGCGCTAAGAAAGGGCCTCTCTTAAAAAAAAAAGAAAAAAAAAAGCGTCTTCATGCTGATTTTAAAAAGACGCTAGTGAAGGACTGTGACGGACGGACCGAGGTAGCGAGTTCCAGGTCTAAACGGAGAAGAAACTGAAGGCTCGACCACCGTGTCTCACTCTGTGGTATTCTGGTACACGGAACATCCTTTCATCTGCAGACGAGCGGAGAGACCGAGAAGGAACATAGACAGTCAAAAGTTCGGAAAGGTAGTTAGGAGCAGTTCCAGAGATGATGTGGTAGCAAAGACATGAAGTTTTATATTGAATTCGTTGTTCAACTGGGAGCCAGTGTAGTTCTTGAAAGAGAGGCGGGCAATGCTGTGATTTCCGTGCTTTGAAGATGAGTTTGGCTGCAGATTTTTGGACTTGCTGAAGAGGTATAAGGACTTTTTGTGTGCAACCTACGAGGAGTGAATTCCAATAATCCAATCTAGACAGAATGCATGCTCTAACTAGTGTTTTTGTTGCTTCTTGTATGAGATACTGTCGATTGGAGCCTATGCGTCTAAGTTCAATGTATGCAATCTGACAAGTTTTTTCAATGTGTTGCTGCATGGAGAGATCCTAATCGAGAAAAAAAAACAAGGTCGCGAACAGTGTCAGAAAAAGAAATAGAAGTAGTTCCAACAGTGATAGTTGAGGGAAGAGAAGAGAGGTCTGCAGATGACGGAGAAACACGGAGAGCCTCAGTTTTGTTATCATTTAGCTTGAGGTGGTTGTTTGACATCCACGACAGTAACACAATCTTGAAGGGTCCGAACTAAATGATTGTAGTTAGAAGGAGAGTCAGAGTGATTAAGTTGGGTGCCATCAGCATACATTTCGTGGCGGACAGAGTGTGAGTTCGACAGACCATCACACAAGCCATTGAGCAACACGATGACCTGCTAACAGTCGTGAAGAAACGGAAACTGCCATGGTATGGCCACCTCACCAGATCATCAGGCCTTGCAAAGACCATCCTGCAAGTGGGCTTTGTTATTACATCAAACAATGATAAAGCGGGCTTTGTTATTACATGAAACAATGATAAAGCGGGCTTTGTTATTACATGAAACAATGATAAAGCGGGCTTTGTTATTACATCAAACAATGATAAAGCGGGCTTTGTTATTACATCAAACAATGATAAACGGGCTTTGTTATTACATTAAACAATGAGAAAGTGGGCTTTGTTATCACATTAAACAATGAGAAAGTGGGCTTTGTTATTACATTAAACAATGATAAAGTGGGCTTTGTTATTACATTAAGCAATGATAAAGCGGGCTTTGTTATTACATTAAACAATGATAAAGCGGGCTTTGTTATTACATCAAACAATGATAAAGCGGGCTTTGTTATTACATCAAACAATGATAAAGTGGGCTTTGTTATTACATCAAACAATGATAAAGCGGGCTTTGTTATTACATCAAACAATGATAAAGCGGGCTTTGTTATTACATCAAACAATGATAAAGCGGGCTTTGTTATTACATTAAACAATGAGAAAGTGGGCTTTGTTATTACATTAAACAATGATAAAGTGGGCTTTGTTATTTCATTAAACAATGATAAAGTGGGCTTTGTTATTACATTAAACAATGATAAAGTGGGCTTTGTTATTTCATCAAACAATGATAAAGTGGGCTTTGTTATAACATTAAATAATAAAATAGTGGGCTTTGTTATTACATTAAACAATGATAAAGTGGGCTTTCTTTGCTCAAACCAACCACTACAATTTGAATGTTCCGTTTCGGTTCTGACAATGAGTGATTTCCGCTGCTTTAACAGTACATCAATCAGCACCATAGTGTTGTGATCTTTGATCCTTTCTATGAGTGAAACTCACTGCTTGAAGAGTGCGTCTTTGGTTTCTTGGATAGGTATATTTTATCTCGGAAACGGAAGAAAACAAATACTTACGAACAATTTTGTTTAAACGGGTTCTATATCTTGCCAACTTTGGTAGTTGAAATTTCCAGCGAACAAATGTTGGCTAGACGTTGAGTTATAAATTAGCACCCAAAACTGCGAAAATTATTGATTTAAGAAATAACCATACCTTTGAAAGAGTTTTCTAAACCTTTTTTTTTGGGGGGGGGGAAGGGGGGGGGAAGGGGAGGGAACACTCACTATGAATGTTAAAAGGATGTGTCGAGTGGCGTGGTCAAAGTGGGCCTCTTCTTCAAGAAACTTTAAAAAAAAAATAAGTACATAGATGTGGGTGTAGGTAGGTGTGTGTGTGTGTGTGTGTGTGTGTGTGTGTGCTCGTTTTGGAGAAAGTGTGCATGCGTGTGCGTCCATGAGTGCGTTCCTGCTAGCGCGCGAGTCCGCGTGGGTGTGTGTGTTTGTGTGTTGGTGTAAGCTTATGTGTGGTACAGGAATGGTACAGGACGCAGTCAATATAAAAATTTCAAAAAATAAAAATTTGATTTTCTTTCCGTCTTCTAATAACGATTTCCCTGCCTTTACACCACCCGTTTGAGTGATGGATGTGTGTTTGGTGTGTGTGAGGTTGGATGAGACAGGTGAGCGTGTATGTTGGTATAGATCGCCGCGCTTTGAGCCTGAATGATTTGGGGAAAGGCGCGTATAGCATCCTGTTTTATGATTATTATTATTATTATTATTATTATTATTATTATTATTATTATTATTATTATTATTATTATTATTATCATTAGTAGTAGTAGTAGTAGTAGTAGTAGTAGTAGTAGTAGTAGTAGTAGTAGTAGTAGTAGCAGTAGTAGTAGTAGTAGTAGTATTGTTATTATTATTATTATTATTATTATTATTATTATTATTATTATTATTATTATTATTATTATTATGTGTGTGTCCGTACGAGCAGGTGTGTGTGGGTGTGTTTTCGTGGGTGTGTATGTTTTCGTGGGTGTGTATGTTTTCGTGGGTGTGTATGTTTTCGTGGGTGTGTGTTTTCGTGGGTGTGTATGTTTTCGTGCGTGTCAGTATGTGCGTTCCGAACTGATCAAGTCGGTTCCACAACTTGTAATTGTTAGTAACAACTGGGTTTCTTTCGAAGGAACCCACTTGTTTCGAGAAACCCACTTGTTTCTAAACACACGGGAGTGCTCTTTTAGTGCGCGGGAGTGCAGTTACAGTGCACGGGAGTGTTTCAAGTACAAAGGCGTGCTCTATCCGGGACGGAAAAATTACTGTGAATTTTCGAAAAACTTTTGAAGAAAGTTCGCCCTATTTCGTCGCCTATAGGAGACGATCTAGGTCAACTTTCTCGAAAAGGGGTAGGGTAAGGGCTAGTTGCAGCGCTGCAACTAACCCTTACCCTAACCCTTTTCTCTTCAAAAACCACTTTCCGATTCCTACATTCTTAAATGAACCCATTTGCGATGTTTTGAACGCATGTGTGTGTGTGTGCGTGTGTATGTGTGCGTGTGCGAGTACGCGTGGGTGCGGGCGCCCGCGTTTGTGGTGTGCGTGCGTGCGTTTACGAGTGTGTTTTCGTGGGGGCGTGTGTGTATTTGTGCGTGGTCGTGTAAGTGCGTGCGAGCCATTGACAGGAAGAGCGCCATCTGAAATGTATTTTATATAGACCTCTGTAATGTTAGAGGTATTACACCTATTGCTGTTACTGGTAATTTCAGAAAAAAACAAATAAAAATGTTAACTTCGGGATGCAACAGGTTGAGCGGTGTGCAAACCTTGGAGCACACCGCGTAGATGATACTCGAAGAGAGGTGTTACGATTGAAACGAGCACATTCATTTCAAATAAGTATTGTATTCACGCACGAGGCGTGCGAGGATAGTATTTACTTATCTTTGTTTCAACCTGGTGAGTATTTTTTTTAGGAGAACCTTGCTGGGATGGCTGATGAGGCTGATGGTGCGGTAATTTTCACACTCCTGAAGGTTATCTTTGTTTGGAAGAGTGATGACAAGCGACTTGGTCCATGGTGGAGGCCACTCCCCACTCTGCCAGATCTTGTTACAGATAATGGTGAGGGTGTCAATCATATAATGCATTCTTATGTATTCAATTTGTATTGATTCTCATGACCCTTTTATTTCGGGGCATCATGACTGTATGACAATAATTATTATATCCTAAAGCACATGTTTTGCTTGGGTGCCATACTAAATGTTTTGTCACCGTGAAATGTTTGGTACGGGGTCATATTGATAGTTTATTTTGTATTGCCGTTCGTATTTAATTTTCATTTTTTCTTTTTTTTTTTAAAAATGTCACATCTTTTCAATTTCCCTAAACCCGTTATCGGTGAATCGGTTAAGAGCATATGTGAACCTTTCAACCTTTTGCGAGTGTTTGAACAGCGGAATCTGACCTCTGATTTTAGAGGCCAACGCGTTATCTTCATTAGTCCTTTCTCTGTCCATTATACTTCATTTCCATTTTCGAATTAAGCCAATCAAACTGTGTGTTTCAATGAACTTTCAACGCCATTCCTATTGCATAGTGTCTCCTGCGGTCGTCACTGACTATTGCTTTCCATTTCGTCTGCTCACAAAGATGAAGTTATTGCTAGTGATGGTGATCGCAATGATGGCGCTCAACGTCGCTGTTGCTCAAAATACGGGGAAGATTAAGGCGGTGAGTTTTAAACTTTATAATCTTACATTACTTCTAGAGGATGATTTATTTATCTCCCCGTTCATTATTTCGGTTCAAAGCTGACTCCGGTCGCCGACGAATATAATTGCGTTTTCACAAAGAATCCTGTTCACAATTAATGTGATTTCTCTCTCGTCTGAACCTAACTGATGTTGCACCCTATCATTATCTATGTAAGTAGGAAAGTCTTTTGTTTGAAGTGGCCACCCCTTTTGGGGGGAGAGAGGATCATGGAGGGTGGGGGAGAGGGCTGTTAAACCTTTTAGCTGGAGGTCTATTGTTTTTCCCTTTGTCCATCCGTCCGTTGGTGCGCGCTTTTCTCTTAAAGTAATGGACGGATGTCTTTGAAAAAGAAATAGATTACTCTTATCTAGCGCACTTATAAGCTCAGAGAGCTTCTCAAAGCGCTGGCCACTACTATCCAGCAATCACAAAATAGTTTGCTGAAGTCCGGATTCGAACCCACGTCGCCCGAGACGCGCGTACACAAGTCGAGCGCTCTGACGACTGATCTATCCCTGCCGCTAATGTTAATATTGAAACGAAATGTATTACAACATAAAAATGCGCTGACCCAAATGTATGCATATCCAGTAACTTTATCGATATTACGTCATCATTTGGTGTTGTGGTTTTTTTCCTAATCGCATTTTCTCCCAAACTACTGGGGGTGGGGGGGGTGGGGGGAGTGGGGGGGGAGGGGAGAGGGCGGGGGGGATTTGGTTCTAACTTGGCATGTACTTAGGCTTCAACATACAACCAAATTTATGCAGATCATGTGAGTCATGATAGTGAAGGAGACTCTATCGATTCAACCATGATTGACATAAATGGCCAACATAATAAATATGCGCAGTCTATTTAGAAAACTGCCTTTTTTATATCTATCAATTTTACAGAAATGGAACGGGTTTACAAATAGACTGTATTGGTTTAAACAATGGTTTATTCAGTTAATTTTTCTGATCTGACAAATACACAAATACAGTAACAGGAATACACAAAAGGCAAAGCTTAAGTGAGTGCATACCTGGATAAGTTACAATAATGTGTCAGTTTAGGCGGAATAATTACATCATTGAGATACAAATACATTGCCATCAACACAAGAACAATAACAATAATAAGGAAAGCATAATCATAAACAACATAAAGAGATTTATTTTATATAGCGCATTTACAAGCTCAGAGAGCTTCTCAAAGCGCTGGCCCGTAATATCCAGCAATCACACAATAGTTTGCTGAAGTCAGGACTCGAACCCACGTCGCCCAAGACGCACTCACACAAGTCGTGCGCTCTGACCACTGAGCTATCCCTGCCGCCTGCAACCAAACAACCAAAATTTATGTATTTATTCCGCCTAAACTGACACATTATTGTAACTTATCCAGGCCTTTTGTGTATTCCTGTTACTGTATTTGTGTATTTGTCAGATCAGAAAAATACAAAACATACAAATGAATTACAAAAGATCTACACAAATATAATAACAAATAAATAATAACAATGTATATTTATTACCTTGGATGTTTGCATGAATCACTGTTAAATCGATCGAGTCGCCTTCCTTCAGAAGTAATCTTCTAGTTCGTTTATATAGATTTGAAAAATGCGATGACCCGCGATTTTCGTTCAGAAGAGTTTGAGACCTTGATTGGAAAAGTAGCGAGAAGGACGCGGTCGGTAGAGAGGACGCTGTCGCATCCAGATACGAGCGCAAGTGCTATAAAGAGCTAGAGCAGACATTGCCCATTGGAGTTTAAAATCCAGCTTTGGGGGATGAAGTCACAGAGTGCAAGAGTTTTGAATTAAATAAAGGGATGCTATTGGTAATCGTTTCTATTTTATTAAATGACAGCAAGGCCCGTTGGTCCTATATTTATCTAAACAAACATTATTAATTTATTGTGTCTTAAAAAAAAAGAAACAAAGAAGCGTTATTTTTGTTTCTGATGCAGTGTGCTAGACACCACGAGCCTTGCGACCCGACGTGGACTCCAACGTTACATGGCACAGGTCCTTGCTGTTCCACGTCCGACTACTGCGGCTCCGTTACCCATTCCGTAGTGTACAGATGCATCTACAAACCTGGAAATTAGTCTGCGTTGCGCCTGCGCACAGTTCCAGTGTTGGAAATAGGCCTATTTGTATGCAGTCCATACAGAAACACCAAAGCCATAAAGTAGTTCACTGTTTTTTGTCAGCCCTTCTCCTTCTTCTTCTTCTTCTTCTTCTTCTTCTTCTTCTTCTTCTTCTTCTTCTTCTTCTTTTTCTTCTTCTTCTGTGTTGAGTCATTTAAATAAAATTAAGGTGTTCCCTTGTTCGTTTCTTTAATTATTTCATCTGCTAAACGTTTTAAATAAACACGGAATGCAGTTTCTGTTCCTTTGTTGTGTGTGTGCATGTATATGTGGAGGATATTACATAATTAATGAATTACTACTACTACTACTACTACTACTACTACTACTACTACTACTACTACTACTACTACTACTATTACTGCTGCTGCTGATGCTGCTGCTACTACTACTAACTAACTATCTAATGGAAACCATTCAGGCGAATCACCAATCAGGTCCTCAATGAGCGGCGATCTATATCAACATGCAATCTTAGATGCCACACACACACACCCCCACCCCCTCTCACATTCATTAATATGCGTTATTCGCATCTTGGAGTGGGATATGCAAAACTGTCAAATCGAGACCGGACACTTTTCACGAGCACGCTTTGCGCGCGAGTGCAGTATTGTCCGATCGAGATGAAAGCCTACAATTGTTTTTATTTCACGTGTAAGATGAGACTAACATTTATGTATCGATTTCGTCATTCGGGGAAGAAAAAAACCCAGAAGGAATATACATTTTATTGAGGAGGAATATTTGTGTGAACGACTGTATTACACCTTGTTTTCCAATAGTGTTATGCAACAACAAAAATAGTTAATATATCAGATCCTTTGTTCATTTTTTTGGGGGGTGCAGTTTATTATCCCTTTCGGGAGACTCTGGGCCGCCTCCCCCGGGGAAGGCGTAGTCGCAGCCAGTGGCGCGCCCAAACCCTACCTACCTAACATTATTTGCGAAATTTTGAAATTTTTCCTGTGGGAGCAAACCGGGGTAGCCGGAGAAAACCCCCGAGACGTTGCCCGAGTCGAAAGTAAATAATATTCGGAGAAACAACGCCCAGATGCTGGATCGAACCCACACCTGTCGGACGCCATTGGTTTCTGGCTTTTGGACAAGGCAAGTTAGTCCCGCTTTATCCCACTTGGCCACAACGCTCGCATGACATATGTATATAATTTTGTAAGTTGAAGTAACAGGCAAAGTGAATGAATGCTATTAGATTTTGTAAAACAGAGTAGGAGTTCCAGGTAATTGTTTTCCTTTGTTTGAATTTTTACCTTCCTAATAATTGTTACTAATTGTTTATATTTGTTGTTGTTCTTCTTCTTTTTAATCCGGTCTTGATTTGGCTCGGATGAGTCCGCTGGTCCTAAAGCAACAATCAATTAATCAATCAATCCTCTCTTTAATTGTTATTTTTGTCGACTTCGTTAGGGCTGAGGAGTCAACACTCGCTGTCTTTAGCGCGTCTTGCAAAATGCAGGAAGGCCGTATAGTTGTTGAATCATTTGCAGAAATACATTGTAGGCTGTGATTCATAAACAGGTTCAAAGTATTTCCTGAATTTGTACCACTTTCATATTCCACTGTTAGTTATACACAATGCAGTCTGTGATTTGGTCCATTAGCGTGTAATGTCTGTTTTCGTCACACGCTACTTGTCCAATGAGGAAAGAAGACGAAGGTGGAACTCGATACATTATACTATATCCTATAACAGTCGTTGCTAGTGAATCCTATCCTATCCTATCCCGTAACTCGGAGGTCGTAGGGACACCACAGATGATCGTTTAACCAGCGTACTCCATCTTTCCCTGTCCTCAGCAACCCTGATTGTTTCGCTCGGTGTCAAACCAGTCCATCCTCGAATGTTGTCCTCCCCCCTCTTTTTCGGTCTCCCTCTTCTTCTACCTCCTTGCACTGAGCCCTGCAGGATGGTCTTTGCAAGACCTGATGATCTGGTGAGGTGACTATACCATCGGAGTTTCCGTTTCTTCACCACTGTGAGCAGGTCATCGTGTTGTCCTGTGATGGTCTGTCGGACTTCGTCGTTGGTGATGTGCTGGGTATGCCCAGAAGTCTTCTGTAGCACCTCATCTCCATGCTTTGTATTCTTCGTTGTAGATCTGCGGTGAGGGTCCATGTTTTGCAAGCGTATAGGAAGATGGAGATGACAAGGGAGCGCCGCAGTCTTACCTTGGAATGTAGGCTGATGGTCCTGTCTTTCCATATTGGCTTCAACCTCACCAGGGCAGCAATTATTTGTGCGATCCTGGAGAGGACTTCCTTTCGGGACCCATTGTCTGATACAATGGCTCCTAAATATTTAAGCTATACACTGTGTTGAGGGATTGGCCTTGGACTTTGATGTCCGTGTTGATGCCATTGGTGTTGCTGGTCATCATTTTGGTCTGCCCGTGTGTTACGTTGAGACGCGCATGATGGTGCGTGGGAAATGCGCACGATATTATGTGTGAAGCGCGTGCAATGGTAGGCTTGCATGTGTAACTCGCGCGATAGATTACATCGTTTCATTTTGCAACGCATGCAGTAATAGAATGTATTTATCTTTGATTTGATTTTGCGTTGTTATTAGAAGAAGCTTTGTATAACGTTGGTGTTTTTAGTCGGTCGATATTTGAGAATTTTCGAGAATTGGTTGTTTACTATCGATCGAAGCGTATGGATTGTTCTGGTGGTAACCATGGAAGCTTCCATTCCAAATAAGGTTGTAAGACGTGAGACAGTGATGATGAAAGTAATTTTGATTGGTTGTGGTGTTTCATGTGGGATATTCTCGTTTGTTCTTGAGTATGTAGAGACTCTATATAAGCGCCGCACTGTTTCAAAATGTGTGTGTGTTGAAAGTAAAAAGTTGAGAGTGGAAAAGGCGATTGTATGCAGTTGTTGATGTGTGCTGAATAAAAGTGGAAAACTTCATACGACGACTCCTGACTTGTTGATGAGTGAGCAGGCTGCGTGGATAAACGAATCAGAGTTACACCTATCAGGATTTCAAGCATCGGGGCTGAATCAAATACTGATAGAAAAACACCAACATCGAATGAGTGTAACACGGTGGATAGCTGTATTTTTGTCAAGGCTCAAGAAGCAGATGCACCTTTATCTACAGCACTGAGGATATACAATACAGTAAGGTTCGCTACAATATAAAACAGTGATATGTGTGTGTGTGTGTGTGCGTGTGCGTGTGTGTATGTATGTGTTCCTTCACCTATATAATTTGCTATCAGAGGATCAGTGACTGTGGCCCATTTATTATGTTGGCATCGCTGTGATGTGTGTGTGTGTGCGTGTGTGTGTGTATGTATGTGTTCCTTCACCTATATAGTTTGCTTGCAGAGGATCAGTGACTGTGGCCCATTTATTATGTTGGCAGCGCTGATTACCTGACAGATGCCTGAAGGAAAAACCCTACGTCATTAATCATTATATATATATATATATATATATATATATATATATATATATATATATATATATATATATATATATATGTATATATATATATATATATATATATATATATATATATATATATATATTTATATTTATATATATTTATATATATTTATATATATAGATATATATATATAGGCCAATATATAAAAAAAAAATTCTTGTCTTCACCGATATAAAGTAGTTTTATACTCATTTTTCCAGAAATTACGTCATAATTCTTGTTTAAAAATTATTATTATTATTATTATTATTATTATTATTATCATTATTATTATTATTATTATTATTATTATTATTATTATTATTATTATTACTTTTTTTTAACATTTGTATTTATTTATTTTATTTTTTAAAAATAATAAATTATGACTAATATGACGTAGTTTTGACATGGCATACATCACAGAACTTTAGTGTTGTTTGTCATATTATTCCAAAGATGTGGCCGTGGAGAGGAAAGGGGGGGGGGCATGATGTGGGGAACTCCCTGGGTTTGTCCTCTAGACACGTAGTGTAGCATCGTTGTAGGCTGGTTGAAAAGTACCTCCCTATCGAAAATACCTGATAACGTTTGTGACCAGTACTGCGTTGGCGTCAAACATACGTTTACTGTGATCTTTACTGCAGACCTGAAAGGCTCGGCCCTGCTATGTTCAGATGTAGGTCAAGGTCATACAAATGCAGCCAAGAAGTTGCAAGTGCATTAGCTTACTGAGTTTTGTGCGCAGTAGCTTGGAATTCCTTGCCTTGCTCACCTGTTTTTAAACCACCAGGTGTGTGAAATCCGCCACTCTTAACGTTGTTTAGCAGGTTTGCTTTTGACGAGGAGACTTAACCATAGTGAATGGGTCACCGTCATAAGCATTTAAATACCCACGCCGTGCACTTGTACTTAGCGAGTGCAGGTGCCCTTTTAGCTGAGACTCTTTCTGGGGTTTTGAGGGCGTACGCGAGCACCCGCTAAGTACATTGGGATTTTATGGGTTATTTATTTATTTATTGATGATGATGATGATGATGATGATGATGATTATGATGATGCCGATGATGACAACGACGATGACGTCGATGTTGAAGATGATGATGCAGCCTGGTGACGATAGTACCGCTGCTACTGTTACTGCTGATGATGACGGTGCTGCTGCTGTGCTGTTACAGCTGATGATAAAGACGAGTATGTAGCTGCTGCATCTTTCAATGATTGCTTTCAATGATTGATGATGATGATGATGATGATGATGATAATGATGATGATGATGATGATGATGATGATGATGATGGTGGTGGTGGATGACGACGATGATGACCATCTGCAGTATGTATCAGAAAGGTGGCGTGACTTTGCTGCAGATAATTAGAACATCACCTACTCATTAAATAGATGATTGGGGATAAACAACCGATTCCTGTTCAGAAAAAAAGATTTCGGAGCTTCCAAAATGAACTTTTGTTTAAAAACTGTAGACTAAAACACAATAAGGCATAACATTTGGTTAAGATGAGTTTTAGGTATTATTTTTAAAAAAAAAAAGGAAAGATTTTAATGTTAAAGTAGATAGTTTGACCCTAGAAGAGTTTATTAATTCACAGCATTGATGTGAAGCTCTCCGATAAGCATATAAGCAATGTGTAAAGTATTTGGGATCCCTTTACTAGCAGTTTCATCCCTTTCTAGCGTCATTTGATGCAACAGGCACACAACCCACCCCTCTTTTTTAATCCCCCAAAAGCCAACGCGCTAAAGCTTGACGGTCACGCTCCGCTGATTTTATTTCTGTGTGACTACGCAGATCTTCTAAAAAGATATGTTTAAGCCGTGAAAATGCCTCTTGCAGCCTATCTTTTAGCACGCGCAAGCGCAACGTTTAGATTCCAATGTCGCAAACATATTAGGCACCCAAAACAATGTACGAATACTAAAAAAAACCCATAGTCATCTTTTGAATTAGATATTTTATTTTATCAGTTCCTGAGCGAAGGAGGAAAACTATTGTTTTTGGCTTTGTACGTCCGTCAGCCGTTCGTTTGACCGTGCGCTCTTTTCTGTGAAATTACATGGGTGGACGGGATTGTTTGACACTTGCACTTGGTGTGTAGTTAGAATGGTATGTAGTTAGAACATAAAAATGCCTACCAGATGACTCAAATTTATGTCAATCGGGTTACGTCATCACGGTCACGGCATTTTTTTTTTTCTAATCCCAAAATATGGAGGAATTTGGTTCAAACTTAGTATGTACTCACAGATGCCTTTCACCATAAGATCAAACTTCTTCAAACCGCGTGACGTCGTCATTCATGGTGACGGTCATCTTTTTAGATTGTTTTATAGATTTTGTTGGTTTGTTTCTTTCTTTCTTTAAAATTTAATTTAATTTTAGTTTTATTCCGCAATTTTAATCTAGGCCTCAGACTTACTTTTGAGGTATTGGAAAGCAGTTCTTCCAGAGACCATCCGTAGTGTTGTATCCGCGTGCGCTGGCTCGGGTTGGACCGTTGTTTATACCTTATTTTTATCGTTTCAGCGACAGCTCCCAGACATAAAAATTGAGATGCCGCCTCTGCACAGAGTTGCAGGTGGCCGTATTAACACTTTAAAGACGCAGCGCATTAACACTTTAAAGACGGCACACGCACTTCTAATAGTGTTGCCTTAAACTCCGACACAACATCAAATAAGTTTGTCTGCGCTTGCAGCTGTTGGAGTAGTAACAGGTGTACAGCGTCGGCAGGACTATTTCATCTTGTGCCTACAGACGGTTCGCGAGAATTAACACAGTATCAGGGCATAAGGAAACATCATCATCATCATCATCATCATCATCATCATCATCATCATCATCATCATCATCATCATCATCATCTTCATCATCATCATCATCATCATCATCATCATCACCACCACCATCATCATTGTCGTCTCAACATCATCATCATCGTTGGTATCTCATCATCCTCGCCATCATCATCATCATCATCATCATCATCATCATCATCATCATCATCATCATCATCATCATCATCATCATCATCATTACCATCGTCATCATCATCATCATCATCATCATCATCATCATCATCATCATCATCATCATCACCATCATCATTGTCGTCTCAACATCATCATCATCATCATCATCGTTGGTATCTCATCATCATCATCATCATCATCATCATCATCATCATCATCATCATCATCGTCAGTGTGTGCGGACATGTGATTTAGTGTTGTGTGAGTGTATGTACGTGGGTGCGTGATATTGTGCGTGTGTGTGCGTGCGTGAGTCAGACCTTAGGAAATAAATTTCAAACGTCTTCGCTGGGGGCAGTGTGTGTATGTGTGTATTGGTACTGTGTGGGTGTATTTGGTGTGTGTGTGTGTGTTGGTATGTGAGTGTGTGTATTTATATGCTTTTGTGTGCATAATTATGTGTTTGTAAGGTATAGTGCATGTGCGTATATGTCTACGTGTTTGTATTGGTTTGCGTGTGTTAGTGTGCATGCAAGTGCGCGCGCATGAGCGCCTGTGTGTGTGTGTGTGCCTGCATCCTTGTGCCTAAAGAATATCTCTCCCAGGGAGAGAAGTTACATTCCAAGCTGTGTTGGCTGGGGGTCGGTTTCAACATGTCAACCAACTTGAATTTTAAACCACACTCCACAACTTGACCCCAGTGACAATCAGTCGTCGTGGGGGACACGTGGAGAAATCAATAAGAGTGCAACGCAAAAGCCACTGCTATGTAAAGGCCCACACACATGCCTCTTCGATCTGGCGAGGAACGACCAAGACCCGCCTCTTCAACGTTGATGCGCGATGGGTGTGTGGGTGTGTGTGAGGGTGTTGGTGTGTGTGTGTATGTGTGTGTGTGTGTGTGTGTATGTGTGTGTTTGTATCTCGGTTCTGGGCCAATATGTTTGAGAAAGTGGTATATAATATATAGTAGTGTATATAGGAAATCAGCTCAGTGTCAACCTAGCTACCAGGCCGACACCAAACCTTAAAAGAGTCCCAGGATCGTACATGTCAGCGGCACACATCCTTTTCAAATTCACAGTGAGTGTTGCCCTACTGGAAAAAAGATTAAGATTAAGTACCCCTCCTCACCCCCACCCCTCCACCTCCCACATGAAAAAAACTTCTTTCGAAAGTTAGAGTTTGGTATACAAATGGATAAATTCGTTTGTTTGTGTGTCTGTGTGTAACCATGAGAGTGTGTAACATCAGCCCTAACATTTATGAAGTCATCAAAATCATGTGTGACAAGGCTACCAGTGCAGTCCTCCACAACAGGGCCATCGGGAACTCATTCAGAACAACAATCGGCGGGCGTCAAGAATGCCTATTCTCTCCTACATTCTTCAACATCTTCCTGGAGCGCATCTGATTCAGTTCTAGCATGTGCTGAGAACAGAGAGGAAGAAAAATCATCCCAATTCTTCGAGAAGAATTGGAGGCAGCAGTACAATCGCTGAAGAAGGGGAAGTCAGATCAGTGTGCGTCAGGGATGCCTACTCTCTCCAACACTCTTCAACATCTTCCTAGAGCGCATCATGTTAGATGCCCTTGCAGATCACGAAGGCACAGTTAGCATAGGGAGTAGAACAATCTTCAACCTCCGTTTTGCGGATGACATTGATGGATTAGCTGGAGAAGAACAAGAACTTGAACAGCTGGTACAGAGGCTTGACACCACCTCCAGAACCTATTGAATGGAAATAAGTGCAGAGAAGACCAAAATGATGACCAACAACACCAATGACATCAACACGGACATCAAAGTCCAAGGCCAATCCCTCAACATAATGCATAGCTTCAAATTTTTTTGAGCCATTTTATCAGACAAATGGGTTCCGACAGGAAGTCCTCTCCAGGATTGCACAAACAACTGCTGCCTGACAAGTTTGAAGCCCATTTGGAAAGACAGGACCATCAGTCTACACTCCAAGGTAAGGCTGCTGCTCCCTAAATAATAATAATAATAATAATAATAATAATAATAATAATAATAATAATAATAATAATAATAATAATAATAATAATAAAAATAATAATAACAGGTAATTTATACAGCGCTTTCCAAAATCACAAAGCGCTTTACACAAACAAATGTAAACACAACATGCGTACATTGGTCAATAACACGCAACCACATATACATCCCAACACCAAAAATAACTAACAACACTCACTCATGGCGCCTAAGAAAAAGCTTCTCTAAAAAGATGCGTCTTCAAGCTCGTTTTAAAAGACGCTAGTGAAGGACTGTGACGGACGGATCGAGGTAGCGTGTTCCAGGTCTGAACGGAGAAGAAACTGAAAGCTCTACCACCGTGTCTCACGCTGTGGTATTCTGGTACACTGAACATCCATCTGCAGAGGAGCGGAGAGACCGAGAAGGAACATAGACAGTCAAAAGTTCGGAAAGGTAGTTAGGAGCAGTTCCAGAGATGATGTGGTAGCAGAGACATGAGATTTTATATTTAATTCGTTGTTCAACTGGGAGCCAGTGCAGCTCTTGAAAGAGAGGCGTGCAATGCTGTGATTTCCGTGCTTTGTAATCTCCATCTTCCTATACGCTTGCGTAACGAGGACAGAGAAAGAAGGAGTACGTTAGCTAAACGATCGTTTGTGCTGCCCCAACGGCTTTCGAGTTGCGGGATAGGAAGGGATAGGTGTGTCTATTAATAGCATTCAGGCAGATTATAAATATAGCACTGCAGCGAAAGTATGTATGTTAGGCACAGTGGTTTTTTGCACAACAAATAAGAGACGTCTAAAATCTGCAAAAAGCTTAGCCGTCTGTGCGAGCAACGATTACCCATTAAACCATCTTTTAATGTGACGACAATACAGTTTCCCAAGCAAACCTATTCTCTCTCTCTCTCTCTCTCTCTCTCTCTCTCTCTCTCTCTCTCTCTCTCACACACACACACACACGCACACACAACTGTGTAGAAACGCCGTTGTGATGACTTTCATGAAATTCTACATACGTTACTTTGACATTTTTACAAATTTGTCCATTTTTTGAAGCTAACCCAAACCCTAAGTCTAACCCTAACCCTAACCCTTAACCTAACCCTAACACAGCCCTAACCCTAACGGAACACTGTTTCGACGTCAAAATAACGGGGTCCGTCAAAAGAAAGTACTTGGAGGTACAAGTGTATGTCAGAATAAAGGCGTTTCTACCTAGCCACACGCACGCACGCACGCACACAAATAAATAAATGAAAAGAAACACAAACACAACGTCGTTTATACCCTTGGCCCTTTAAAAGACAACAGAAGAAAGTACTATACACGCTTTCGCTGCGGTGCTATTTTTAAAATCATCCTTATTCTATTAATAGGAACATCAACATATGAACGCATCGATTGATATCAAAACGGTACTTTTGAAAGATATTCATTGGGAGGTGAAATGGAGCGGTATAACATTTTTTGTTATATTTATGGATGTGTTTAATCTTGTATAGCGCTTTACCAACCCAAGAGCAGCTTAAGGCGCTGGCCTTTTTACTTGATCTAACTGAAGCCGCCCGAGGCGCCCCCTTGCAGCCTTTGACCGAATAGTGTGACGACCTGACGACTGAGCGCAACAATCTTGCGCGATCGCGATGGTCGGGGAGGGAGGGGATGAGGGGAAGGAGGGAGGGGGTGTCAAGAAACCTAGTTCTGGCTAGGTGTACTTGTGTATCCGGCACTCACCCGCCAAGGACATGAGAGTCAGGATCTTTAAAGTCCGTGCCATGGAATGCGTGCATGCAATGACTTGATCTCGGTTTATACTCTCATCAGGTACTTTTTTCAGGTAGGGCAAAGTTCATTGTAACATTTGAAAACTAAAACAAAAAAAAAGATGTTTGATGCTGACGTTTGTGAACTTAGGGTCCTTTTGAAAACGCCCTTCAACGCCCGTAGATACGTGTATTTGGGACCTAACAGTGCTTTCCTAACTTCACTGTCTTTGCAAAGAACCGAGACAGTGATCAACTCAGCTATCAACGCGCGAAGTTTCGAAAGAACACTATTTAGGTAACGGCCTAGTTTAGCCTCCCACCGAAGTTTGTAAAGTAATAAAGGCTGACCGGTATTGATCGCAGGACTCTATACCACTAGACATTCCGAGACGGGCGCCGGTGTTATATAGGCATCCATACCCAATCTATGCATGCATTGTTGTTTCTGAACCAGTTCGCGATGGCGCTGTTGTGGAGGACTGCACTGGTAGCCTTGTCATACTGGCTTTTGATGACTTCAATAATGTTAGAGCTGATGTTGTACACTCTCATGGTTGCCCACAGAGCTGCATGCCAGAGTCGGTCAAAGACTTTTTGGAAGTCTACAAACACATGATATATGTGTTGATGATGCTGTATGTATTTCTCGCAAATTATTCTGAGGTTGAAAATCTGCTCAGTGGTACTTCGCCCTGCCCTGAATCCTGCTTGTTCTTCAGCTATGATGTGTTCAGCTTTGGGTTTCTACCTGTAGAGTATTATTTTAGGAGGACCTTGCTGGGATGGCTGATGAGGCTGATGGTGCGGTAATTTTCACACTCCTGAAGGTTACCCTTTTTGAGTACAGTGATGACAAGCGACTGGGTCCATGGAGTAGGCCACTCCTCACTCTACCAGATCTTGTTACAGATAATGGTGTGGACGTCAATCATCGCTTCTCTTCCTGCTTGAAGCAATTGTCTTAATGCCACTCATCCTCTGATGGCACACGTCTTCTGAGGCGTTCACGCAGTGACAGGCGGCGAGACAATATGACCTGTTCACTTCACTGAGAATGTTTGGTAATTTCGAGAGGAAATCTAGAACTTTACCCATTGTTTAAAATTACGTCCTTGGTTCAGTCTTGGAAAGAGTTTTAATAATGGCTGAATACAGAGCTACAATCTCTCTCTCTCCCTCTCTCTCTCTCTCTCTCTCTCTGTCTGTCTCTCTCTGTCTCTCTCTCTGTCTCTCTCTCTCGCTATCACGCAGATACAGAGAGATCAAACGAAATGAAATTCATTGTAAATTGTCCAAGTGGCGTGACAGTGGCAGTGTATAGTGCACACTGCTACAACTTGGAGAGATTAAAATTAAACAAAAACAAGCCCAGTTAGAGAACGAGAGAGGTAGGGAGCAACGCAACATCGCACAACAATGATCCCAAGTCCATCACCAAATCTGGCTTTTATGAAAACCGAGGAAAAGGTAGCCACCGCTCCTATCCACATAAAGAAGACTTTTGAGTTTCTTTTCTTTTCTTTATAATAATTAAAATCTTATTATAATCTTAAATTTAAAAAAAATTACTAAAAATGTATTCTTAAATAAATAAAAACTTTAAATACTAAAAATGAATACTTAAAATAAATACTTATGTACTTAAAACATAAATACTTACATTCTAAAAATGAATACTTGAATTTAAAAAGTAGTAAACTTGACTACTTAAAATACACAAACAATGCTGGTATACTAAAAGAAAAAAAATACTAAAAATACTAAATATATCAATGGGATACTTTCTCCTTCCCCCCCCCCCTCTCTCACTCTCTCTCTCCCTCTCTCTCTCTCTCTTTCTCTCTCTTTCCCCCCTCTCTCTCTCTTCGTCCCTCGCTTTCTCTCCTTTTCTTTAATTGTAGGAACTCCGGCCATGACACTAGAATGCCCGCAACAGATTTCCAAAGGAATTTTATGGAACAGGAAATCCCCAGGTGGTGTAATTCAACAACGGGGGAGCGAGAAGAGGGAGGAAGATGGGGATGGGTGAGAGGTAGGAGTATTGACTTGGAAGGCTGGGGAATATGCATGCAATTTCTGCCTAGCCTGGTGGTAGCGAGCTAATGCTGAGGTATGTAGTTGTCTCGATTGCTTTAACAAAACACAAAACCACATACTTGTTGTAAGAACTCCTTTGTTAAAGTAATATCTGGGCAGGATTTGCCTTTGAAAGCATCTTTAAAACGAGACGGCAAGCCTTTTAAATGCGTTTTTAGACACTTGCGGACGCACAAATAGCCGAAAGATATGCATTTTCAAAATTATCCTCTTTTTTTTTTACGGTGTTGGAGATAGTGAATGATAAGCCATTAGCTGAACTATCTGCAGGAAACAACGAAATTAGTATAAACATCGGCTGAACGGAACGTGTTTTAGAAATAGGTGAAGCATAATGACATTGAACTTTGTGAAAATATTAATACCAATGATCTTACCTGCCTAACAGTAGTTAAAGTACCTATACAAACAACAATAAAATATTACTTTCGGTTCAGTTATTCTTGAGAAAAAGCCCAAAAGATTGTTTTTAACAGCAACAACAAAAAGAAGAAAGAAATTTTGAGTGACGGACTCACTGCCTGACCAACTGACCCACTGACTGACCCATTGACGGACCCACTGACTGACCAACTGACCCACAACCGGACTGCTACTGAAGGATGGCTGTGACGGCGGGTCTATTGTTGCTGGGCTCTGCACAATTGAATGCTATTACCCACTCGTCTATCATCTGCGGGGATCGGCTAGTGTAATCACCCTATGACTAATCTTAATACATTTATAAGTTTAGCTCGGTCTGTGTTAGGATGCGGTTACAGAGATAGGGAGAAAAGTGTAAAGCTTCACTGACACAATAGCTCTCACACGGCTATGAAACATAGGTAGTCCAGCCACTTGTTAACAGTAAATATCACACATTTATTTCCTCTACTCTATACAAAATCTTCTAATCTCTACACTAACTTAAATGTCCAAATTTCAGTTCGAGTAGTTCGCTCCTTGATGGGTCTATGCAGCTACTGTTCTTGATATATTTTGTTACTGTCTCATCATTGGGCTATGAGTTCTTTCTGTCCTATTATTCGGTTTTCTGGACGAGTAGACTATCATAGATCAGTGTTTGAGCAAGGTTTCGGAGGACTTAACTTTCTAATCGATGTGCGGTGTTGTTGCCTCTTCTTCTTGGTTGTTGACTACGGAGCTAGTGGAGCCCAAGGCTCTCGCTTCTCAAGGTTGCAGGCCACGTGTCAGGGTTGGCTCTCTGTGGAGTTTGTTCACAGCCGAGGACCAAGATGCCTGCTCATCTTCTTGACAATGTCAGCCTCTGGCTATACTGTTGATGAATGCTTTTCATCCGTCACCTGCCGAGTCTTCCGCTAGAGAGATCTTTCAACGTGCGTCTTGCTACGATGAGGTTCGGACAAAGACTAACTCTCGCACGAGACTACGAGAATAGTAACGCCACATAGTGGGGGTTGCGGTTGATTGGTCAACTGGATGAGGTCACGGCTTATCTTAGTGAAACTGTAGCTTACACATGCGTAGAACCACCTACTTCGGTTGTCTGCTAGTCAGCGACTTAACTTACATAGGTCAAAGCAGACTGAACGTTGGAGGTTTGAAGCCTTAGTGCTGGGTTAGAACTAGCCTCTCGCGACAATGGCCCATGTTTGAAGTACCTGTATTCCAAAACTCAACATGGCCACGTCACCAGAACATTAGGCCTTGTAAAGACCATCCTTCAAGGCACGGTGCAAGGAGGCAGAAGAAGAGGGAGACAGAAGAAGAGGGAGACAGAAAAAGAGGTGGGAGGACAATATTCGAGAATGGTCTGGCTTGACACTGAGCGATGCCATGAGGGTTGATGAGGACAGAGAAATATGGAGTACGCTGGTTAAAAGATCGTCTGTGGTGCCGCAATGACCTTCGAGTTACGGGATAGATAGGATAGGTTCACAGGCGCCAGAATCAGGATGTGAGCCGAGTAGAATCTACTAATACTACAAGGTGTACAAATGCTCTCAGCAAATATCGCGGGTCATCCCATTTTTCAAATCTATACGAACGAATTGGGCATTTCCTATATCCAGAATTGGGCATTTCCTATACCCAGAATTGGGTATTTCCTATACCCAGCACATCACCAACAACGAAGTCCGACAGACCATCACACAAGCCATTGGACAACATGATGACATACTCACAGTGGTGAAGAAACGGAAACTCCGATCTTATGGCCACGTCACCAGAGCATCAGGACTTGCAAAAACCATCCTGCAAGGCACAGTGCAAGGAGGCAGAAGAAGAGGGAGACAGAAAAAGAAGTGGAAGGACAACATTCGAGAATGGACTGGTTTGACACTGAGCGAAGCCATGAGGGTTGCTGAGAACAGAGAAAGATGGAGTATGCTGGTTAAACGATCATCTGTGGTTCCCCTATGACCGTCGAGTTACGGGATAGGATAGGAGGATAGGATACGAATGAACTAGAAGATTTCTTCGGAAAAAAAAAGGCTACTCAATCCATTCAACATTGATTCATGCAAATATCCCAAATAAGAAATATGCGCAAGCTATTTTCAACCCAGGTACATTTTGAGTAAAATTGTAAACAAAATTTGTTAATACATTAATTAATAAATAAATTCGGGTTTATAATTTTCACTGGACCGATGTTGGCCCTGTGACATGATAGCTTACCCCAACAAAAACTTCCGTCGGTAATAACCGGTTTGGGTTTAAACATGAATTGTCACCTCTCGTCAGTTGTGAAGGCCAATATTTCTCGGCAACTATAATATATAATATGTGCCGTCATACCTCGCTTCTACAGTCCAGTGATCATAATAAATGTGATTTTTAACATTATAATTTTACTGAAATTGAACGGGTTTAAAATTAGACAGGGCATATATATTAAGCTTACTTTGGATGTATACATGAATCACTGTGGAATCCATTGAGTGGCTTTCTTCCAGAGGAAATCTTATATTTCGTTCATCTAACGTTGAAAAATGCGATGACCCGCGATTCTCGTCGCGAGGACTTTTACACATTGAATGATTAGTAGATTCTACTCCGCTCACTTCCCGATACAGGCGCCTGTGGAATGGGTCAAAGTTCGGGGGAAAACCTGCACAGTCATAAGATTTCCAAGCCATTTCCCGCCTTCCATTAACACATCTTCATTAACGAGGTCAAAGGTCATATGTGAGAGTAACAGGGTACTTAGCCCTGTCCCGCGGAACCCTCTCCCTATCCCCCCTCCTCCTCCCCCCTCCTTTTTTTTTTTTTAACATTTGGTAAGAGGTCAAGGTTTGGAGTTGAAGGTGACTCCATGAAGTCGTAGTTCACGTCCATTCATTGAACTGGTTCTCTTGTGGTCTCTGCCTATTCACAAAACATTCTTTCTCTGCATGTTGGCATTGTAGTACAACTCAAAACTATCTCTCTTCATTAATCAGTTTCCGAGCAAAGTTGGGGAACTGTTGTTTTGGGCTCTGCCCGTCCGTGCACGCTTTTCTCTGAAACTAATAGACGGGTTACTTTGAAGCTTGACATGTAGTTGGAACATAAATGCCTACTACTTGACACAAATTGATGCATATTTGGTGACGTTATCATAGTGACGTCATCTCTTGTTCTTTTTTTTTTCTTTTTTTTAAATTTCGTATGTCTTCCAAACTGTTTGACGGATTTGGTTATGTATTTAGACTTTTTTTTTTTTTGTTTCATTTATACTGTGTATAATATAATACCAATACTATTTGTTTCGTTATGTATTCATCACCTGTTTCCCCTTCCAAGCCACCCCTCATCTCTCTGCCTCTCAGTCTCCTTTTTAAGTTCAGTACAGCCGGACTTCCAATGACGTCGCCGTTGACGTGAGATTTGTGTAACCAAACAGACCCGTCATCTTTGAGGTAATACACATTGCTGCGATCGGTACAAAGTATCGCCAAAACTCCCGCTAGCAGCAGGTGGAAGTATTCCCTCCATCCCTTCAAAGTATACTTTGGGCTAAGTGACGGAACACAGGCGCTCGCGTCTCCCTTTGGTTACTATAGATAACCAAAGGGAGACGCGTCACAGGCATAGGCGCTCGCGTGTCCTCCCTTTGGTTATCTATTATAGATAACCAAAGGGAGACGCGTCACAGGCATAGGCGCTCGCGTGTCCTGATACAAGCGCCTGTGTGACGGAAAGAGCGGAATATTGCTACAAGGGTTCGGGTAAGGGTTAGTTGTAGATATATCCCTAGCCCTTGCCCTAACCCTTTTCTCTACAAAATTGCTTTTACCTTTTACCGTCCCAAAAACCCATTTGCCTTCTTGGATTCTTAAATTGTATGAAACCAAGTGAGGACACTATCCGGCGTCAATAAACGGTTCGAAAACATTCTCAAACGGTTCGTAAAAGACAGTTGACCTAGAAACAAATACAGCGTGACCTAATTCGTCGCCTAGAGGAGACGAAACTTACTTTTCCGTTTGTAGTCTTTTACCGACACTGTAACTGAGCAGGCTGCTAACCTCGCTTACCTCCCTTCAAGGGACAAGGGACATACTTTGGCCTGCTGCGCAGCGTGTGCCTGGAGTATACTTTCTATCGATCGCAGCTATGTGCAATGGGTGCATCTTTTGAATGGAAATACAATTGGACACCTCATCATCATCATCATCATCATCATCATCATCATCATCATCATCATCATCATCATCATCATTATCATCGTCGTCGTCATAGTCGTCGTCGTCGTTCTCCTCCTCTTCCTCCCCCGATACTGAAGAATCCATGACGTCGACGTAGTCGTTCCTCTCGTCCACTTTCTCCTCCTCCTCCTCCTCCTCCTCATCATCATCATCAGCAGCAGCAGCAGCAGCAGCTTCTATTATTCTTTCTCTTGTTCTCCTCTTCCTCCTCCTTTCCTTCTACTTCTCCTCATTATCATCAGCAGCAGCTTCTTCTCCTCTTTCTCTCCTTCTTCTTCACCTTCTTCTTTTCCGAACGCTCCTCCTACGTTTCCTCCTGTTCCTTCGTCATCCTTCCATCGTCCTCCTTCTTTTTCTTTTTTCTGGCACTTCTTCTTCTTCTTCTTCTTCTTCTTCTTCTTCTTCTTCTTCTTCTTCTTCTTCTTCTTCCTCCTCCTCCTTTTGAAGCTACACTTCTTGCCCTTTGTGGACTGAAAGACCTGTGAGCGTTTATAAGATGTCAGCACAACCGCCACATTAAGCTAGTCCAGGTCACGTGGGTCTTATGGCGGCAAGCTGACCGACGACACGTGTCAAACCTATCTCCGCCACCGAAGAGCGCGCGTGTCTACGGTACAAGTGCATCGAGTATCCAAGGCTAGCAGAGTAGTCTGCCCAGCACATAAACTAAACAGAGGGATTCCTCCCCTCCATCTCCCCCCCCCTCTCCCCCACACAAACACTTCCACGCCACCCCACATCCTACACCCCACACTCAAAAACAAGGACGCCCTTTTTCTCAAAGTTTTATGTTACGTTTTTCTATAGCGTTTTTAAGTATCAATAGCTAGCTGTTCAAGGCGCTTTCATCGCACAGACTTTAAAGATCCTGACGCTCATGTTCTAGACGGGTGAATGCCAGGTACATAAAATACATCCAGCAAGCACGGTCGCCCAAGATTGTGCTCAGTTGTCTGTGGCGCACGTCAGACGATGCGGTTAGGCAGCGAGTGGGCACCTCGGTAAGTGGGAGTTAGATCCCCTTATCGGTTCCAGCGCCTTGAACAGCTTATGAGCCGGAAAAGCGCTAAATAAAAACGATTAAATAAATTAACAGCTGGCCGAACCGGGTGCTTGTTGTTCGATGTTGCCTTCTTCTCCACGTTTGGGGAAGGCCAAGAGCTAGCTAACCTGGGCTGGATCATGTTTTAAATCTCAGAACAGTAGAAAGATGCCTTGACCACGACACTTGCGCACTTAAAAACCAAGCATAGTCGACCCTCCGTAGCAAAGCGGTAGTAGGCCTATGTATTACAGTTGCATAGGCCTGCTGCCGTTGTGCTGTCGGGAACCATTATATTTGGTTAATACCCTTGTGAGCAGGACGCTGTTGCCTTTGTGAGCAGGACGACGTCGCGCCACCCCTTTCTATTTGAAGTGAAAGTTAAGCCGAGTGTCTAGTTCAACAGTGTACCTGACCTTTCAGTTCGAAGGCTGGTAAATGAGTGTCACAGGACTCACACCTGCCAACCCATATCTGTGACATTCACCGGGGGCAGTTTCATGAACAGGTATAAGAAGCGATCGAAGTTGTCCAAGGCTGTTAAAGGTGTCAGTTTCCTATTTTGTTCTAGTTCGCTTTCATGCAACTGCCCCCCAATATCTAACGCATACACGATATTTCCAACACTCTCTTTGCGGTTTTGATCTCGAGTGTGTCACATTAAAAAAAAAGAATTTGATTGTATGTGTTGTTGCTATTGAATGGATTGGTAAAAAAACAACAAGATGGCGAGTCATTCAAATAAATTTCCAGATCCAAAATTGATTTGGTTTTGATGTGTGGCTTTTGTTGTTGAATAGATTGTTCAACGAACCAAATGCCAAGCCGTTCAAATGTACTTCCAAATCCTGAATTAATTCTTAGGATAGGAATAGGATTGGAATTAATTCTGATGTGAATTTTTTTTTAAAATAGATTGGCGGCGGCAGGGATAGCTCAGTGGTCAGAGCGCACGACTTGTGTTAGTGCGTCTTGGGCGACGTGAGTTCGAATCCTGACTTCAGCAAACTATTGTGTGATTGCTGGATATTACGGGCCCGCTCTTTGAGAAGCTCAATGAGCTTGTAAGTGCGCTATATAAGAGAAATCTCTTTTTTAACAAACAGAATGGCTAATCATACACACATAGCATACTGACACACACACATAGCATACTGACACACACACATAGCATTCTGACACACATACATAGCATACTGACACATACACACATAGAATACTGACACACACATAGCATACTGACACACACACATATAGCATACTGACACACACACACACACATAGCATACTGACACACACACACACACATAGCATACTGACAAACACACACACACATAGCATACTGACACACACACACATAGCAGGGGCGGATCTTGGGTGGGGTGGGGTGGGGGTGCAACGGGTGCACGTGCATCCCCCACGGACGACAAAAAAAAAATGAAGAAGAAAAAGAAGAAGAAAGAAGAGGAAGGAGAAAAAGAAGAGGAAGAAGAATATTCAGAATATCCATAATATTCATAATAATCATCATGCTAATAATCATCATGCTAATCATCATCATGCTAATCATCATCATCATCAGCAGCAGCAGCAGCAGCATAATAATAATAATAATAATAATAATAATAATTATAATAATAATAATAATAATAATAATAATAATAATAATAATAATAATAAAAAGAAGAAGAAGAATAGAGGACAATAATAATAATAATAATAATAATAATAATAATAATAATAATAATAATAATAATAATAATAATAATAATAATAATAATAATAATAAAGGACAATAATAATAATAATAATAATAATAATAATAATAATAATAAGAAGAAGAAGAAGAAGAAGAAGAAGAAGAAGAAGAAGAAGAAGAAGAAGAAGAAGAAGAAGAAGAAGTTGTTTAATGTATTTAAAGTCTGTCCACCAAAGTGATACAATAATAATTTATTTAAAGTCTTTCCACCAAAGTGATACAATAATAATAATAATAATAATAATAAGAAGAAGAAGAAGAAGAAGAAGAAGAAGAAGAAGAAGAAGAAGAAGAAGAAGTTGTTTAATGTATTTAAAGTCTGTCCACCAAAGTGATACAATAATAATTTATTTAAAGTCTTTCCACCAAAGTGATATAATAATAATAATAATAATAATAATAATAATAATAATAATAATAATAATAATAATAATAATAATAATAATAATTGTCATTTACCTCAAAGATGCATTCTCTCCTATTTTCTTTCCCATTTCAATCCCTGCCCTCTTCACGCCTCAATCTCCTGTAACTCCCACCCCCTCCCTCCTTCCTTCTTTCGTTTACTCACACTCACCAATCGGCCTACCCATGTTAGACATGTAACAGCTCAACTTCAAAGAACGCCGGCCAATTATGACGTGTAACATCCGCTAAAACGTCATAATTATGTGCTTGCATTTTCACGTGCGTTTACACATCACAAACGTTTTGACTTTGAGCTCAGGTTCACAACCGTCGCATTTTCGTCTACGCGGAGTTTGAATCTGCTTCGTTGGTGTTCAATCTTCATCAGATACACATTGCCCAAACGTGTTTTGAAGCCTCATCATTTCACAGGCACGAAGAAGTTGCATTTGTGTTTCCTGAGCTCTGATCTAAGAATGGAAAAAAATGGCAAGACGTTTTGAAAGTTGAACGATATTATAGCTGGGCTGGACCAAGGAAGACGGTTCAGCCCCTACTTCCTTGGGATAGTAATAATAATAATAATAATAATAATAATAATAATAATAATAATAATAATAATAATAATAATTGAAATTGTGAAATTATAGATTGAGTGTATCCAATACCATTATTAAAAAGCCTACGCATGCTTGGGCTGGGAGGGGAGGGACGAGGGGGAGGGAGTGTGAGTTTAGTTCAGTTAATTTATAAGCGCTTATACAATCTATTTTGTTCTTCTTCCAAGGTTAAAACCTAAACTAAAATTACTAAAATATTATAATAATAATAGGTAAAAAGGTAAAGGTAGTCCCATAGCCTTGTGGCCGTAGGGGAGCGTGATGTTGGAGATCACACTTATCTTGGGCCAGCGTAATGAGGGTGATGCCCATCTCTCTCCCTCGCTGCTTTACCTTCCCCACCCTTAAGAGAGTAGGTACTCAGTCACAGTTGAGTCAACTGGGGGCGATCGTTATTTGTCGCTTCACGTTTTGCGGTCACCCATCCAAGTGCTAACCGCACTGGACGGTGCTTAACTTGCGACACAGTAGCGAGTGCTCCAACCACTGCACTATCCGACATAATAATAACAACAATAAAATAAAATAAAATAAAATAAAATAAATTAATAATAATAATAATAATAATAATAATAATAATAATAATAACAACAACATTAATAATAATAATAATAATAATAATAATAATAATAATAATAATAATAATAATAATAATAATGCACATCAATATAGCGCTATTACTTGTCTTTTTATAGACAAGCGCATAGCGCTTTACATGAAAAGAAAGAAACAAACATGAAACAACCCACAATATTGCATTAGAAATTATACAATGAGATAAATATATAAATTAAAAAAATATATATAAACATACAAATAAATAAGGTCAAAGGTATTATTGGTGTACCGTTAAACAAGGGAAGCCACTCCCTGCCAGGATGGGAAATGGAAAAGTCGAACTTTAGCGCTGGACTTGAGCAAGGAACGTCCGCTTTATGCTTGGTAGGCCTATATGCGTGGCAAGGGGTTACACAAAACCTGTTTGGTCTCGCCTAATTTTGGAAATCCCGAGGGTTAAAATTGATGAGCTGCACCTTGTTAGAATGACGACGCAGGATAAGATTGTGTGTATATACAGTCACGCCTCGTCACAGCCTGGAAATAGGCACAGTGCATTTCTGTATTATGATCCGGGAAAAAAACAACAAGAAGTATCTTAGATAAAAATCAAACATATGGCCGAGGTGTTCAGTCTAGAATCTGTAGTGAATTCTCACTATGTCCGCGTGAATCTGATGAAATAGGTGAGACCGCATGGCACGCCGATGTTGACCCATGTTCGAATCCAATGGTAGGCGAGATAGAAAGTGGCAATTGTTCACTGTCCAGTGTTACTGCGTCTGGTTCAGTGTTGACGTAGGTCCATATCTCCCCTACTTCCTTGAGATACTACTACTACTACTACTACTACTACTACTACTATTACTACTACTACTACTACTACTACTACTACTACTACTACTACTACTACTAATAATAATAATAATATAATAATAATAATACAAAGAACTTAAAATACGCACGCATATCAAAAGATATAGTGATTCGAGGAAATTCAATGTGGACTTCTGCGGGCTTAGGATCTGCGCAAGAGATGTTGGAAAGAGTTCAACATATGGCGGAATGTTGTGCATGACGTCCTACTAGCGCCAAAACCGAGAGTTAACAGTATCACGAGATAATTGAAATTAACAGGGGTTCTGTGTAATTTACAGAAATACCGGTAGTCCACAGTGTATATTAATAATTATCAGTATTTCCCACGCCTGCATAGCGCCCAAACCTGATAATTACAAATATAATGAGATAATTACAAATCCGAAAAGGTATGCGCAAAGCAAAGGAGAACAGATACAGAAGGGTAGAAGATCAATGCCAGGAATTAGAGAACAGCCTGAACAAGAACAACAGCAAGAAGGCCTACCAGACCGTGAAGCAGCTGTCAAGTGTTAAACAGCCAAAGGTCTCCACGATCTAAAGCAAGTCTGGCATGAGGTGCTACAGAAGACTTCTGGGCATTTCCTATACCCAGCATATCAACGACGAAGTCTGACAGACCATCACACAAGCCATTGGACAACACGATGACCTGCTCACACTGGTGAAAAAACTGAAACTCCGATGGTATGGCCACGTCACCAGATCATCAGGTCTTGCAAAGACCATCCTGCAAGGCACTGTGCAAAAAGGTAGAAGAAGAGGGAGACCGAAAAAGAGGTGGGAGGACAACATTTGAGAATGGACTGGTTTGACACTGAGCGTTTCGCTCAGTGTCAAACCAGTCCATTCTCAATCAGGGTTGCTGAGGAGAGGGAGGGATGGAGTACGCTGGTTAAACGATCATCTGTGGTGCCCCTACGACCTCCGAGTTACGGGATAGGATAGGATAGGAATTACAATTATCAAGGGATAAGTACAAATATCAAGGGATAAATACAATAATCAAGGGATAATTACACTTATCATTAAAAAATTATAAATATCTTCGCGTTATCCTCTTTAATTAGTAGTTTTGGCCCTAGCAATCCCTCTGGAAATGCGCCAAAACCGAAAATTGTAATTTTCACTTGATAAATAAAATTTTTACGTGTTAGTTGTAAATATGTCATTGACATTTGTAATTATCCCATGATATTTGTAATTATCAGATTTTGACGGTAGTAGGCCGTTATATGCGTGAATTACGTAGAACACCTGTTAATTACCACTGATAGGTGTAAATGCAAGTTTTCCCGCTAGTAAACCCCCTTAGCCAGAATTAAGCATGATCACGTAAACATTGTAATGTGATAATTACAGTTTTCCCTTTTGACGCATTTGCAGGCGGTTTGCTAGAGACAAAATTGAAAAATTAAACAGGACCATGCGATGATATTTGTAATTTTTAAATGATGATTGTATTTATCCCTTGATAATTGTAATTATCCCATGATATTTGTAATTATCTCATGATATTTGTAATTATCAAATTTCGGCGATAGTAGACCGTCCTAGGATATGGCCAACAGTTACCAGGTTGCCATAAATATGACACAATAGTGGCCTGATAGCGCAGTTGATAGTGAGCTGATTTACTAGGCCGAAGGTCGTGGGTTCGAACCCCACGTGGGGCGATCTCACGTGACTTATGTACGAGACTTTTCAGGACACCGAGGTTTTTTCCCGGGTACTCCGGTTTTTTCTCTTCCTTCAATAATAGTATTGGATGCAGGCAATTTAAATTTCAAAAATAAAAATTGGTTTCTATTTCAACTTCTGTAATAGTAATCCCTTCAGATCGCAGCGCTTTGAGTTCCATTGAAGAAAAAGTGCAGGGTAGTATCCTGTATTATTATTATTATTATTATTATTATTATTATTATTATTATTATTATTACTATTATTACTATTATTATTATTATTATTATTATTATTATTATTATTACAATTATAATTTAAATTAATATTATTAAATAATAACATTATTATTATAATTAATAGTGAAATCATATAATTAAGGTTTTCACAAGGATTATGAGGTTCAACCAGATCTATTAATGATAACAGGCATATGCCTCAGCAGCCTCACATACTCTGTGTGGCACACCCTCAAACAATTTTACTTTTCTATTATGGACAGTGTTCCATATTTTCTTTGGCAATGAGCTAGAGTTCGCTGTCTTCATGAAAAGTACACATCGTCCGATAGATCCCTTTAGTGAGAACCTACATAATACTGCAATAACACGAATACCTTGACAAGGTTGTGACGTGCTAAAACGGCTTGATGGAAGTAGATTAAAACTTGGGCTTCGGGGAACAAAGAAAACTCCTTCAGATAAATATGCATTACTACTAATGTTTGCAACTTTTAATTGGAAGACGAAATTAACAGTTGAAGAACACAAGTAGTGGACACTAACGCGGTTATGATACCGCCGCTTAAAAACCCATACAACCCATTCTAGAGTATTCTAAATCTGTTTGGGCAAAGTATTTCAGGAGTTAAAAGCCAACGTAACTTAGTTATGTTCACCAGATCCATGTCCTTTTAGTAGGTTTTCATAATTCCTATGTGCAGCAGTCGACAGCAGCCTGCATCTGACACGGAGAGTAATTTTGATAGATTTTCCACAAGTGTTGAGCAATCGCTCTTCAACTTTGTTCAATGCTTTCGTCCTTTAGACAGGGGAATAATTGGTACCTATTCTATCCCGTAACTCGAAGATCGTTGGGGCACCGCATATTATCGTTTAACCAGCATACTCCATCTTTCTCTGTCCTCAGCAACCCTCAGCCTCAAGCCAGTCCATTCTCGAATGTTGTCCTCCCACCTCTTTTTCTGTCTCCCTCTTCTTCTGCATCCTTGCACTGTGCCTTGCAAGATGGTCTTTGCAAGGACTGATGATCTGGTGACCTGGTTATACTATCGGAGTTTCCGTTTCTTCACCACTGTGAGCAGGTCATCGTGTTGTCCAATTTCCTGTGTGATGGTCTGTCGGGTTTTGTCGTTGGTGATGTGCTGGGTATAGGAAATGTCCAGAAGTCTTCTGTAGCACCTCATCTCCATGCTTTGTATTCTTCGTTGTAAATCTGCTGTGGGGGTCCATGTTTCGCAAGCGTGTAGAAAGATGGAGATGACAAGGGAGTGCAGCTTCCTTACCTTGGAATGTAGACTGATGGTCCTGTCTTTCCAAACGGGCTTCAACCTTGTCAGGGTCAGGGTCGCAGTTGTTTGTGCGATCCTGGAGGCGAACTTGTTTTTTCCAACCTAGTTCCAGTCATTCGCCGAAAAAGGCTATTACCGAAGTCGAACGAAGCTCTCCGAGTCGAGCGAAGCTATCCGATGTTTTACAAACGAATGCTGGCAGGACTACGTGAAACCACAGGCTGGGAAGTCTCGTCTTTCGTAGGCCTCAATTACATAATATACTACGTACGTATGTAGGAGGCCCACGAGTTTACAAAGACGAAAGAAAAGACATCAGAGCCTGTGGTGAAACATCCGTGCATAAAAATAGCCGCTGTTGCTTCTAGATCTAATTCTATTTCGATCTGCACAGCTTCAAGCTGTGAGTCAAGTCGAGATTCGCATTTTGAAGCAGTTAGTATAATTATTATTTTATGATGATCAATATACTGACACAATTAGTAATAAAGAGTAAATGTAATACACATAATGCACACATACAACGATTTCACATCTGTATCAACAATAAAACCATGACAAAACTTCAAAGCGCTATGGATACGTTGCTGTCCCTTCCCCACAGCAAGGCAAAGCAAGTTTATAATGGTCTCAAAAAACAGTGACATTTTTATTATTTAACTAATATTATTCTTTTTAACTGATACAGTAAATTTGTTATATGTATTTCAATGATATGCATTTTAATGAGAAACACGTATTTAAAAAATATTGCGTGGCAGGCGGAAATTTCCATAAATCATCTGAAAACTTTGGTAAATCTATAAGAAAAAAATAACCAGTAACACCATCTGAATATTTCGGGTTACACCAAACTTCAGCAAAAACAAACAAAACGTCACTGACCATATTTACACCATTGAGCACGCACAGCAGCACACTATTCTTTTCTTTCTTTTTTTAAAGGTAGGAATAATAATAATAATTAAAAAAAATAGCAATAACAAACAAATAATAATAATAATAATAATAATAATAATAATAATAATAATAATAATAATAATAATAACAAACAAATAAATAAATTAAAGATTTAACTAATAACTATACTACTACTACTACTACTACTACTACTACTACTACTACTACTACTACTACTACTACTACTACTACTAGCGAAGTTGTGGTCTTGATTTTGTGGTCCTGATTCGGCTCTTTGCAGTCCGCTGGACCCTGTAAGCAATGAATAACTAATTAGCTATTAATTTAACTCTGATCTCGAGTTGTCTTGATTTTGTGGTCCTGATTCGGCTCTTTGAAGTCCGCTGGACCCTGTAAGCAATGAATAACTAACTAACAATTACTTGAACTCTGATCTCGAGTTATAAAACAAAATTCGCTTAGCCTACTCGTCCTTCTCCGGAAAGTTAAAGATTCAAATGTTATAAAGTATAGGTCTAAATATTATTAATTAGAATAGATATAGTGTATACATTTATTTACGTATAAAACAAACAATACAGGTCTAATGTAAATTAATCCTATGGTTATTGTATAACAGTGTCTACTTGGTTCTAGGCAGGAAGTTGGGAATACTATTATTAGCCTACTGCTAAGAACTAACAAAATGCAAATCAAGGAACGCAACCATTAAATATGGTCGATAATAACAAAGTATACCGTTGCGAAATGCTAATCTGTGTAAATCGAACAGAATTAGAAGCAACAGCGATCATTTTTAATGTCAACTAGTCGTAGTCATGCAAGCATCATTTCGTAACACATCGGAGAGCTTCGTTCGACTTCGGTGATTGCCTTTTTGGGTGAATGACTGGAACTAGGTTGGAAAAAACAAGTTTGCATCCTGGAGAGGACTTCCTGTCGGGACTCATTGTCTGATACAATGGCTCTTAAATATTTGAAGTTATATACACTGTTTTGAGGGGTTGGCCTTGGACTTCGATGTTTGTGTTGATGCCATTGGTACCGGGTTTAAGTTATTTTATTTTCCTCATTTGTCTTTGATAAATACGTGTGTGGTGGGGATAATGATGGTGATGATGATGTGTGTTTGTGCGTTTGTATGTGTGGAGAGAGAGATGGGGGCAGTGAGGCGGGGTGGGGGGGGGGAGGTTATTCCATTATGAGTAGAGTGCATAACATCGAGCGCCTGTTTTTGGCTTGAGTTAGGCTCTGTATCGACCAGCGCCTTAAGCATTTCTTGAGCTTGAAAAGTGACATATGAGAATGCTCACATAATTTTTTTGTTTTAAATAAATACTGAACACAATATCCCATCCCACAAAAAATATACGTCAAAATTAAGGACAGAACCAAATTTATTAGAGCGAAAATGTTGGAGAAAGTTTGGATAACAATATAGTTTACGTTGAAAATATAATATTCACACCGGAAACCTCGTCAGGCAAACAGGAAACGGAAATCGTCATTGAGGTGAAGAATTATAGCTCTTGATGACGCAGTGCTCTTGTCTGATGTTACGTTCACATGCAAACTTAATGACAGAGTTCATCGTTCTAAGATGAATCAAGAGTCTACAAGTCGTTCCCCACCTCCATCATCATCATCATCATCACCGTCATCATCGTGGTCGTTATAATCATCATCATCATCACCATCATCATCATCATCATCATCATCATCATCATCATCATCATCATCATCATCATCATCATCCCCATCATCGTCGTCGTCGTCATCATCATCATCGTCATCATCACCATCATCATCATCAGCAGCAGCATCATCATGTGTTTATATATGTGGGCGGGGAGCGGGTGATGGGTGGGTGGAAATTTACAATGATGAGGATATTTCCTCGTAAATAATGGTATTGGATGCAGTCTGCCTATAATTTCACAAATGAATTTCGATTTCCTTTTCCGTCCGCCATTTTATGTCTGAATGTGGTGATTTGGTTGATGAGAGAGAAAGATCTTTTGGTTCGATACCTTTTAATGAGATTTTTAACATGTGCAGTGGTCAAAACCTGTTTCCATTTTTATGTCATGTTGGTTTGTATACTTGGTTAAATGTTATAAGTAATGCTAATTTTGTGTACATCTTTTATCAAAGTTTAATGTTAGCGTTCTAGTCTGGTTTTGAATAGTTTTGTGTGGTCCTGATACGGCGCTTAGCAAGTCCGCTGGACCCTATAAACATTGAATATCTATCTAGCTTAATGGTCCTGATTCGGCTCTTGGTAGTTCGCCGGACCCTATAAGCATTGAGTATCCCTATCTATCTATCTATCTATCTATCTATCTATCTATCTATCTATCTATCTATCTATCTATCTATCTATCTATCTATCTATCTATCTATCTATCTATCTATCTATCTATCTATCTATCTATCTATCTATCTATCTATCTATCTATCTATCTATCTATCTATCTATCTATCTATCTATCTATCTATCTATCTATCTATCTATCTATCTATCTATCTATCTATCTATCTATCTATCTATCTATCTATCTATCTATCTATCTATCTATCTATCTATCTATCTATCTATCTATCTATCTATCTATCTATCTATCTATCTATCTATCTATCCTAATCTTATCTATCTATCTATCTATCTATCTATCTATCTATCTATCTATCTATCTATCTATCTATCTATCTATCTATCTATCTATCTATCTATCTATCTATCTATCTATCTATCTATCTATCTATCTATCTATCTATCTATCTATCTATTCTAATCTTATCTATCTATCTATCTATCTATCTATCTATCTATCTATCTATCTATCTATCTATCTATCTATCTATCTATCTATCTATCTATCTATCTATCTATCTATCTATCTATCTATCTATCTATCTATCTATCTATCTATCTATCTATCTATCTATCTATCTATCTATCTATCTATCTATCTATCTATCTATCTATCTATCTATCTATCTATCCTAATCTTATCTATCTATCTATCTATCTATCTATCTATCTATCTATCTATCTATCTATCTATCTATCTATCTATCTATCTATCTATCTATCTATCTATCTATCTATCTATCTATCTATCTATCTATCTATCTATCTATCTATCTATCTATCTATCTATCTATCTATCTATCTATCTATCTATCTATCTATCTATCTATCTATCTATCTATCTATTCTAATCTAATCTATCTATTTTTTAAAATCTATTTATCTATCTATCCTTTCCGTCTTCTAATAGCGTCCTGCCTTTACACCACATGTTTGAATGATGAATGCGTGTTTGTCGTGTATGTAGTGTCTTTAACATGTACATGTAAGCATGACTGTATGTTGGTTACAGATCGCCGCTCTTTGAGAATCTGGTTTAGGAATAAAGTGCGGATATTATACAGTATTTATCATAGTAGTAGTAGTAGTAGTAGTAGTAGTAGTAGTAGTAGTAGTAGTAGTAGTAGTAGTAGCAGTAGTGCCGTTGAAATTACTGCACGCAGACATCCTTGATACGCTGGCTCCTTTAACTGAAGACGACACAGGACCGTGTCTTGCTTGAGGTCTGATATAAAAAGATGAGTGAACTGTTTGCGGCGCCAGGTAGTGTGCAAAATACTCAGGTGAGCAGTAGCCAATGTGTAGATTTTAAAATGGGTCCAATATTTTTTTAGTAGGATGTGACAAGACGAAGAGAATACGATTCTGCTGTTTCAATGTCAACATGATACAAAACCTGCAGTTTTCATTTTGAAAATACTATAACATAAAGCAAAAATAATAGACATAAAATGTAAAAAGACGATGTCGTTGAAATCTGATCATGTTACAACATCAGAATTTTAAAAAAAAATTAAAATACAATAAATAAATTTTTAAACAAATAAATAAAAATGAAAATCAAATGAAACAACAAAAAATAAAAAATAAAAAGAAAGAAAGAAAGAAAGAAATTTAATAAAGGTTGAAAACTGCCAGCATTTTGATGATCACGACTTGGAAATAAATAACAACAAATAAAGGTAAAATACAGTTTGCTTCATAATGAGTAATTGTACTCTCGGAATACTACTCATCAGCCTTCTATGAAGGTCTTTGCTATGATCTATGCTGTGTGCTAATTTACAACCTATGTAACTGAAACCCGTTAAGGATGTCAGGTGCTGACTTCTTCTGCATGCTGAATATCAGAACCTACGCTAGACTGAACTGAGGATTTTTGGCAGCAGAAAAAGGGGGATAGATCTTTTCCTATCAGTTTCTTTATATCCCGGGTGGTAGCACCTAATAGGCCTAAGTTCTTATTTAAGTTATTATAGTCAAGATTATATCATATGCGTTTGCACTATAAAATAGTAAGGTTTTCCAAAAGTACTTTAATCCGCATCTTAATTTTTAGAGCATCCATCGCATGAAGTATTTTGTTCTCTTTAAGTAGGCTTAAATATGTTTTGTAATTATGGTGATTGTTATGACTGTAATATTCTGCGGTCCTATCTTATCCTATCCTGTCCCGTAACTCGGAGGTCGTAGGGGCACCACAGATGATCGTTTAACCAGCATACTCCATTTTTCTCTGTCCTCAGCTAGCAGCCCTGATGGCTTCGCTCAGTGTCAAACCAGTCCATTCTCAAATGTTGTCCTCCCACCTCTTTTTCGGTCTCCCTCTTCTTCTACCTCCTTGAACTGTGCCTTGCAGAATGGTCTTTGCAAGGCCTGATGATCTGGTGATGTGGCCATACCATCGGAGTTTCCGTTTCTTCACCACTGTGAGCAGGTCATCGTGTTGTCCAATGGCTTGTGTGATGGTCTGTCGGACTTCGTCGTTGGTGATGTGTTGGGTATAGGAAATGCCCAGAAGTCTTCTGTAGCACCTCATCTCCATGCTTTGTATTCTTCGTTGGAGATCTGCTGTGAGGGTCCATGCTTCGCAAGCATATAGGAAGATGGAGATGACAAGGGAGCGCAGCAGTCTTACCTTGGAATGTAGACTGATGGTCCTGTCTTTCCAAATGGGCTTCAACCTTGTCAGGGCAGCAGTTGTTTGTGCGATCCTGGAGAGGACTTCCTGTCGGGACCCATTGTCTGATACAATGGCTCCTAAATATTTGAAGCTATGCACTGTGTTGAGGGATTGGCCTTGAACTTTGATGTCCGTGTTGATGCCATTAGTGTTGTTGGTCATCATTTTGGTCTTCTCTGCACTTATTTCCATTCCATAAGCTCTGGAGGTGGTGTCAAGCCTCTGTACCAGCTGTTCAAGTTCTTGTTCCTCTCCAGCCAATCCGTCAATGTCATCCGCAAAACGAAGATTGGAGATTGCTCTACCCCCTATGCTGACTGTGCCTTCGTGATCTGCAAGGGCATCTGACATTATGCGCTCTAGGAAGATGTTGAAGAGTGTTGGAGAGAGTAGGCATCCTTGACGCACACCGATTGTTGTTCTGAACCAGTTCCCGATGACGCTGTTGTGGAGGACTGCACTGGTAGCCTTGTCATACAGGCTTTTGATGACTTCAATAATTTTAGGGCTGATGTTGTACACTTTCATTGTTGCCCATAGAGCTGCATGCCAGACTCGGTCAAACGCCTTCTTGAAGTCTATGAACACATGATATAGATGTTGTTGGAGCTGTAGGTATTTCTCACAGATTATTCTGAGGTTGAAAATCTGTTCAGTGGTACTTCGCCCTGCCCTGAATCCTGCTTGTTCTTCAGCTATGATTTGTTCAGCTTGGGGTTTCAACCTGTTGAGTATTATTTTCAGGAGGACCTTGCTGGGATGGCTGATGAGGCTGATGGTGCGGTAATTTTCACACTCCTGAAGGGTACCTTTTTTTGGGAAGAGTGATGACAAGCGACTGGGTCCATGGTGTAGGCCAATCCCCACTCTGCCAGATCTTGTTACAGATAATGGTGAGGGCATCAATCATCGCTTCTCCTCCTGCTTGTAGCAGTTCCGCCGGTATGTTGTCCACTCCCGCTGACTTCCCCTTCTTCAGCGATTGCACTGCTGCCTCAACTTCTTCCAGTATTTCTTCTTCTTCTGCGGTATTTCTTCAATTTCGTGACATTAAGTTAGTAGCAGTCGTGTCGAAACGGAAACTCCCATAGTATGGCCACGTCACCAGAGCCTCAGGCCTGGTAAAGACCATCCTGCAAGGCACTGTCCAAGGAGGCAGAACAAGAGGGAGACAGAACAAGAGGTGGGAGGACAACAATCGACAATGGACTAAAATCAGAAAAAGCCAAATGTCGGTCTGTCAGTCCGTCTGTCCCTTAGAATCAATATTTGAAGAACTACTGAACGGATTTTGACCAAACTTCATAAGGAACATGGCCTATGGGTTAGAGGCGTACTTCCCACGCCATCATATTCGCTCTATCGCAAAGGCCAAGGTCACTGGAGACATTGTATTGCTATACACCTTTGGCTCAATATCTCCCAACGGCTACAGCGATTTTGTTGAGGTTTGATATACAGGTAGAGTACTTCAGATCATGGGCCAGTCCGGTTGTCGGTACATCGGTCAGTTGGTCGCTCTGTCGCTCTCAATTTCGTGTGTGTGTGTGTGTGTGTGTGTGTGTGTATGTGTGTGGGTGTCTTTTTGTGTTCAAAACACATCTTTTGCCGTATCTAACGACACAACTGAACGGAAATTTATTATTTTCTACTTCGTGCATGCTTCATCTACTGCTAAGTCTGTTGTTTCTTTCGTATTTGGACTTTTTCAAAGGTCAAGGCCATTGAGCTTCACCATTTTCTAAATGCGTTTTTCACGGTATCTAAAAATTGGCTGATCCCATTTTTGATTTTTTTTTTTTTTAGGTAGTTAAGATATTGCATGTCGTTTTGCTTCGTCAGCATAATGCACAGTAACATCACTGCTAAAAAAATGAACACCTTAGAAACCCCCCCCTCCCCCCCTATCCTATCCTATCCTGTCCCGTAACCCGAAGGTCGTAGGGGCACCACAGATGATCGTTTAACCAGCATACTCCATCTTTCTCTGTCCTCAGCAGCCCTGATGGCTTCGCTCAGTGTCAAACCAGTCCATTCTCGAATGTTGTCCTCCCACCTCTTTTTCGGTCTCCCTCTTCTTCTACCTCCTTGCACTGTGCCTTGCAGAATAGTCTTTGCAAGGCCTGATGATCTGGTGACGTGGCCATACCACCGAAGTTTCCGTTTCTTCACCACTGTTAGCAGGTCATCGTGTTGTCCAATGGCTTGTGTGATGGTCTGTCGGACTTCGTCGTTGGTGATGTGTTGGGTATAGGAAATGCCCAGAAGTCTTCTGTAGCACCTCATCTCCATGCTTTGTATTCTTCGTTGGAGATCTGCTGTGAGGGTCCATGCTTCGCAAGCATATAGGAAGATGGAGATGACAAGGGAGCGCAGCAGTCTTACTTTGGAATGTAGACTGATGGTCCTGTCTTTCCAAATGGGCTTCAACCTTGTCAGGGCAGCAGTTGTTTGTGCGATCCTGGAGAGGACTTCCTGTCGGGACCCATTGTCTGATACAATGGCTCCTAAATATTTGAAGCTATGCACTGTGTCGAGGGATTGGCCTTGGACTTTGATGTCCGTATTGATGCCATTGGTGTTGTTGGTCATCATTTTGGTCTTCTCTGCACTTATTTCCATTCCATAGGCTTTGGAGGTGGTGTCAAGCCTCTGTACCAGCTGTTCAAGTTCTTGTTCCTCTCCAGCCAATCCATCAATGTCATCTGCAAAACGAAGATTGGAGATTGCTCTACCCCCTATGCTGACTGTGCCTTCATGGTCTGCAAGAGCATCCGACATGATGCGCTCTAGGAAGATGTTGAAGAGTGTTGGAGAGAGTAGGCATCCTTGACGCACACCGATTGTTGTTCTGAACCAATTCCCGATGGCTCTGTTGTGGAGGACTGCACTGGTAGCCTTGTCATACAGGCTTTTGATGACTTCAACAATTTTAGGGCTGATGTTGTACACTTTCATTGTTGCCCATAGAGCTGCATGCCAGACTCGGTCAAACGCCTTCTTGAAGTCTATGAACACATGATATAGATGTTGTTGGTGCTGTAGGTATTTCTCACAGATTATTCTGAGGTTGAAAATCTGCTCAGTGGTACTTCGCCCTGCCCTGAATCCTGCTTGTTCTTCAGCTATGATTTGTTCAGCTTGGGGTTTCAACCTGTTGAGTATTATTTTCAGGAGGACCTTGCTGGGATGGCTGATGAGGCTGATGGTCCGGTAATTTTCACACTCCTGAAGGTTACCTTTTTTGGGAAGAGTGATGACAAGCGACTGGGTCCATGGTATAGGCCACTCCCCACTCTGCCAGATCTTGTTACAGATAATGGTGAGGGCATCAATCATCGCTTCTCCTCCTGCTTGTAGCAGTTCCGCGGGTATGTTGTCCACTCCCGCTGACTTCCCTTTCTTTAGCGCTTGCACTGCTGCCTCAACTTCTTCCCGGAGAATTGGGAGGATTTCTTCTTCTTCTCTGTTCTCGGGACATGCTAGAACTGATGGGTCTCCATTTGGTGTATGGCTGTAAAGGTCAGAGCAGTACTCTGTCCATCTGTCCAAGACTTCTTGTTCTTCTGTAAGGCATATGCCAGACTTGCTTTGGATAGTGGAGACTTTGGGCTGTTTGACACTTGTCAGCCGCTTCACAGTCTGGTAGGCCTTCTTGCTGTTGTTCTTGTTCAGACTGTTCTCTATTTCCTGGCATTGATCTTCTATCCAGTTCTCCTTTGCTGTGAGCATGCCTTTTCGGATGTCATTGTTGATTTTTCGGTAGACATCAGCTCCCTGTGAGGTGTTCTTTTTCTTTTTCATCTCTCTTCGTTTATCACACAGATCCAAAAGTTCAGGTGTGATCCACAGCTTCTTCTTTGGTCGGTGCTTGCCAAGGATCTCAGTGGCAGCATCTGTCACAGCTGAGTTGAAGGTGGTGGTCATGGTGTTGACATCTACTTCACCAGCCCCCAAAATGAGCAGTGGTGCAAATTTCCCTCCAATTGTGGCCTGAAATAGTTCTGCCACCTCCGGGTCTTGCAGTTTGTCCAGGTCGAACTTCAGTCTAGTGCACTTTGCTGTATTTACTCTTTTCAAGTGGAGCCGGAAAGACATCATCACGAGATCGTGGTCACTTCCGATGTCTGCTCCTGGAAAAGTACGTGTCCTGCCAATGTTGATGCTTGATCTGAAGCGTTTCTTGACCATGATGTAGTCTATTTGGTTGTGATGCTCCCCGCCAGGACTGTGCCATGTCCATCGTCTGGAGTTTTTGTGGAGACCAAGCGTGTTTGCCAGTACCAGATTGTTGTATCTGGCAAACTCCAAGAGTCTCAGACCCCTGTCATTTGTCTCGTTGTTGCAGTGGGGTCCACATGTGTCTCCCCAGTTGTGGTGCGCATCTTGGCCAACCTTGGCATTCCAGTCGCCTTGCACTATGACTATGTCCTTCTTCGGCACTTGGTCAAGGACCGCCCTCCCCCCCAAAAAAAAAAAAAAAAAATTCTGTCGGTGCGGGTCTCTGTAAAAACATTTCGATGGCTTGCCTTTTACAAAAAATAATAATAAAGGCGAAACTTTTGAAAATTGTGTACGATTTGATGGGTGTTGTATTTTCTCTTTCTTTTGCCAAGATCCCATCGTTGAACTGCACAGGGACTCTCAATTCGTTAGGCGAGGCAACTACTGCAAGTGTTTCACACACACACACACACACACACACACACACACACACACCTACTTGCAATACATCACAACTGGGTTTATTTAAGAATGTAGGAATCGGAAAGTGATTTTTTGACGGAAAGAACGCAAACTTCTTCTAAAAATGTAAGAATCTAATGCAAAATTGGCTCTTTCCGTCTAAAAAGTTGACCTAGTTCGTCTCCTATAGGCGACGAAATAGGTCGAATTTACTTCAAAATTTCTCCGAAAATTGACTGTGTTTTCTCCGTCCCGGATAGAGCACTGCACTCTCATGCACTAAAAGAGCACTCCCGCGCACTTAGAAAAAAGTGGGGTCCTGGAAAAAAGTGGGTTCCAAGCAAATGAACCCATTTGTTACTAAGAAAGACAAGGTCTGCTACCCATTTGTGCGCTTTTGTGGGTACCCTCACACACACACCCACACACACACCCACACACCCACTTTTTTTGTCTCCCTTGAGGGCTTTGTCATCTTTGCTGTGTCTCTGTTGCTCAATGTGTGCATGCTGTCTGTTGCATACTCAGTATCAGAATCTGAGAGAGGGGACAGGAGGCCTCGTCTACACTCAGATACGCTGTACGAACGAAGCCCAGACCTGATGAAATCTTTGTGACAAGAGCGGAGAAATTGAGAATTGTCTTCTCCGTGTGGCTCAAAGCATTGTAGGAAATGAGCAGCGTCTGTAAGCATCAGCTTTGGCCCCGTAGCCTGACTGATGCGTGAGCAATAAGGTGTTAAAGAAAAAGGAAACAAAAGAAGAAGGAAAAAAAAAACAGTCTCTAGGCCTACAGCCTTCAACTATAGCAGGCATTGTCAGCACATGGGGAGAGTCGTGTAGGCCACGCTGTGTTTTTGGCACTTTCTCTCTTGCGTCTGTCTTGTTTACTGCATCCATGGCGCTACTAAATGCACGGCCAAGAAAACTGGGTCCGCTACAGCCGCTGTTGCAACAACAACAACAACAACAACAACATCAGCCATCACAACAGTCAAGACGAAGAACAACAGCCAGTGTTTCTCTCGCTGTGTGTGATTGTGAAGCAATTATTATTAACAACACTTCCAGTAAAATTATCGCAACAGACGGTGCTTCAACAGACTGGGTCGCAGCAGACGACTTCACCACAGTTAGCTCCCTTCATTGGCACTGTGTAACAGACGATCAGCCATGTGACAGTGAAACCAGTACTCGGCCACACGAGAATGTGAGTTCAAATCCCAGAAAAGCGACGTCCTACCACAGACAAGTGACTGCCACAGGGCGTACGTCGAGACGCCGTTGCGCACCAGGGCTGATGATTGCTGCGAACACTTGCCAAAATAAGGTTGGTTGTCTTTATGTGCCAAAATGTTTTAGAGTTGCTGCGTTGTTCACGTTTTACTTGTCCAGTTTTCTGGCGCCTTGCCTCGCTCCTATCGCGCCGACTGCACGTGTTGAAGTCAACGTCACACTCGGTATCCCCCAGCCTGCTCCGTCGCTCCCATCTTTTAATGATAACCAGCTACAGTCTCTCAACGAAAGATACCCCCTGTCTTCTTTCCATCATTTCGTTACAACGATCAACAATCGACCCGCTAGCGTTCTCCCAAATCAAGTTCACATTCGACCTACCAGTTCACACCACATTCTTGTAGCAAGTCACGTTTTTGTTTCGAAGCATACTCATGTGTTCAGCAACGTCCAGCATCCTAATGAAAGCCCTCAAATCAACGAAACTCCAGTTTTCACAGTTACTGCCGAATCCGATCAAACCCACGTTTTAAAAGAACATCTTCCATCAAGTCAAAGTTATGATTCAAGAAAGGAACCTCTGCAGACAGACCCCAACCAAGTTTCCGAAGAGGACCTTCAGCCTGAACCAGATGAAGCTACACATTCAACTCCATTCTGGAACGGCGAGCCTTCTGACAAGACGCTTTGGGACGAAACCGAGACACATGGTCAAGGTGAGTGTATATGGTCTTTTTAAAAATTTTGTTCATCTTTCCTTCAATCCTTCAATAAGTTTTAGTCTTTCTCAGGGCAAATGTTTCTGTTTTTCAGGCTGTCATTCTTATCCCTTGGTCATAATCATTTCTTGATATCTTTGTTTTTTTCGCGATTCCTTTATAACAAAAAATAATATATTTAATTTCATTTTCAACATGAATTTTAATTTTAACACCGAAGACGAAGCCTTTAGTGGCTTCAGCGTGTGTGGGCATGTGTGTGTGTCTGTGTATGGGTGGGCGCGCGTGTGTAAAGGCGGTGTATTTGTTCCTCTACCAATAATAATAATAATAATAATAATAATAATAATAATAATAATAATAATAATAATAATAATAATGGTTGCTCTATGCGCGCCATTTTCCAAATCATCAATCAAGCTCAAAGAGCGGCGATCTGTACTAATGTGTATGTATTCATCTCTTTTTGTTTTTGTACTCATATGATTGTGTATTTCACCATTTGTTATGCACTATTATTCTGTTAAGTGTGCGAAGGTGTGACAATGCGCCTTAAATCACTCTTTGTGTGTGTGAGAAATGTGCGCTGTATGAGACTATGTATGATGATGATGATGATGATGGTGATGATGATGATGATGATGATGGTGATGATGATGATGATGATGGTGATGATGGTGATGATGACGAATTAATGCGACTAACGGTATTTTGTATTTGTTTATCGTATGTATAGCTATTGTGAATCGCTGTGTTCGTGCTTAGCTCGCGTCCAACAAGTTTCTGACGCTGTCGAGTTTCTCACTTTCTGTGGCTAATGGTTACACTTGTGTGTGTGTGCATGTGCGTGGGTGTGTGCGTGTGCGCGCGCGCGCGCGCGCGTGTGTGTGTGTGTGTGTGTGTGTGTGTGTGTGTGTGTGTGTGCAGCTTTTGCGGCTTATAAACAACTGAGGCTTGTGTGTGACTGACTGACTTTTTCGTTTGTTTTTCTTTGTTGTTGTAAATTTAGGAGCTTATAGCCGACTTGTACAGCAGTACCTACTTGATATATTCGACTTGCACAGTATTTGGTTAATATTGCCGACTTGCACAGTACTTGGTTAATATTGCCGACTTGCACAGTATTTGGTTAATATTGCCGACTTGCACAGTACTTACTAAATATTGCCGACTTGCACAGTACTTTGTTAATATTGCCGACTTGCACAGTACTTGGTTGGTATTGCCGACTTGCACAGTTCTTGGTTAATATTGCCGACTTGCACAGAACTTGGTTGATATTGCCGACTTTCACATTACTTGGTTGATATTGCCGATTTGCACAACACTTGGTTGATATTGCCGACTTGCCCAGTACTTGGCTGATATTGCCGACTTGCACAGTACTTGGCTGATATTGCCCACTTGAACAGTGCTTAGTTGATATATTCGACTTGCACAGTACTTTGCTGATATTGCCGACTTGCACAACACTTGGTTGATATTGCCGACTTGCACAGTACTTACGTACCTCTTGATTTCACGATTGTTTCTACCACTGCAGCAAGCCGAGTAACGTTGTAGGCCTATTTGTTATCTTTCGTTATGGTAGCGATGCCTGAGTATCGAAAAAGTGAGATGTACTAGAGATTGTTGTTGGTGTGGGTGCAATGTCCTTTAGGTGTAACCATTCGCCATCATGAGGGAACAATTGTGTAGTAAGGTACGTAGTAACAGCCTTGCACAACTAGCCATGTGCCAACAATCGTGTCTTGCCCGAGTTACACTACATCCTGAGATTATATAGTTGTTCTGGCACTGCAGTCTTCTTCTTCTTCTTCTTCTTCTTCTTCTTCTTCTTCTTCTTCTTCTTCTTCTTCTTCTTCTTCTTCTTCTTCTTCTTCTTCTTCTTCTTCTTCTTCTTCTTCTATCTCTCCCTTTTTTTTCCCTCTCCCTTCTTCTTTCTCCAGTCTCTTCTTCTTCTTCTTCTTCTTCTTCTTCTTCTTCTTCTTCTTCTTCTTCTTCTTCTTCTTCTTCTTCTTCTTCTTCTTCTTCTTCTTCTTCTTCTATCTCTCCCTTTCTCTCTCCCTCTCCCTTCTTCTTTCTCCAGTCTCTTCTTCTTCTTCTTCTTCTTCTTCTTCTTCTTCTTCTTCTTCTTCTTCTTCTTCTTCTTCTTCTTCTTCCTCTTCTTCTTCTTCTTCTTCTTCTTCTTCTTCTTCTTCTTCTTCTTCTTCTTCTTCTTCTTCTTCTTCTTCTTCTTCTTCTTCTTCTTCTTCTTCTTCTTCTATCTCTCCCTTTCTCTCTCCCTCTCCCTCTCCCTTCTTCTTTCTCCAGTCTCTTCTTCTTCTTCTTCTTCTTCTTCTTCTTCTTCTTCTTCTTCTTCTTCTTCTTCTTCTTCTTCTTCTTCTTCTTCTTCTTCTTCTATCTCTCCCTCTCCCTTCTTTTTTCCTCCAGTCTCTTCTTCTTCTTCTTCTTCTTCTTCTTCTTCTTCTTCTTCTTCTTCTTCTTCTTCTTCTTCTTCTTCTTCTTCTTCTATCTCTCCCTCTCCCTCCTCCTCCTCCTCCTCCTCCTCCTCCTTCTTCTTCTTCTTCTTCTTCTTCTTCTTCTTCTTCTTCTTCTTCTTCTTCTTTTTCTTCTTCTTCTTCTTCTTCTTCTTCTTCTTCTTCTTCTTCTTCTTCTTCTTCTTCTTCTTCTTCTTCTTCTTCTTCTTCTTCTTCTTCTTCTTCTTCTTCTTCTATCTCTCCCTCTCCCTCCTCCTCCTCCTCCTCCTCCTTCTTCTTCTTCTTCTTCTTCTTCTTCTTCTTCTTCTTCTTCTTCTTCTTCTTCTTCTTCTTCTTCTTCTTCTTCTTCTTCTTCTTCTTCTTCTATCTCTCCCTCTCCCTCCTCCTCCTCCTCCTCCTCCTTCTTCTTCTTCTTCTTCTTCTTCTTCTTCTTCTTCTTCTTCTTCTTCTTCTTCTTCTTCTTCTTCTTCTTCTTCTTCTTCTTCTTCTATCTCTCCCTCTCCCTCCTCCTCCTCCTCCTCCTCCTCCTCCTCCTTCTTCTTCTTCTTCTTCTTCTTCTTCTTCTTCTTCTTCTTCTTCTTCTTCTTCTTCTTCTTCTTCTTCTTCTTCTATCTCTCCCTCTCCCTCCTCCTCCTCCTCCTCCTCCTCCTCCTCCTTCTTCTTCTTCTTCTTCTTCTTCTTCTTCTTCTTCTTCTTCTTCTTCTTCTTCTTCTTCTTCTTCTTCTTCTTCTTCTTCTTCTTCTTCTTCTTCTATCTCTCCCTCTCTTCTTCTTCTTCTTCTTCTTCTTCTTCTTCTTCTTCTTCTTCTTCTTCTTCTTCTTCTTCTTCTTCTTCTCCCTTCTTCTTTCTCCCCCTCCTCCTATCTCATTCTGTCCTTTATTTTTCTTGTTGTTCCTTCAGCGTCAACGTTTACAGTGGGTGCCGTCCTATTAGCAATGACGTGTATTTGATTCCTATATTGGAATGTTCAGACTGACCGCTGGCCCAAAGAAGGATCAAACCGAAGTCGCCCAATGCGCACACTCGATGCCGTAAACGCACAGTGTAACTCCTCAGACAATTAATCAGAATTCTGAGAACGGAACTAGCGCTTACTGGGTGTAGTAGGGTAGCCGGCCCCCGTCCAGGACATGAGCGTCAGGATCTGTTGTGTTCGTGTTTGTGCGAAAGAATGCGTGCGTGCACAAACTAGACCTCGGTTTATACTCTCATCCGAAGGAGTAAAGGGGTACGTGCTTGCCTGTACATCAGAGTCATGTAATTCTGTCGGCATTCCAGGACGGCAACCAGCTTAGGAATACTGCCTTTCATGTTAGCGCTTATAGCCTTCAATGCTTCCATTGTTTTGCCGTCACCTTCGCTACTGAGCCAACTGCGTTCCCCCCCGATCCCTGCAGTTGTGCCCTAACTTAAGCCATGGCTATGAGCCACACTATGTGTTGGCGCGTCAACAGCTCCTGACTCACATCAGCTCTGGTGTCAACAGCATAACGACATGCCAGAAAGTGTTATTTTGGCAGCTGCTATATGCTTCGTCACCTGCAAGACTTGTAGAGCGTGCCTTAGCCACTGTGTATTGTGCACGTGTTTAGTAGCAAATGTGTATTGTGTAACCCCTGTGTATTGTGTAACAAACTGCGTATTGCGTAACAATTGTGCATTAAGTAACAACTGTGTATTGTGTTAAGTAACAACCATGCATTTGTGCACGTGTTCAGTAACATCTGTGTATTGTGCACGTGTTCAGTAACAACTGTGTAGTGTGCACGTGTTCAGTAACAACTGTGTATTGTGCACGTGTTCAGTAACAACTGTCTATTGTGCGCATGTGTTCAGTAACAACTGTATTAAGTAACAACTGTGTATTGTGCACGTGTTCAGTAACAACTGTATTAAGTAACAACTGTGTATTGTGCACGTAATAGTAACAACTGTATTAAGTAACAACTGTATTGTGTACTAGTTCAATAACAACTGTGTATTGTACAAGTTTAAAAGTTACATGTGTGTATTAAGTAGCCACTGTATATTGTGTAACAACCGTGTATTGAGTAACAACAGTGCATTACGTGTTAAAGTACCCAGTGCTTCAGATTGTTGGCGCGCCCGCGCCATTGGCGCATATTTCATCAGAATGGCGCGTAACAGTCAACGTGAATGCGCCAGCCTGGCGCGTCATAAAAATCAAGGACTACGTGAACATACGATACGAATACCTTCGATTGTCATTGACCCATCTTTTTCAAAATTGACCCATCATTTTACATGGCCATGGGTTATTGGGCCCATGATGTCTGAAAACAATCTGAAGCACTGAGTACCTATGTATTGTGCACAGCGTGTGTATTATTATGGGGAATTAAAAAAAGATTTTGCTATGCCCAGTGCTTTTTTTTCTTAATCAAGATTAAAGCCTGGAGATCTAAGGCAATCCCTAGTGTGAAATAGGGGAGTTAGTACAATGTTGGTCCATCGCGCAGCAAGCTCTGGTTTTCATTCTGCATGGTAGCAGGAGTTTGTGTATTTTCAGATACTATCCTGAAATACTTTAGTATAGTCTGGAAACAGAACAAACCCAATATATGTCGGTTGGTGGGTCTGTCTTTCTATTCCTCGGTCTGCCGTTCCAGTTGCTTCCCAAATATTAAAAGAACCTATCATATCCTATCCTTTCCTATCCTGTCCCGTAACCCGGAGGTCGTAGGGGCACCACAGATGATCGTTTAACCAGCATACTCCATCTTTCTCTGTCCTCAGCAGCCCTGATGGCTTCGCTCAGTGTCAAACCAGTCCATTCTCGGATGTTGTCATCCCACCTCTTTTTCGGTCTCCCTCTTCTTCTACCTCCTTGCACTGTGCCTTGCAGAATAGTCTTTGCAAGGCCTGATGATCTGGTGACGTGGCCATACTATTGCCGTATTGGAGTTTCCGTTTCTTCACCACTGTGAGCAGGTCATCGTGTTGTCCAATGGCTTGTGTGATGGTCTGTCGGACTTCATTGTTGGTGATGTGTTGGGTATAGGAAATGCCCAGAAGTCTTCTGTAGTACCTCATCTCCATGCTTTGTATTCTTCTTTGGAGATCTGCTGTGAGGGTCCATGCTTCGCAAGCATATTGGAAGATGGAGATGACAAGGGAGCGCAGCAGTCTTACTTTGGAATGTAGACTGATGGTCCTGTCTTTCCAAATTGGCTTCAACCTTGTCAGGGCAGCAGTTGTTTGTGCGATCCTGGAGAAGACTTCCTGTCGGGACCCATTGTCTGATACAATGGCTCCTAAATATTTGAAGCTATGCACTGTGTTGAGGGATTGGCCTTGGATTTTGATGTCCGTGTTGATGCCATTGGTGTTGTTGGTCATCATTTTGGTCTTCTCTGCACTTATTTCCATTCCATAAGCTCTGGAGGTGGTGTCAAGCCTCTGTACCAGCTGTTCAAGTTCTTGTTCCTCTCCATCCAATCCATCAATGTCATCCGCAAAACGAAGATTGGAGATTGCTCTACCCCCTATGCTGACTGTGCCTTCATGATCTGCAAGAGCATCTGACATGATGCGCTCTAGGAAGATGTTGAAGAGTGTTGGAGAGAGTAGGCATCCTTGACGCACACCGATTGTTGTTCTGAACCAGTTACCGATGGCGCTGTTGTGGAGGACTGCACTGGTAGCCTTGTCATACAGCCTTTTGATGACTTCAATAATTTTAGGGCTGATGTTGTACACTTTCATTGTTGCCCATAGAGCTGCATGCCAGACTCGGTCAAACGACTTCTTGAAGTCTATGAACACATGATGTAGATGTTGTTGGTGCTGTAGGTATTTTTCACAGATTATTTTGAGGTTGAAAATCTGTTCAGTGGTACTTCGCCCTGCCCTGAATCCTGCTTGTTCTTCAGCTATGATTTGTTCAGCTTGGGGTTTCAACCTTTTGAGTATTATTTTCAGGAGGACCTTGCTGGGATGGCTGATGAGGCTGATGGTGCGGTAATTTTCACACTCCTAAAGGTTACCTTTTTTGGGAAGAGTGATGACAAGCGACTGGGTCCATGGTATAGGCCACTCCCCACTCTGCCAGATCTTGTTACAGATAATGGTGAGGGCATCAATCATCGCTTCTCCTCCTGCTTGTAGCAGTTCCGCCGGTATGTTGTCCACTCCCGCTGACTTCCCTTTCTTTAGCGATTGCACTGCTGCCTCAACTTCTTCCCGGAGAATTGGGAGGATTTCTTCTTCTTCTCTGTTCTCGGGACATGCTAGAACTGATTGGTCTCCATTTGGTGTATGGTTGTAAAGGTCAGAGCAGTACTCTGTCCATCTGTCCAAGACTTCTTGTTCTTCTGTAAGGCATATGCCAGACTTGCTTTGGATCGTGGAGACTTTGGGCTGTTTGACACTTGTCAGCCGCTTCACAGTCTGGTAGGCCTTCTTGCTGTTGTTCTTGTTCAGACTGTTCTCTATTTCCTGGCATTGATTTTTTATCCCGTTCTCCTTTGCTGTGCGCATGCCTTTTCGGATGTCATTGTTGATTTTTCGGTAGACATCAGCTCCCTGTGAGGTGTTTTTTTCTTTTTTATCTCTCTTCGTTTATCACACAGATCCCAAAGTTCAGGTAAAAGAACCAGTGAAAGGAATTTGATCAAATCTCGTAGGAACATTTACCTAGGCTAGATTAGTGGCTAGCTTTCTACTTCGTCGTCGTATTGGCCCTACCTCAAAAGTCTAGGTTGCTCTTTGTGGGTCAATACCATGTTAAATACGTTTTGCTCTATATGTAGAAAAAAAAAGTGTGGACCGATTTTTGTTGTTGTTGGTTACACAGATGCTTCAACTCATGCCAGTCCATCAGTAACAGTTAGGTTGCATGGGATTCGCTCGGTCAGTCCGAATGTGACCTTTATAGCATTATCTCTAGAGGGAATTGACCGATTGTGATCATTGTCCATAATTATGCAGATATACTTCCACCACTGCTCAGACTTTTACCTCATTCATATTTGCATTTTCTTAAAAGTCAAGGTCGTTCTGGTTCATAATTTTCTAACTTAAAAAAAAAAATTTGCGTTGTATCTCAACACTGGGCTAAAAACTGATTTTGACAATTGGTTGGTTTTTTTTTTTTTGCTAGTAGCTCGTCATTTCACGCTTTCATTTCATTTTGCTTCTTTCGGCTGAAACCGCGTCATAACATCGCCACGAAAATTAACGCTTTTGAAGAAGAAGAAGAAGAAGAAGAAGAAGAAGAAGAAGAAGAAGAAGAAGAAGAAGAAGAAGAAGAAGGAGAATCCCCAGCTAATGTATGTTTGTGAGTGTCTGGAAACACATTTGAATTGTTTGCCATCTTTTTACAGTAAATTTGTACAAATCGGTTCCCTCCCCTCCCACCCCCTGACTCTACCCCCCTCCCTCACAGCCGTGTATCCAGACATCCTCAATGACCGACGGTCTATTCATCCTCGTTTCTATTCTAACCTCCCTCCCCCCCCCCCTCTCCTCCGTCGACTCAACAACTCCCCACGTTTAGATTAGTTCTATAATTATAGTCTATAGTCGCAAACCACCAACCACACCAATGACGTAATCCACCCCTTACCGCCCACGCCAGAACAGGTCGATGGTCTGGCCTGACCAGTCTAATTAGTGTACCATTCATCTTGCTTCGTTGCCCAGTCAATACAACTTGGTCATTCAAATCAACAGCACAGTTTTTTGCATGTGTTTTGTTTTCTTCTAGAATTCTCTCTCTCTCTTTTTTTTTAAATTAGTCAGCAGAAATGCCAGCAGACCGGTAGCATAATCTGTTTACATATACTACTACTACTACTACTACTACTACTACTACTACTACTACTACTACTACTACTACTGGATGCTATACGCGCCTTATTCCTAAATCAGACTAAAAGCGCGGCGATCTGTAACCAACATACACGCCCACCTGTTGCAGACACTTCTACATAAAACCACAAATGCACATTCATCACTCAAGCATATGGCGTAACGGCGAGTCGCTATTAGAAGACTGGGAGAGGGGGAGGGGGGGGGGGAGTAGGTGGGGATAGGGCAAAACTAATTTTATTTTTGAAATTGTAGAAACAATGCATCAAATACTAGTATTGAAGGGAGGGAGGAAACTGGAGTACCCAGAGAAAACCCTCGGTGTCATGAAAAGCCTCGTACCAAAGTCACATAAATTCTTCCCTTGCGGGGTTGGAACCCCGACGTTCGGCAAAGGAAACCTGCACTTCCAGGCCATTCCACCTTCCTTCTTGTATAGTGCTTCTCCAGCTTCAAGAGCTGCTCAAGGCGCTGACCGATACAGAATCGAACTCCAAATACCTCATGTTGTTTGTCAATGAGAGACCTTTGGACAGGAGATAACCCTGTCTAAACCCCCGTTGGGGTGCCGGGGGTTTCAGTATAAATAATATCCCCACTTTCTGGAAATTTAGTGCTTTAAATTCCCACTGTCGCTCTCTTTCTCATTTGTTTTTTCTCATTCCTGCTCTGTTCTATCAATCTGCTATTCTATCTTCTTCGCTAGACCAGTCACCTACCTTTTTTCTTGAAAACTCTTCCTGGACAAGACTCCTTATTTGTGTGTGAGGTGTGTTGGATCAGATTGGGAATATTGGACGCTTTCTGCCAGGTGGCCACTAGGGCTTCCTATGATGTTATTATTTAGCAATGTAGGCATTTTATATGTATGTGTTTTGTTGATAATTTATAATGATGTTTGTATTCTATTTTGTTTTTGTAAACGGGGGTTCGATAAATTAGAGTAAAGCCTCAGCGTCCCCTGCGTGGGATGTCTTTATTGTAAAGTGACTGGCTGGTGGAGAGTATTCAGTTTTACCACTAGGGTTGTTTCAGCAGATCTTTAATGCGGATCGGGGGTTGTCCGGTCCTGATGTGGCTCGGAAGAGTCCGCTGGACCTAATACAATAATCATGTAATGTAATATAACCCTGTCTAAACGTTGGACCCTAAATATAGATGTGGGATATTTAACAAGAGCAAATGGAGGCAACAGATAACAGAATCCTTTACTGTCTCCATGAACAGTACAAGGAGATTCCTGTGGAGACAAGTTAAGTGCAAGTGATTCGATCATTTATTGAGCAACATTTGACTCCACTGACTCTTGGTGACCAGGATGAAGTTTTGATTCTCGAAGCAGTGCGATGGAAAAAATGTGAACACGGCGAATAATTGTGCTGGCACCTGGCCCAGTAAGGGGCACGTGACCCTTGCGTGGGCGTGCGTGACAAGCAGAAAATATCGGTTCTTGATGGAACTGACGGCGATCTTAGGCGATCTTGCTTGAGCCAGAGAATTGCTGACCTGACATTGCTTTTTTCCCTCTCTTTAGGGGTACCTCACTGGGGCACAGGAAATCTCTTTTGGGCCATTGAAAATTACGCCTATTTGACGCTTGTTAGGAGTTGTGACGTTTGATTTCTTTTATATATATAGCTTTTTTTTTTCCTCCGTGCAACTTCAACAGCCACAAGATTAACCCCAAAATAACAAAGTTCAGTCGCAACTACCTCCGGACCGGATGCAACCGCGCGGCCAATTTTGAGACCTCCGAGTTTTCGTTTTCCGCTTCCCCCGCAAAAGAGTGCACGTCCTTTATGGATGGGTTGCCAAAGGGGTGAAAGTTCTAGATCGTGTAGAGTTAATGGTTATTGGATTGGCGAGCCTCTTTTTGGCTCTGAAGTGCGCATCGGTGTTTGTCGTGTTCCTCTTTCAGTGCGGCCCAACAATTTTCTTCTCTTTTACGTCCAGCTTCAACCCACACACGTAAGGTTCCGTTTGGTACGAACTTATCAAACCAACGACGCCCTCGCGAATGCTCACAGCGTTCCGGCTTTGCGTTCTCCGATTGCAATGTCACTGGTCAATAGTAATATGAATTCCATTCATAATTCAATTCAGCTGATACTTCATTTCACTATTTTATTTTAATGTCTCTTCACGTATATGTGGTTTTAAACCACCTCATGTTCAAACCTAGACATACAACGATAACAATGCCTAATTAACTAACTACACCTAACCAAATCTAACAATTTAAAGTTGAACTGTAACCATACATAGTAACATTGTCAATAGTGATGATTTCGTTGAGAGCCACCATCCAGAAGGCCCGTACCATTAGTTTTGAAAAACCGAGACAATGCGGTGCTTTGATAGCTGTATTCGTGTTATGATTGCCATGAGACAATGTAGTGCTTTGATAGCTGTATTCGTGTTATGATTGCCATGAGACAATGTGGTGCTTTGATAGCTGTATTCGTGTTATGATTGCCAAGGTTGTCCGGTTATCATACGCTAAGAACACGGGGTATTCAAATTTTACCCAAGAAGATCCTTCTCATCGTGTTCTCTGCGAGGAGATGAACAATCTGGGTTTTGTTAACAATGGTCGAAAGGCTTCTAACAATGGCCGACGCAGCAGCTCGGTACATTAGAGTCAAACTTTGACAGGATTATCTCCCGTCCAAATGGCGCTCAGTATTGGTGGCCTGCGGTTACGGCCCTTCGCCATTGTTTACAGCTTACACCCATGTGGCGTCGAAACTTTGTCAAGTTAATCTCCCCTGTCGCAATGTCGTTTATTGATCTGTTATGCGTTGTCATCCCGTGACATGTTCGCCTTCCACTGACGCAAGATTTGTGCATAGGTGCGTCAAATTTCACGTCACCTTCACCGCTGTCGTCTTTGCCGGTACCTTTACTTACAAAACGAAACCTCTTGTACACAGTGGCCAGGCACAAACTTGAGTTCTTGTGGTAAATTACTGCAACATGAAAGTTATTACTTCGCAAACAAATTATTGGCAAAGAGCGCTTGTTTCTTGTCTCTTGTTGTTATTTTTTATTTTCTTTAGGGACATCAAAGTTATTATGGACCTTTCGTTCCCTGTCTAGAAGTAATAGAAACTCAAACATCGCTGTGGGCATGTTATAGTAGGCGGATTACAGCTGTGTGTATAAGACCACCAATTATGATCATTATCATCATTACGAAACAGCCCTCCCCAGGGTGCTTTCAGCACCAATCGTTTTGAATATACCAAAAATAGACCAAGATAATGACTTCAGATGATGATATTTCAGATCATGATGATAATAACTTCGGATGACGATGATGATGATGATGATGATGATGATGATGATGATGATGATGATGATGATGATGATGATGATGATGATGATAGACTAAATTCTGCAAACGTGAAAGAAGAAGAAGAAGAAGAAGAAAGAAGAAGAAGAAGAAGAAGAAGAAGAAGAAGAAGAAGAAGAAGAAGAAGAAGAAGAAGAAAACGACGGAGAGGAAGAAAACGACGGAGAGGAAGAAGGAGAAGAAGAAGGAGAAGAAGAAGAAGAAGAAGAAGAAGAAGAAGAAGAAGAAGAAGAAGAAGAAGAAGAAGAAGAAGAAGAAGAAGAAGAAAACGACGGAAGAAGAAGAAGAAGGAGAGGAAGAAGAAGAAGAAGAAGAAGAAGAAGAAGAAGAAGAAGAAGAAGAAGAAGAAGAAGAAGAGAAGAAGAAGAAGAAGAAGAGAAGAAGAAAACGACGGAGAGGAAGAAAACGACGGAGAGGAAGAAGAAGAAGAAGAAGAAGAAGAAGAAGAAGAAGAAGAAGAAGAAGAAGTGATTTGGAAATGAAAAATACTTTTAATTTTTAAAACATGAGTACAGTGTTTGAGCGAAGACTGGTTTCAGTCTTTGGATGAGTAGGCGTTGACTAAGGCCTTTGTGGTCTACAGAGATCAAGGCGTCTGCCCGCTGGGTTTTCTTTGTAGCCTTTGATTTCACAAGACTAATTATAGGCTACAGCCCAGTAAGTGAGGGGTAACGAGGATTGTCCTTGTTCAACGCACTTACCTATCGTACGGACGTGCTGTAGGCGCTTTGCATGGCCATCTTCACGGGAATTTCGTTTTAGAAAGCCTCTTCCCCCCCCCCCTTCCCTACACACACACTTTACTCCTAACCCCCAAAGCGCAGGATCTGCACCGCCTGAGTTCATTATTGTATATTCACGTCACGTTTATTTACATTACAGTTATATAAAGTGAATGTGAAGGTTTTTGTGTTCTCTCCAAACTTTTACATTATTTTGATCATAGAGGAGTTTATTAATCCACATTATTGAGCTGAAAGTTGTCAGGTAAACGTGTGAGCGGCTTAAAAGGAAATTATTTATTTATTTATTTCATCGTTCCTATGTAGCTCTTTACCAGCTCAAGAGCACGAAACGAAATTAAATTAAAGTCCCCTGACACAAAGCATAATAGAAGACGTTAGATATTGGCCGGCTGCTGAAGATGGGCTGATCAGGCAGCTCAAGCTCCTCGCCCATAACAGGATGCCACTCAAGCTGTCTCTTAAGCAAACACCCGCCACATGGTTCATCCAAAACCTCATCTCGCGAGCCAAAGGGGTCCTTAACACAGTCTTCAAGCGTCACTCGATTCCACAGGCGAACATCGAGGTTTAACGTCTACACCCACCATTGTGGTTTAACGTCTACACCCACCACTGAGGTTTAACGTCTACACCCACCACTGATGTTTAACGTCTACCCCCACCATTGAGGTTTAATGTCTACATCCACCATTGAGGTTTAACGTCTACACCCACCATTGAGGCTTAACGTCTACATCCACCATTGAGGTTTAACGTCTACATCCACCATTGAGGTTTAACGTCTACACCCACCATTGAGGTTTAACGTCTACATCCACCATTGAGGTTTAACGTCTACATCCACCATTGAGGTTTAACGTCTACACCCACCATTGAGGTTTAACGTCTACACCCACCATTGAGGTTTAAAGTCTACACCCACCATTGAGGCTTAACGTCTACACCCACCATTGAGGCTTAACGTCTACACCCACCATTGAGGTTTAACGTCTGCACCCACCATTGAGGTTTAACGTCTACACCCACCATTGAGGTTTAACGTCTACACCCTCCATTGGCCATACGGCAGACGGGGATAACCATCCCAGGGAACAAGGGATAGGGACATTGAACCACCAGAACAGTCAAACTGCTAACAATGGACAGTTAAAAATGGCCACTTTTATTTCGCCCCACCACGGAATTCGAACCCGAGTCATCGGTGTGCCAGGCGAACGCTCTACCACTTGAGCTACGGCGGTGGGACTGCACAGGCAGGCAGGCGTGTAGCACACCGTCCTCTACCATTTATAATCCACAGCCAATGCGAGACATCGAGACTTTAAAGATCATAAATGGACTTGAAAAAGTTTCTGCTGACAAATTTTTTTAATTCATGCCAGTCATCATTCTACCATAGAGGTCACAGCAGCAAACTGTTCAAAGAGAGGTCTAGACTGAATCTGAGAAAGAACTTTTTTTCACAAAGAGTTGTGAACCCACGGAATGCACTGAAACAATCAATTGTTGAAGCTGAAACTGTCAACCAGTTCAAGAACCGCCATGATAAAGAGACAGTTAAGGGGGTTAAAATAAGTTCTCAAATTTAAAATTCTCAAAATACCCCGTCGACTGGCCACTCAGGTAAATTCAGGTAAATAAAGCATGCGTTGGTCAAGCTCCGCTGTTACATAATTTATTTGTGGGTTCCTACACATGTCCTACAACAGAAATAATTATAGACCTACCATGCATTGCTTCTAGCAGACGATTTTTAAGACGATCAAACGCAACGTTTAGAATTAAATTTCGCAAATATTGGACAATCAACAAAAACAACAAGTACTAAGATATAAGCAAATTGTAATCCCAGCATGAATTAGACGTTTTAATTGTTTTTGAATCGCATTATGATCTATGGTTGAAGTCTATTTTAATACGGCATAGTCAATCCGCTTTTATTAATTATTACAGGATGCCACCACACGCTTTTTCTTCAATCGAAATCAAAGCGCGGCGATCTGAAGAGGTCGCTATGACAGAAGTCGGAATATAAGAACAGTTTTATTTCTTTTTAGTAATTTCAAATTGCATTCTGTGACGGTGGGTCTATTGTTACTGGGCTCTGCACAATGGAATGCTATTACCCACTCGTTTTTCGTCTGCGGGGATCGGCTAGTTTAATCACCCTGTGACTAATCTTAATACATTTATATGTTTGGCTCGGTCTGTGTGCGGATAGGGTTAGAGAGACAGGGAGAAAATGGTAAAACATTCACTGGAACACTAGCTCTCACACGGCTATGAAACATAGGTAGTCCAGCCACTTGTTACCAGTAAATATCACACATTTATTTCCTCTACTCTATACAGCTCCTTCAAGTGTGAGGTTCAGACAAAGAACGACTACCTAACCGTGTGGCCAGCCAAAGCCTGCGAAAATCTCGTGAGATCTGAGCGTCGTCTATCGAGGGGAGTTTGAATGTGTACTGGACATGGTACATACTTGTTATAGAGACCTATCTGTATTTTGAAATAGTAAAACATTTTATTTGTACATTGGAGGAACTGTGATATAAAGTTCTGGGAACACAAGAGCTGGTGGAACATAGGAATGATCCTACTCTAACTTTAGGGACACATAACGCTGCATGCAGGAACACGCAGCTGATGGAACAACAGAGGGAGAGAAAGAGAGAGAGAGAGAGAGAGAGAGAGAGAGAGAGAGAGAGAGAGAGAGAGAGAGAGAGAGAGAGAGAGAGAGAGAGAGAGAGAGAGAGAGAGAGAGAGAGAGATGTCGACCCCTTTGTAAATCAGTTTAGCAGATCTCTGAAGAAACGTTGATCGTAATCTTTTTCTACAGTGATGATGATGATGAGGAGGAGGATGGCAAAGACGACGATAACAACGACAATGATTATGACGATGAGGATTGGGGTGGAGAATAAAAAGACTAAAAAATAGTAGCCGTGGAAAAGATAGTTGAAAGTGAAATGAACACGTGAAGCGTAAACCTAGTCCCCATATTTTCCTCCCAGCTCCATGGCAGACACCGGCAGCATTACGTTCGGCATCTGTGCGTAAAATTCCTCGCCTCTCTCTCGACCCGGCTCCATTCCACAAATGCCTAAAGGGTAAAGGGGTAAATATCCGCAAATGCCTGGGCACACCGAGGTTTATATGGTCCCCTCGCACAGCCAATGGGAGGCGGGCTCCGGTCCAACGCGGCATCGGATTGGCGGAGAAGCGAGGGAAAAATTGGAGTTGGCCCAAAACGGCCTCTGACACCAAAGTGGTGGCAACGGTATTAGGATGGTGAAGTGAACTCGACGTGTTCCAGTTGGAAAAAAGCAATGAAAGTATATACCAGTAACTAAGTTGATCTTATATAGCGCACCTTTCTAACTCAAGAACGGCTCAAGGCTGTGACCACAATAAGTGAACTCAAACTACTACAAGAACACGCACTGTCCAAACGCTCTGGGCTTCCAGAAATCAGGCAGGCTTAATGATCGCCTCCATCGGCTTGAGTTAGATCCTGTATCGGCCAGCGCCTTGAGCAGCTCTTGAGCTAAAAAGCGCTATATAAGAACAATTTTTAAAAAAACCATAATGGAAGTTTGAAACCAGATCTGTACAGGGAAGCACCTTGGAAAGAAGCGATGCGAGAGGTTTTTAACAAAAACATAAGCTAAGGAGATGCCTTTCATTTATTTACTGATTTTATCGTTGTTGTGAAGCGCTTATCCGCCTCAAGAGCCCCTCAAGGCGCTTACAGATACAGGATCTTACTCAAGAAGCCTGAGGCGCTCACTTGCTGCTCTTAGGCGCATCGCGGGACGCCCCAGACAACTGGGCGGTCGGGAGTGGGGGAGGGCAGGGAAGGGTGAGGAGAGGTGGGGGGGGGGGGGGAAGACACTTTTTAGTGCTTGCTGGACGTACCTTATGTAGATAACACTTTATCCGTCTAGGACATGAGCATCAGGATCTCTATCGTCTGTGCGACGCAACGCTGGCCTGTGCCGACTAGACCTCGGTGTATACTCTCGTCTGAAGGCGCTCCAGTTGATGGAGTTTGTGGGAGGGAGAATACGACTTAGTGAACAGAGTTCACCCTGTCCGAAAGTGGGTCACACGCAAAGCACGTGCATTCTCTGCTCTACGCGCTTTGTCACGCGTAGTCTTTTCAATCATATATAGCGTGACTGTTCTCATTTGTAATCCAAAATCATTTATTCGCGTTTATTTAAGAGTCGTTTCACCTGATCATTTCAACCAAACTGCTGACCGGGTTTTTAAAGTGTCATTGATGCGACACTGGGACGGGCATCGCGGAAAAAAATGATCGTTATCGAAAATCTGCTCTTTTTGTTTTTCGTTTATATATAGCGCTTTTCCAGCTCAAGAGCCGCTTAGGGCGCTTGTCAATACAGGATCTAACTCTAGCCGCCCGATGCGCCCACTGGCTGTTTAAGGCGCACCGCCTGGCGCCTCAGACAACTGAGCACAATCCTGAGCGACCGGAGATAGGGGAGGAGGGTCCTAATGCTTGGTGGGTGTACTTATGTAACCTGGCTCTCACCCGTCTAGGACACGAGCGTCAGGATCCTTACGATGGAATGGGTTCGTGCACAACTAGACCTCGGTGTATATACTTTCAGAGCAACAAGGAGATAAGAAATAGATAAGGAGGTGGGGGGAGAGGGGGTTGTGTGCGTGTGTGGGAGTGGGTGTTGGGTAGGTGAGGGGAAGGGGGTGCATTTCACCAAATGATGATGCAATGCTGCGCGTTACCGACTCCTTAAAAACAAAAATTCTCCCGAAGCTCGGTGTAATTTTTTTCTTCTTTCGTTTTTTGCTTTTGTTGCGGTGGTTACATAGGGCCCAAAGTTATGTCTCGTCCCCGTTACGCACCCCCTGACCGAGTGCGAGTAGTGCAGTTTCCCTTGCTCCAACAACCTGAGACAAATCGAGTACCTACCCCTATCATCCCCCCCCCCACCTCTCTCTCTCTCTCTCTCTCTCACTCTCTCTCTCTCTCTCTCTCTTATAGCTCTCATTACCGGCCCTCTTCTAGAAACAGATTATGTTTGGGGGCTTAATGTTGTTGTTTTTTATGGTGCTACACTCGCTGTGAATTTGAAAAAAAAAGAGGATCTAGTGACGCTAGAGTGTGTGATCTTGGGGGTCTCGTTAAAGAGACCCACATTGAACACACCCGCTCGACAAATCATTGTAGCATTCACCGCGCGTGTTACCCCACTTAAAAATAAGCTTTCAACAAAAAAGAACGAAAAGTATAGTTTGTTCTTTTTTTTTTTTTATGAATAAATTCCGTAGTTTTTTGTGCCTATTAATAGCAACAGCCGTGGGCTAGCCAGCCAACATTCTGGAGCTAAAAATAGCTGTACCAAAGCCGGCAAGAGACAGAACCCGTGAAAATAATTGCTCGTAAGGTTTTTCGTTTTAGGTTGATAATATAGACCTTTCCCTACCCCAGACCCCAAAGACACACTCTTTAGCTTCGTGGTCCACTCACAAGTAGGGTCAAAGGTCACAGGGCTATGGTATTCTACAGACCGTTAAAAAACACGGCAAATCACTCCCCGTCAGAACAGAAATGAAAAATTCAAACTTTTAGCGGTCAGTTTGAGCAATGAAAGCCCCCATTTATCTTTGTGTAAGGTGATAAACAATGCGAATTTTAGGGTAAACCCGTGTTCACCAAAAGTAAACAAAGCCTTGAAATTGGGGTCTTGTAAGTATTATTAGTGTCTGTCTGTGCGTTCAGTCGCCTGCAGTGTAAAAGTCTGTATGCATGCCGCACTAACTGACAGTCGGCCGTTGCTTATAACGTGTCACTCTCGGCACTTGAAAAACGGTTGCCACGTCCTGAATTTCAACACAATTATGTGCAATCTAACAATCCGGGTTTATTCGTTTCAATGGGCTCTATGCACAAAGGCGTGGCGGTCACGTGCTGCGGGAATAAAACAGCGTGCTCGAGTTTGAAAATGGTGAAGTACTGTGCTGCTTTTGGATGCTCGAACTCCGACGTAAAACCTTTATGCAAAGAAAAGAACATTAATTTTCCTTTCATTGATTTCCACTTCGAGCGCAAATGATGAAGCACTGCATGTCGTCAACTCTAAACTGTTTGTCAGTGACAAATCGCTCTTTAAAAAAAAAAGCCTGTCCCCTGATAATAATTTGTCTGTAATCATTATTGCACGAATGTGCTATGTTCAAAACCTCACAATATCCCCAAATGTCGGTAAAGTTAAAATTTTCAAGCAGCATTGGAGTACACGCGAGCGAGCTCAAAGAAGCCATGACCGCTTTGTTATTCCCGCGCCACGTGACCATGCCGCTTTCGCGCGCAAACTTGTGCATAGAGCCCATTAAATGACGGCGGAATGCGGGAAAGCTCACTCTGCGTTCTGATTTTTACCGTGAAAAGGTGTTCCGGTTACTTTTGAGTCGCGCAGGAAAGCGGCGATAACTGTGGACCACCGTACAGCTCAGTGTTATAGCGTTCGTCTGACACACCGATGACCCAGGGTCAAATCTCGCGGTGGGGCAACGTAAAAGTGGCCCATTTTTCGCTGCACCAACTTAGCAGCATGCTTGCTCTGGTGAGTCAGCGTTGATTTAGGTCACTACTGCCACTATCCTCCCCTTCTCCCTCCTTCCTATCTCACTCACTCACTCTTCCCCGGGTTGGTTATCTCCGTCTGCCATATCGCCAATGGCGGCTGTGGACCAAGTTGTGGTCTTGAAAATGTGGTCCTGATTCGGCTCTTTGCAGTCCGCTGGACCCCGTTAGCAATGAATAACTAACTAACTAACTAACGTTAAGAATCAATGTTCATTCACGCAATCGACCCAGTCTTTCGGAGGGACAGTTTCCTGATGACAATACGATACAAGACAATACAAGATTGCAACCCTATATTTTGGATTATAGTGCATTGCTTTGCATTGTATTGCGTGAGAGATACAGAGAGGGCACGTGCGTATGTGTGTGTGCACTTGTGCCTGTTCCAACACACGAGTCTGAACCTGTATGGTCTATATCATCTTGGTGGGAAAAAAAAAGACTTTAATAAAACAACCAACCTTGCATTATTGTTTTGTATTGTATTGTATTGTATTGTATTGTATTGTATTGTATGGTATGGTATGGTATGGTATTGTATTGTATTGTATGGTATTGTATGGTATGTTATTATGTGATATGGTATTGTATTGTATTGTATCTTTCTTTGAGAAAGCAACCCAAAATTTGGAGCAACGAACTGACCAACTGACTGACCAACCGACTGACCAACTAATTGACAACCGGACTCCTACTGAAGGATAACCCATGATTTGAAGTGCCTGTCTACCAGAACCCAACAGAATCGCTTCAGCCATTTTGGAGATATTGAGCAAAACGTTTCTAGCAACCAATGACCTTCATCTTTTTGGGGGCAGAGCTAAATATTATAACACAGGAGACAGGCCACTAAACCTAGGTGAGGTGTCTATGAAGTTTGGTCAAAAATCCGTTCAGTGGATCGTGAGGTATGGCTCCCAACGGACCGTCCGACCGACGGAAAGACCAACGCTTGACTGGTTCTGAGCCTGGACTTAACAAAAATGTCGACACAGTTTCCAAGCAAGGTGATGCAGTTGAAAAGGTTTCAAAAAAATCACGTAGAATTTTGTTTCATTTTTCTTAGGTGCTTCACCAGAAGCGTCAAAAGCCCATTCCCCGAAATGAATGATTAGAAGAATTTTCCATCAGGGCAATTTGGAGGAGAGAGGAGGGGGAAGGAGGTGGTGGTGGGGGTGGGGTACGGAGGGCAACCACTGCTTACCCATACAACTCGTTATGGAATTCTAAACTAATTGCTAGTGCAAAAAACGCATATTTGTCAAAAAGACTGATTGCACAAATCTGCTTAAAAAAACAAAACAAGCAATCAAAACAAAACAAAAGAAACTTACATAATGTGGCCAATTAGCTGATTAGCGCCATTTTAAAGAGCCATCTGACGAGCGGTATAATTAGAAGAATCTGTTAAAAGTCGGCTTCAAAGAACAGCGAAATTGTCAAGAATGCAATTTGCCGATCGTCAGGATTACTGCAATCTCCTTGCAACATGCCGCTTTGGCACACTGACGAATTACACCTGGTTTGTAACGAAATGCACACTCTGACGAAGCACCAGTACTAGCAGCCAAATTTAAAGGACACCCGCCTCCTCTCGCCCTTCTTTTTCCACCTCCAATTCCTTCTTCTTCCTCCTCCTCCTCCTCCTACTTCACTTTCCATTTATGAAGTTGGTTACTTTATAATTGAAATTTTTAGATTGATACCAATACTGAAGGGAGGGAGGGAGGAAACCGGAGTACCCAGAGAAAACCTTCGTTTTTCTGAAAAGTCTCGTGCCGAAGTCAGGTAAGTTCGTCCCAAAACGGGCTTCCAACTCCCGACCTTCGGCACAGGAAAAACAGCTCACTTTTAATTGAGCTACCAAGAAACCTTATATCACTTTCCTATCTCTTGATCTTACAGCTTACCTTCCTCCGCTACCTTTCTGCTTTTTTTCTCCTTCTCTTTCACCTTCGTCGTACTCCTCTTCCTCCTCCTCCTCCTCCTGCTCATTCTTCTCAGCCTGTTTCTTCTTCTTCCTCCTCTTTTATCATAATCTTCCTCCTCTTTCTTCTTCTGTTCCACTTTCACCCTCTCCTCTTCGTTTTTCTTCGCCTCCTCTCCTTTCACATTTTCCTACTGCTCCTGCTTCTCCTTTTTTTTGGTCTTTCGTTTCGATGACCTCATTATTGCCACGGCCAAGATAGTGATGTTTCGCGGTGTGAATAATTACACACATACGTCTTTTGAAAGCCTGCACATTTTTAACGTAACTACTCATTACATTACATTACATTACATGAAGCAGTTTTCCAGTCTTGAGGAACTACTCCAGAGTTTAGGGAACTTCGGAAGAGGATAGTAAGTGCAGGGGCGAGTTCAGTGGCAAGTTCTTTGAGGACTCTGGGGGTGATGCCGTCAGGGCCTGGGGTTTTGTTGGGGTCAAGGTCTTTGAGTAACTTCGAGACTCCTGGGACAGTGATGTCAATGAGGCTGCAGGTGGGGGAGTTTTCACTGGGTGGTGGGGGGGGGGGGTTGAAGGTTGGTCCTCGCTATAAATTCTTGTGGAGTGCAGGAGATTTTGGGGCTGAAGGCCGAATGAAATTGATTGTTAAGGACTTCGACGCGCTCGTTAGCGTCTGTTATCAGCTTGCCGTCAACTTTCAACGGTGCGACTCCACCGGTGCGACCTGCTCACAGTGGTAAAAAAACGGAAACTCCGATGGTATGGCCACGTCACCAGATCATCAGGTCTTGCAAAGACCATCCTGCAAGGCACAGCGCAAGGAGGTAGAAGAAGAGGGAGACCGAAAAAGAGGTGGGAGGGCAACATTCGAGAATGGACTGGTTTGACACTGAGCGAAACAATCAGGGTTGCTGAGGACAGGGAAAGATGGAGTACGCTGGTTAAACGATCATCTGTGGTGCCCCTACGACCTCCGAGTTATGGGATAGGATAGGATAGGATAGGGTTACCTATTTATCTGACTGTCTAATCCCACAAGCTGTCGAGTCGCTGGGCCGGGAAGACATGAGGTATGCAATCACGGAGTTTTGGCCACTTTCAGTCTGTCCGTTACTGTTGTCAGGAGGCGTGACATGTTCTGCGCCGTCCTTGTTTGACGTCATCTGTCCATTTCTTTCTTTTGCCTTCCCCTGCGACTGCCTCCTTCCACTGTTCCTTGCATAAAATGTACAATTAAATATTAGTTATAAAACAGCGGCTATTGAGCTCAAGATTAGCACGCCTTAAAAAAGAAGAAGCAACGCTGTTCGTAGTAGTCTATGCTTCTGACGGTTTTCTTCTCAGAGGGGAAGAACTACCTTGGTGTCATGGCTGTGCTAAGATATTTTCAGTTCGTCATTTTTTAACCGAGTGCTCTGATTTGCTTGCAGATAGAGAACGAATTTTTAATGCATCACTTTTAAACAAAGATTTTTTTACAGAAGCTGAGTGTGGATGGAAGTTTGAATATTTAAGAATGACGGCATTGTTCTTTTTTTAAATTTTAAAAGTTTGAATAGTTTTATAATATTTTAAGATAACAACTATCTGGTCCTGATTTGGCTCACAAGGGTCCGCTGGACCTAAAGCAATAACCATGTAATGTTATGTAATCGTGTCCGCATATAGCGCTTACGTGAGGGGTTCTTGGACGAGTGTTATGTTCAGTTCCCCCGTGGGAACAAACTGAGAGCATCACCTGTCGGTGTAGACATTTCGCCCAAGTACAGTGCTCGGAAAAAGGAGGGCCATACTACGGCACCCTCGCTGAGGGACCACATAGCACTCGGTGTAACAGGCTACTTTGACTACCCTTTACTACATTGACTCGCACAGGGACTACATAGCACTCGGTGTAACAGGCTACATTGACTACCCTTTACTACATTGACTCGCACAGGGACCACATAGCACTCGGTGTAACAGGCTACTTTGACTAACCTTTACTACATTGTCTCGCGCATGGACTACATAGCACTAGATGTAACAGGCTACTTTGACTACCCTTTACTACATTGACTCGCACAGAGGCTACATAGCACTCGGTGTAACAGGCTACTTTGATTTCCCATTACTACATTGACTCGCACAGGGACTACATAGCACTCGGTGTAACAGGCTACTTTGACTACCCTTTACTACATTGACTCGCACATGGACTACATAGCACTCGGTGTAACAGGCTACTTTGATTTCCCTTTACTACATTGACTCGCACAGGGACTACATAGCACTCGGTGTAACAGGCTACTTTGACTACCCTTTACTACATTGACTCGCACAGGGGCTACATAGCACTCGGTGTAACAGGCTACTTTGATTTCCCTTTACTACATTGACTCGCACAGGGACTACATACCACTCGGTGTAACAGGCTACTTTGACTACCCTTTACTACATTGACTCGCACAGGGACTACATAGCACTCGGTGTAACAGGCTACTTTGACTACCCTTTACTACATTGACTCGCACAGGGACCACATAGCACTCGGTGTAACAGGCTACTTTGACTACCCTTTACTACATTGACTCGCACAGGGACCACATAGCACTCTGTGTAACAGGCTACTTTGACTACCCTTTACTACATTGACTCGCACAGGGACCACATAGCACTCAGTGTAACAGGCTACTTTGACTACCCTTTACTACATTGACTCGCACATGGACTACATAGCACTAGGTGTAACAGGCTACTTTGACTACCCTTTACTACATTGACTCGCACAGGGACTACATAGCACTCGGTGTAACAGGCTACTTTGACTACCCTTTATTACAATGACTCCCGGTGGTCAAAAATAGGACACCTCGAAAATCCCTACACGCCTTTTCCCCATGTGTTGGATGCGATGAGTTATTATATTTGCGGCATGTTTTGTTAACACTGCGAAACATCAACTATGCCCTGGTTTTAAGGAATCACATGCTGCACATACTCCCACAGACACCACAAACACACATCTTTCACTCAGTCATGTAGTCTAAAAGATCGCCGTTTGATAACGGAAAGAGAATCGACATTATAGTTTAGTGTCCGTTTCGATTGAGTGTATCCAATACCATTATTGAAGGGAGGGAGAAAACCGAAGTACACGGAGAAAACCCCAGGTGATCCGAAAAATATCGTCCCTAAGTAAGTCACACAAGTATCGCCCCTTGCGGGAATCGAACCCGCGACATTTGGCATAAGAAATCGGCGAAATTGGCGACTAAGCAACTGCTTCAGCAGGTGAGGTACCTCATTTGACCTTAGGAGAACAAACCAGGGGTGGGGGAGACTGGAGGGGATGAATGTAACCATTACACCAATATAGCGCGATAGTTTTGTGATTCGGAGTGAACCTGCCACCCTTGATTAGGGTACTTACTCGCGACTTGGGCACGAACACCTGCATGTCGTTTGCACGTGCGAAAGATGCTCACGCAAAGGTCGCGACCTTGACAGACGAAAGGGAGATGGAGATGACTGTCAGCTGTATCCTGGTTTTGTAGTCTCCCTTGGCGCTCTTTCACGAAAATGTCTGCTGGTTTGTGAAATTGTGGAATTTGGATTTTCGACATTCTGACTCTATTTTTGAGGACAAAAAATAATTCTTAATAATCTGTTTTAAACAAAATTGGGGGTGGTGGTGGTGGTGGCAGTGGGTTTGGAGGGTGGAGAGAGAGAGAGGGTGGGGGTGGGGGTGGAGAGGGATGGCTGAGAGGAGGAAAGTATGTGGGACGGGCAGCGGTATTGCGAATTGCAACCATGCTGAGTACTGGGCATACTTCGTGAGGACTCGGCGAGTTCGACCCGAGTGTGATGTCAGCCTCGGAACTCGGTCGAGCTGTGAACGAACATATGACGTCAGTCTCTGAACCTTAAAGTATCTAGGTCAACTTTACTGCAGAGCGCGTGAAAAGCTGTCTGCTACAGCGGAGCCATCTCTTGACTCCCTACATATTATGTAGAAAATGTTTATCTGTTTGTCTCGTCCTTATTTCCTTATTGTGAGTTGTATCAGTTTTTCTGCTAAGATATTCTATCTATTATCTGTCACCAAGAAGTCATTATTCTTGATTTTTTTTTAATGTAGACTAGATTTAACTTTCATTGAATTACCATGTACTGAAATATTCGAGGTGTCCGAATACAAGGAATGAGTTTCTGGGTTATATTTTACTTGTGTGTATGCTGTTGAAGCTTGTCTGTTGTGTTTATAAAAGTGGAATACACATGCAAAAATGATATCACAGCTGCGGTGTTGTTAGTGCACACATTTGTGTAGAAAAAAGGAAAAGGGTCGAAAAAAAAAAAGAAAGTGAAAATAAGGAAAAAAATAGAAAAGAGATACTTCCGTGGTGTTATTAGCATTCAAAGAGTCAGGCAATTACACATAGTACACAATTATACCATTATTTGAATATGAACGATTTTTTTTAAATTCAAATAACATAGAATACATTAGATTAAAAACAAAATGTATGTTACATGCATTTCTTTAGGACACTTTTCCCATTCAAAAACATAATACACCACAGATTTTATGAGGTACGTCATTGTCAGACACATACATACTTGTGCCACTGAACGCACTTCATTAAACACAGTTATCATGCTTTTCATATCACACCACCACAGAAATAATAATACAGATACAGTTAGCTCCTGACACGAATTAAAATTTACACTTATGTTGAAGGGGCATTTTATCATATTGAGAAAGAGGGTGCAATTGCACAGCTAACCAGGATGAAAATAAAATCCAAGAAAGTAAACGACTAACTTCAGAGCAACAATGCATATTTCTGGACTGTTCATATAATACCTTAGATATAGCACACACATACAGAAATTGTTTGGCATTTACATTTCTTTAAAACAATAAATAATACTAAATAAATAATTTTTAAAAAAATAAAAATTAAAAAAATTAAAGAAATATCACTGTTTTTGGACATTTACTTGTGCCAGTGCAGAAAATTACAAAACAGAAAATACGACCTGCTTGAGGTCCTTGGCTTCTGCACTGTTATGCCTAAAAGTGCTGGACAGTTTGTGTTCTTGGAGCTGGGTTTCTGGTCTGCTGTAGCGCTTACAGGGCGTGTGTTGTGCTGACATCTATAACTGGCTTTGAAAATGTTCCGTGCAAAACTTGAGTTCTTTGCTGGCACTGTTTTCCTCACCCGAAAGGTTATTTTCGTGTGGTCCTCCAACTGTTTCAGCCAATCACGTGCATCTTGTTCATCCTTGATAGGCAAGCGAATTTCACACTTAAAATTCTCACTATCGATGAGTGAGAAGTTCATTAGTTGAAATTCAGCACCTGGCGGGAGAAAATCCTGAAACATAATAATAATAATAATAATAATAATAATAATAATAATAATAATAATAATAATAATAATAATAAGTTTTTATATTAGTTAAAACTTATTTAACTTAGTTGAAACCTAAAATCTATATACTGTTTGTGTGGTCTCAGTGGCAGTGAGGTTAGTGCGAATGGTAGCCTTCATATGACTGGTTATACAGCGTGTGTGTGTGTGTGTTAAAAAGACAATGTTAACAAAGTTGTAGTGTTTTGGATTCTGTTGTTTGTTTGATAACATCAAAACATCATTAAAGCAATATTGTTTAATAATAATATTGTTCAATACGACAAGTTAATTATAAATAAACAACGACAACAACAGTTCATCACAGTTAAGAACACCGACTGTTTCGAATGAATGAAAAAATAAATTACATTCCAGCACAGAAAATGTAACACTTACCCTGACAATTGCTACTTGATGTTGAAAATCCATCAACTGTGATTCGGTTTCATCACCACCTGCTGAATTTTAAAAAAAGAGCACTGGGGTAACAAACACTATAACAAGTAAATAACAAATCAACTTAACTTGTGCTAAATGTGTGTGTGTATTGTGTGTGTGCGTGTGTGTGTGTGTGTGTGTGAGAGAGAGAGAGAGAGTTTATCTGACAGTATTTTATAAATCTACTACACAAAATAATTACAAGTTATGAATCTGTTTTAGTGTTTACATACACTCACAATTTGAAATTGAAACTGCAGCTCAAACGGCAAAGTGGCAAGCTAGATTTGAGTTCTGATGTTGCATAGACTACAAAATAGATCGATCGTACAAAACCAGCAAATAGCCACTACATTAATGCTTACCAATATATATACTTCATACTTACATTGTGATTGTTGGTAAAATCCGCTGAAAGCAACAACAAGGCATGGAACGGAAGTAAGCCTGTGTTTCACAGCTCGACCGAGTTCCGAGGCTGACGTCACACTCGGGTCGAACTCGCCGAGTCCTCACGAAGTATGCCCAGTACTCAGCATGGTTGCAATTCGCAATACCGCGGACGGGCAGCAGCGACCCTCTATAGCCGGTTGTTGTGCAAGTTAATCTGGTATTGGTGGATATCGATGTCCATTCCTTGATCCACCCAGTGGATAAATCCGCAAAGCAGTGGGTAATTCCGGCTTTGCAAATATATCCACTGGGTAAATGCTTCCTGCTTGCTGCTTCTTGCTGCTTCCATTAAGGCGCACCTTTTTGGCGCACCAGACCACTGTACACACTCACCCGTCTACATCTAGGGACATGAACGTCAGGATCTTTAAAAGTCCGTGCGTTGAAATTAATGCGTGCACAGAGCAGAACTCTGGTTTGTACTCTCATTCCAAGGAGTACATTTGGAATTTGTCGATCCCGGTACGGGTATTGATGTCCATTTCGTAAAGTTTTTCTGGTTAGCTCATGCTCATCCTCTGCGTTTGGCCACGTGGGCACCTACCAATACGTGAAGGGCACATTGACGGGGCCATACTAGGGGTTTTGTTTTAAAAAAAAAGAAGACCGGGGTCAGCACAACTACCGCGCAGAAATTATAATCCTGTGAGAACATACTTCCTAAATGTTTTGGGGCTCAGGTTGGAACCAGTGGGCAGATCAGTTTCTGGGAGAAACCTCTTGTTAAAACTAGACCAAACGAGTTGCGTTTCAAACAAAAAAGAGGTCCTTTGACTTCTTCGATTCCACAGCTGACACTGGGAGATAACTTCTTACCCCATCCCCCCACTTCCTCATTCTCTCTCTCCACCTCCTCTTCCTCCTCCTTCTTCTCTCTTCACCCGTTTGTTTCATTTAGCGTCTATTCACCCTCTTCCTCAGGCTAGATGATGCAAACTGTTGAGTGTGTGTATGTGTGTGTAGGTGTGTGTGTGTGTGTGTGTGTGTGTGTAGGTGTGTGTTCCATTATTATATTGGGCAGAGAGAGAGAGACAGAGACAGAAAGACAGTGAGAGACAGAGAAAGAAAGAGAGAGATCATTTGCCATTGACGTGTTATTTCGTGTGTGTGTGCGTGTGTGCATAATTGGTCTCTGTCCAATCATGATGGTGCTTGCTTCTTGTCATCCATATTCCCCCGTTGGGGTGCCGGGGGTTTCAGTATAAATAGTATCCCCACTTTCTGGAAATTTAGTGCTTTAAATTCCCACTGTCGCTGCCTTTCTCATTTGCTCTTTCTCATTTCTGCTCTGTTCTATCAATCTGCTATATTATCTTCTTCTTCGCTAGAACAGTCATCTACCTTTTTTCTTGAAAACTCTTCCGGGACAAGATTCCTTATTTGTGTATGAGGTCTGTTGGATCAGCTTGGGAATATTGGACGCTTTCTGCCAGGTGGTCACTAGGGCTTCCTATGATGTTATTATTTAGCAATGTAGGCATTTTATATGTATGTGTTTTGTTGATAATTTATAATGATGTTTGTATTCTATTTTGTTTTTGTAAACGGGGGTTCGATAAATTAGAGTACAGCCTCAGCGTCCCCTGCGTGGGATGTCTTTATTGTAAAGTGACTGGCTGGTGAAGAGCTTTCAGTTTTACCACTAGGGTTGTTTCAGGAGATCTTTTATGCGGATCGGGGGGTTGTCCGGTCCTGATTTGGCTCGGAAGAGTCCGCTGGACCTAAAGCAATAATAATGTAATGTAATGTCATCCATATTCTTCTCTAAGTGCATTATGTTCATGCCACGTTATGGAGAATAAAATCTTCAAATGTGTGTGCGTGGTGTCCGCGCGCGCCCGCGTTTTTATTTCGGCCAATCACTTTTCGCACCGAAGAGTTGTTTGACACTGGTATTTAGTCTCGCTTTCCCCAGTGTTGACTGCTGTACGGCTGGAAACCGGAGTCGCAACACTTGGGAGTCATCAGTATTGTTTCCACGCTTTTGTTTATTTATCCGGCTTTGCGGTAAACGGAGAATTACCCACAATTCCGGAGTTTGGGTATACAGTCGACTTTTCTGGCGCGCTATTTTCTTTTTTTTTGGCCTTCTTTTCCTCCAACTGCTGTTCTTCTTTATTTCAGTCCTCATGCAATTCTTCTTTCTCTAAAAGTGGTGAGTAGGCCTACTCTTCCTTTAGGTGCACTGTGGCTGTTGTATGTCAGCGCAGTTGGCTCAGTGGGGTACGCAGTGTACTCGAATGTCAGGCAACATTGCAACCTGTACAAGCAGTGGCTCAAAGCCTGTTGACAGCCCAGCACACAAAAAAAAATTGAGACACAATGTCCCTACCCCTTCGGATAAGAGTACAAACCGAGGTCTAGTCCGAGCACGCACGCATTCCATAGCACGGACTTTAAAGATCCTGACGCTGGTGTGGTAGAGGATGAGCGTCGCCTACACAAATACACCCAGCACGCGTGGTCCATTGTCCACATTCCCGGAAACCTAGGATTGTTCTCAGTCGTCTACGCGTCTGATTATGCGCTCAAAGGCTGCAAGTGGGCGCCTGTTACGTTTGCGACGCGCACGATAGTACGTGTGAGACGCACACGACAGATCCGTCCAGACGCGCGCCCAAACGAAATCAGCCTCGACCCCGCCACCGATACCCAACTAGATGCCGGAGCAGATCCGGAAGGCCCAGGAAGAGGACGCCACCCTGCGCAAATGCTTCGGGAAGCTACCCGCCGCGCGCACTCCACCCAAGACCGGGGACTTCTACGTCGAAGACGGACTCTTGTACCGTCAGAACTACGACCACTCTCAGCTGGTCGTACCCGCGACCCTTCGCCCCCAAGTCCTGGAACTTGGCCACAGCATGCCCCTGAGTGGTCGCATGGGGATAGGAGCCACCGCCCTGCGTATCAGCGCGCAATACCACTGGCCCGGGATGTCAGAGGACGTAAAGCGGTACGTCAAGTCTTGCCGCCAGTGCCAACGTTACTCACCCCGCCATCACACCGTCCCAGTAACCATCAGCCCCACCGTCGTCGTAGGAACGCCTTTCCAACGAGTAGCCGTCGACATAGTTGGGCCCCTACCGCGAACCAAGAAGCGGAACCAGTACCTGCTCACCTTAGTCGACGCATGCTCCATGTGGTGTGAGGCAGTTCCCCTGCCGAAGATCGACGCCGCCCGAGTCGCCGACGCGCTCGTCGCCATCTTCACACGAGTCGGATTCCCGGAAAGCATCATGACCGACAACGGGTCGCAGTTCACGGGAAGACTGATGCAGGAAGTCTTCAACCTACTCCGCATCCGTCACATCCGAACTCCACCCTACCACCCTGCCAGCAACGGACAGGTCGAGCGCCTGAACGGAACGCTCATCGCCATCATACGGAAGATCGCCGACGACCAACCCACCGCGTGGGACAGCTACGTCACGTCAGCGGTCTTCGCGTACCGAGAAACGCCACACACCTCAACCGGATACACCCCGTCCACGTTACTCTTTGGGAGACCCCTCTCGGGACCCCTAGCTGCCTTGCGACGCAGCTGGACAGACGCCAAGCTCGACGAGACACCGGTCGACGCTACCAAGTATGTCACCAAACTCCAGGAGACCCTTAAGGCCACGTGGAAAGCCGCCTCCGCCAACCTGAAGAAGGCGAGAGAGAGACAAGCCCGGTACCACAACCGCCGCGCCCGAGACCGGGAGCTTCAAGTAGGAGAACAGGTCCTACTACTACTCCCCAGCGGCACAACCAAGCTCGACATCGCCTGGCAAGGACCCTACAAGGTGCTGGAGAAACTCCCCAGAACGACCTACCGCATCGAGGTGGATGGCAAGCCCAGAACCCACCACATCAACCTCCTCAAGCGATATATGGAACCGCCCGCAGTCGCCCCGGATACTCACTCTCTGCTCACGGTCGCGCTGGCCGTCGAGGTGGATGGTACGGAGACCGGCGTCGCCGATTATCCGCTACATGGGAAGGAATCCTTCCGAGACGTATCTCTCGACCCATCGCTCCCCGCCAGCCAGCAACGCCAACTGCGCTCCATCGTCGCCGACTACAAAGAGGTACTCACCGACGTGCCCGGGAGAACGGACCTCGAGGAAGTTCACTTAACTCTGACGGACACCACACCCGTCCGCCAGAAACCATACCCCGTCCCGCTATCCCAGCAGCAGGTAGTGAGGAAGGAGGTCGAAGCTCTGCTTCAAGCCGGAGTCATTTCTCCATCTCGTTCCCCCTACAGCGCCGGCATAGTCCTCTCACGTAAACCCAGTGGAGAGCACCGCCTCTGCATAGATTTCCGCCAGCTCAACCTCGTGACTCAGTTCGTACCCGGACCCATGTCCGACCCAACGGACCTGTTCGCGAAACTGCAGTCAGCGAGATACTTCTCCCGAGTAGACCTGAGTAAGGGATTCTACCAGATCCCGGTGCACCCATCTTCCCGACAATACCTGGCATTCAGCACCATGGACGGCCATTATGAATTCAACGTCCTGCCGTTTGGTCTTCACAACGCGCCGAGCATTTTCAGCACCATGATGAGGAAATTACTGGACCCCCTCCACTGCTCGTCCCTGCATTCCTTCATGGACGACATCCTTGTCGCCACGGAAACCTGGGAAGAGCACCTGCGAGTGATACGCCAGTTACTACACCGCCTCAGAGAAGCCGGACTCACCGCCCGACCGACCAAGTGCCAATTCGGCTACCAGGAACTAGAGTTCCTAGGCCACACCATCAGCCATGGACAGCTCCGACCTCTGGAGAAGACCATCCAGCGCCTACGAGACGCGCCCCGCCCCAAGACTAAGAAGGACGTCCAATCCTTCCTGGGATTGAGCGGATTTTACCAGAAGTTCGTGCCAGGATACAACGGAATCGCCGCACCCCTATCGAGCCTGACCAGAAAGTCAGCGCCCGACCGAGTTCTTTGGACCCCGCCCTGCGAAGCCGCGTTCCAAGAACTGAAGCAGAAGCTGACGTCGCAACCAGTTTTGCGACTCCCCAACCACACGCAACCCTTCGTCCTGCGTACCGACGCCAGCGACGTAGGCCTCGGAGCCGTACTTCTACAACGGGACTCCGCGGACACTACCACGCTATTCCCCGTCGCCTACGCCAGCAGGAAGCTGAAACCAGCGGAGCAGAACTACGCCACGTCCGAGAAGGAGTGCCTCGCACTCGTGTGGGCCGTGCAAAAGTTCCAACTTTAACTGTACGGCACCCACTTCACCGTACAGGTCGACCACCAGCCGCTGTCCTTTCTAGCCACTTCAAAGTCCCTCAACGCCCGGCTGATGAGATGGGCTCTGTTGCTCCAAGCGTATTCCTTCCAGCTTGAGCACATCCCAGGGAAGGACAACCACGGAGCGGACTTCCTCAGCCGCCATCCCGCCTCCGACTCTGCCGAGTCCCCACTGAGGGCCGATGCCCCAGTGTTCGTCCCAGCCGCCACCCACTAGCCGTCGCCGATACCCGGCAGCCTCCGCGGACCCCATCCTTGGGCATCCGCCGCCTACCACCCCGAACCCTGTACAGCCCCAGCATCTCCAGGACCACCTCCACCCGCATCCCACCTCGCAGCAGGCCCCAGAGCTAATCGGCCGCGTTCTAAGCCGAGGCCGAGGACCTCGCCTTTTCCTTGGGGGGGGCCTCTGTGACGTGCGGACTCTTTAGTTCTGTGGCCCCTGCACGCGGCAATCCTCCCCACTTGCCACTGACCACGCGATCCAAGCCCCGCCCCTCAGTACAGTCCCACGTGACCCGCGACCGGACTTTCGAAAAGTCAAAGCATAGCTTCGTCAGTCCACTTCTGCATGCCCAAGACAACACATCGCCTGCTTGAGATACGTCTGCCTCCACGTCGCGACCTCTGAGCTCAGCCATACCCTTGTGTTCTGCCCGTTCTTTGGTCAAGAACGGTTCTTATACGGGCCCCTGCGGGACTCAACCTCGCTGCGTGCCACCCATATACCTGGTTGGCACTGGGACGCGAGAAGAGGCAGCCTTACCCTGCCACGTGGTGCTGACCAGTTCAACCCACGCCACGCTATTGCACAAGGACCCGACCCAGTGACCTAGATGAGTCAACCCATGCCACGCTCGCCTGGCTGACCATTGCAACGCAACCATCCAGTCTCCAGCGGCTACAACAGCCGACTAAAACCAAGTTAAGTGTGCCCTCCGCGCACATCACAACTCTGCCCCTATCTGGTTACCCACGCTTAGTCAACCAGCTATCTCGTGCCACCTGATGAAAGCAGTCCATACTCGCCCCTATTGACTTTTCTAAGATAAACCAGAATAACTCCAGACTACTCTGTATTTGACTACACTCTAAACAGAAGTGTTCTGTTTCAGAACACTTTTTCTGTTACCAATTTTTCGCACTTCTTAACGTTTGCTGAACACTTATAAGTGTTCAGAAAAGTGTTCAAATGTGTTCGACATTTGAACTCTACGTGTTCAGCATTTGAACACTTAAAAGTGTAATGAAAAGTGTTGAAAAGTGTTCTAATGTGTTCAGAAGTGTTCAGTGTGTATGTGTTCTGCATTTGAACACTACATGTTCAGCTTTTGAACATTATGTGTTCATCTTTTGAACACTTATAAGTGTGATGAAAAGTGTTCAAAAGTGTTCAAAAGTGCTCTTTACTGAACACTTTTAAGTGTAATCTAAATGTTACCAATTTTTTGCACTTATAAGTGTTCACATAGAGTCTTTTAAACACTTTCGTTCAAAAGTGTTCAAATGTTACTGAGAATATCAGAAGAAAGGAACACAAATTGCAATAATATTTTGGGACTGCAAAGATAACCAGCACAGTAACATTATGGCTGTGTCTATCAAGCATAATTATAGTGTTGCCAAATATATAAATTATTATTTTCATCATTATAGAAACAGTGGACCACACTTGATTGTACAAAAGCATTGCAAACTGACTACATATTTTTGTGAGAACAGATTTATTTAAAGGGGCATTCCGGTGGATGGAGGACACAGACATCACTACAGGCATAGCATAATATACAGTGTTGGACAAAAGTTCTGCGATTAAAAATATGACGTTGCCTCTCCTTAACCTTGACTCGGTGTTAAAAGTAAGCAACCTGCCACCTCCCTATATTATATAGTCACAGAATTTATGTCCAAGGGTATAATATACATGTATATTCATCCTTCTTAAACCCCTGTCTCTGAATTGAGTTATCCTAAACAACACAAGGACAGCTTAAGGAAATGTAAAGTAAGAAAAATCTTTCTACTAAATAGTTCACTTTCTCTGATCTATAGCTTTTCTGAACAGTTGTGCTTCATGAGGAGTGACGTAATGCGAACTTTCTAGATATTAAAATTTGGGTATAACATATAGTTTGAAAGTAAGAGGATTCTGATTGGCTAAAAAAAAACTCAATGAAAATTAGTTCCAGGATGCCCCTGTATAAGTACAAGAGCCACAAACAAATCAGTTGGCTCATGCCTTATTTTCCTATATTTAACAGTCAGATTTGATTTATATGTGTTGTTTCACTTTAGTTAATGCAATAGAATGCCATTCACAACTCAAAAATAATAAAGCATCAACTTTTATTCAACACCAAACATCGAGGCTTTCACCTCTATTGGTTTCAAAACCAGATTTTAAAAAATAGTATCAAAAGATTCAAGACCTTTTAATTAATAAACATAGAAAACAGGCATACCTTGCCAAATACGTTAAGTTCCTTCTCCCAATTCCCTAAATACATGTATAAAAAATAATATACAAATGTCCTATTAATAAAGTAAAACAAAGAATTTTGAATTATCTACAAGAATTGTCCATTATCTTTTTATTTATTTATTTGAATGGTGTTTTATGTCTCTTTCCACAACGAGGTGATCTTGAGGCAGAACTCCTCACATGTGTGCGAGATCAATGAAAATAACCCACATGCCAACACTCAAAGCAAATCACCAACCCTAGTCACTTTACAAATAAAGGCAACCCGTGCAGGGGACACTGAGGCTTCATTTACTCTAATTTATCGAACCCCCGTTTACAAAAACAAACTAAAATACTAATATAACTATAGCATAAAAAAATACATTCAAATACAGACACCACCGAACCAGGTTTAACGTCTTGCTGACTGCAAATACCCTGGGAACTAAAACAGAGACACCACCAAACCAGATATCTAAGTCTCTTGTGCCGTTTTTCATTTGGTTTTACCTGTTGAAGACCTTAAGAAATAAGAAGAAATGGAAACAAAAAATACAAGTAAAACAAGAATTGTGGCAATACCGCATTGCCCGGCCTCTGCCCAAAAGGGTGCATACAAAGGTAACATTCAATAGTTTACAACAATCGGACAAACAAATGCATTATAATGTTGATTAGTGTCAATGAACATCTCTCTAAACGTACTAACGGCATGGCATTCTGATTCAATCTTAGTAAAAGACCGACAACAACTGTTCTGACGAGGACTAGATGGTCATTTTGGCTTTCTCAGCCTGCAGCTCTTTCAAAAGAAAGCGGAATGCCTGTGATGACGAGGCAGGTACTGATGTCCCGCACATGAATGTGTCCAGAACCATCAGTATAGATGCCAGTTGCTTGGGCCAGTTGATGTCAAAGACGTAGTAGTACAGGATCAGGCAAAGCACCATCCTGAAGCCTCCAGAGACCTGTGTGTACACCCCATCTCCAACAATGTACGCCCCGACTGGCTCCTCTCCTTGGAGAAACACCCGCACTCTTGGGGGTTCCAGCTCTTTTGTTTTCAGCTTTGTTGCAATGTGGGAATCGGCAACATCCTGCAGAACAGAAATACCATAAAATAGAAATATTATACATAATTAATTTTGATATGTATGTTTAAAATCACATGTCAGTGAAAAGACAATTAACAAATTAAAGAAGAAGAAATACCATGATCAATACAGAATACCAAAGTACGAAAACATTTTGGGGCTGGCGTAAACAAAAAACCCTTTATTTAAAAAAAAAATTATTAAAGGGACTGTTCACTTCAGATAAATTCAACAATGTGAGCTCAAGCGAATTTCATCATTTGGAGAATGTTTCTTATTTTTGTGTGTACTTCTTTTGTTCTTGCTCTACTGCACTAAAGTCAACCAAACTGCTATGCAAGGTAGCACAAAATGCTCATTTTTAGCACTTGTCATTCACAGGTCATGCAGAGAAGTGGATCTTGAGAAAAATCAGGAAACAAGTCGGGGTCCGGGAAAAGGGTTTAATTAGCGGTAAAAACTAACAAAAATAAGGATTTCCTAATAAATCAGGAAACGTCTCTATATATCTGACAGATGCATAGACACAATCTTTTGGTGTACGTACTACAGTCAAACTTTCAGTCCAAACACTCGCACTTCTTGCGCCTATGTAGCGTCATAAAGCTAATTGAAAGTAGACCTTTGAGTGGAAGAGAAAGCAGAAAAGATTAGTTGACTTTTGTTTCTCAAATCAGTGAATTGCATTTGAATGTCTTGGACAATACTTTAGATTTCCAAACTGTTCTTGAGTTTTATTGGCGTAAATAAAATAAATCGGGGGGGGGAGGGGGAGGGTGGGTGGGGGGAAGCATTTTGTACTGGAGACATGTGCATTGGTACTCTGACTAGATGGAGCTTCACACACACACACTAGTCTTTGCCATAAGAAACGCAACTTTTCAAAATCCCAAAACTACTTTTGAAACAGACTATATGCAGTCAAAACGAGACCATTCAGGGGAGCTAAGCGTGAGCTTTTCGCTGGCACACGCACATAATAGTCTGTTTTAATTTCAAAAACAGCAATGTTAAAAGTTGCGTTTCTTATGGCAAAGACTATATATTATCAGATGGATTATTTCTTCGTACCTCCACTTCATCGATGATGCTCTTCTTCATTTTGAGTCTTTTCTCCAGAAACTTGACAGTGGCAATCATGGAAGAAACAGGTGTTTCCTGTGAGGCAAATCAATGAATTATTTCACCATGCAAATCAGGGGAGGCCATTGTTTTGTTTAAAAAGTCAGCTTTCCTTGTATAATAAATAGATCTGTAGAAGAATAATATCTTACTTTTGTGCAGAATATTGTTTATTTATTCGGTGCTTAACGTCTAGCTGACTACAAAGAGCTGGCTCAAGACTCTGCCAATTAACAAATAAAAAATCCTCATTGGAGGTATGACACCAGTCCTGTAGATTAACCACGTCTGCCAGGCCATAAAAGTTGGGAGCTGCTGGAAACGTTGAGGTATTTGCCTCAATTGTATGAGACCAGATTTTTAAAAAAAGATATATATTTATGAAAGTCAAAATACATAATGAATAGGCATAAACTGCAACATACCATCACCTTTATAGTAAAATAAATGTACCATAATGACTCCCAAGTTTCGTCTCCCAATTTGCATATATGCAGAATATTGTATTAAGATCTATTTTTTTAGTGCATGTAGCAGCAGACGCTATTTCCACAAATGAGGACGTCCGTTTGGAAAATTCTCCCATACTTTATAGAGAATGGTAGGATTAACAAAAATTTCACTGTGGCCACACCTCCCCCCAAAAAAGAAGTTTAATTTAAAGTTTAAGCCAGTGACTTTTGTTATCCAAGCTCTAAAGTAAGAGCCTACTGGTATACATAACTTGTATAGATTTATAATTAATATTGTATACAGAAATCCCAGACTGCCAACCAGAGACAACAGCACGCAAAAAGAACATAGATGGGGGTTACCCATCCGTGGACTAACTTAACGGTACTCTACCGGTATAAATGCGATCCCTATTATGGTCAGTTTTAACTTACTAAAATTTCTCTGTAGTCTTTGTCTGTGTATGCAGCAACATCCCGCTTCCCCATCATCCCTTCAGTGCAGAGGATACACACTGCCAGACCTTCACCAACTAGCTGATACTTCTCTTTTCCATGCATCAACCGGAATTCCCAAAGGATCTGAAAAACACAAAAATAAAAAATAAGACTACAGGGATGTCACTTGGATGTAATTTTGTTGTTTTTTTCCCCCATATTTGAAGTATTCATACTTCCCTCCCGTTTAAAACCCATTTATCTATATGTTTAACCTTCACCATGCTATTCCTATGATGTGGGTACTACAGTACCCACAGTTCTGCATAAGGTTGTGTTATGTTTCATTTGACCGATCGACTTAAAAATGTATCCGTTGACAACGATGTCGGCCATATCACCTTGGAATGATCTTGTGAAAAATACTGATTCACTTGATGGAAATGGCGATTATATTCTCAGTATAGGACAGTTCACATAATTAATGCATTATTCAAATTATTGACTATTTCAAGTGGTGCATGGTATGCAAATTTAGCAATGTTTGGACGTCAAAATAATATCAGTGTAAAAACCTGACACACCCATTCGACGTGAAATGACAGGGGGTAGTACGCAATGGGCGAGTTCATTCATCCAGTTTAGGGATAGCACCTTGTTGGTGAATCACAAAGCATTTTCAAGATTTTGAGTTGGGTTTACTGTACCAAACAATCGTTACAATGATTTTTTTTCCAATAAATCGATGTCGCCGATTGATTCAGAGGTAATCCTTAACTTTACAGGAATTAATTATTATTGGGGTAACTTTTTACCAAAGTCTATTGACTGGTTAGGTTTATTAGGTAGCATTGGGGTAAGGGCTATCCCTAACTATTACCTACATTTTACCCACTAATTGACTAAACCTTATCAGTTAAGATAATATAAAACAATGCTTATAGGGTCCAGCGGACTGCAAGAGCCGAATCAGGACCACGAATCAGTATACTTTTTTTTTTTACTCATTGTAATAAAGAGCAGCCAATAACGCTGTTAGTATCCCCACTTTATGGAAATTTAGTGCTTTAAATTCCCACTGTCGCTGTCTTCCTCATTTACTCTTTCCTATTCCTGCTCTGTCCTTCACTCTGCTATACTATCTTCTTCTTCACTAGATCAATGACCTACCTTTTTTCTTGAAAACTCTTCCTGGACAAGACTCCTTGTTTGTGTATGAGGTCTGTTGGATCAGCTTGGGAGTGTTGGACGCTTTCTGCCGGGTGGTCACTAGGGCTTCCTATGATTGTACTATTTAGCACTATAGGCATTTTATATGTATGCGTTTTGTTGATGATTTATAATGATGTTTGAATTCTATTTTGTTTTCGTAACCGGGGGTTCGCGTAGTTGAGGTCAACCCTCAGCCGTCCCTCGCGTGGGATGTCTTTATTGTAAAGTGACTGGCCGGTGGAGGGCATTCAATTTTCCCACTGGGGTTGTTTCAACAGATCTTTTATGCGGATCGGGGGTTGTCCGGTCCTGATTTGGCTCGGAAGAGTCCGCTGGACCTAAAGCAACAATAAATCAATCAATCAATCAAACTAATTCCTGTATAGTAAAGGATTACCCAACTGTTTTCTTATTGTTTGCTCTCAAAATTATGTTCTTCTTCTTTCGTAGCTGCTGGCCTTCATCGGGGTAAAGATTCTGTCATTACTTGGGGTTTCCAGTTGTTGCTTAGGTACAGATTGCCTGGGAGGTCAGTACAAGGAAGAAAGGTGGAAGGAGAAGAGCGGAGTTTGGGAATGGGGGTCATGGGTCATCAGAATGTTGACGTTTTGCGGTAAATTACGCGTTCTTCAGATACTTGCCATTTCCACATTTGATATGCATGCACAATATCCTTTAGTGGACTCATTGTTTACAAATTTAATTTTCTGGCTCTCGAAGAAATTTATTATTGGCAAAATTTTACAGAAATTACAGCCTTATGAATTTACACATAAATAAGAGCAAACCCATGCCTAAGCCCATGTGAAATATTTGTAAAATTGCAGGAAGTCAAATGACCCATGGCCCTTTTCTCCTAGGCTGAACCCTGCTTTAAGTATGCACTATCTTTTACTTTGCTTGCTCAAAGTAAATCATACTTACATAGGTATCCACGCTGAAACATGGGAAGCTTTTGAAAATAGGAGCGTAGCTGCCGTTGGCCTGGTGAGCAGCAAAGAAGTTTTGACGAGTCGGCCGTGATTCCTTCAGCAGTTGCTTCACATGGTCCTTGTTGACAGAGCCTGACGTTTTGTTCCACTCTCTGCATAGCTCCTCTTGGTGCCGCTTCAGGTCCTCCTCAGAAACAGTGTTGTTACATTGTACCGGTTTTGCCGAGAAACTGAGCCTTTGTCTCTTGGGATGAGTGCTTGCAGACCGCGGGTCTTCGCTTCTTGTGTGGGACTTGTGGCGCAAATGACGCATCTTCTGGCCCAAGCTCTTTGTGAAGCAGCCCTGAAAAGCAGTCCCAGACAAAACATGCGTGAAAAATGTCTGTGTCTGTATATGGGCTCAAGTAAAAAAAAAAAAAAATGTGTTTACGGTATCCCGACCGACAATAGGTTTTTACCGCAGGCCCTATATAACGTAGTATAAAGTAGTAATGTTTTTGTTTTTAAAAAATCCTGACCTACATACCCTATTTTTGTAGCCATGTAACCAGAAACATACTTTTACTTTTAGCCTTAGTAAAACCATTGTCTTTACATTCCCAGTAATTTGGCCAGCATTGCCGTTCGGCACATAATTATGATTTGTCACAACAGACTAGACACTCCCCTTTAATGTGGTGTAGTTTAGTTGAATAAGTCAGGATGCTACATCATGACGCACACGAAAAAGAAAACAAGAAAGGAAATAGTAAAATGTATTGCTTACCCATGGCTGAGGCCCAGGATGCGCTATAGCGGGATAAGCTGCGAACATTTTGCGACCTATCGCACCATAGCAGTCCGACGTCTTCATTTCTGGATATTTCCCGAAATAAAATGAGGCGCTTTCCGATATGATGTCCCTCCAGACGCTATTGATGGGCCCCTTTTCTCCTTGGAGAAATTTCATCAGATGTGGGCTAAATGGGGGCAAGGAGGATCTCCTCAGTTGGGTAAGAACATCTGCAACCATAAAGTTTCAGGTTTCCTTTAAACACAAGTAAATAACATCTCTATAGGTTTTCTACTGCAGTGGAACTTTGGGACCACAATGACCAGTTGTCAAACACATTACTTTCATCACATAATAGTAAAAACATGCAAGTATTTACTCTTTTGATTTGAGTCATGACTTATAATGCCAGACTCTGAGTAAGCAGAAGTGACGCATTGTAAGCACCCGAGTGGGGCCTTATATAGGCTATTTTAGTCTATTTAGTTTAAAAAACAATCATATCTCACACACGAACAAAGATTTTTTGATAAAACTTTGCAAATGTCTTCTTGATACAGTATATTCTTCTTTTCATTAAAATTAGTTTGCAACATCATAAACTAGGACCTTTAAACCTCAAATAAATAAATCAACAAGTGCATAATTAATGCTACACAACATATTGCTTAAGTTAAAGCCGCTCATGGATATTGACGTATACATCTTTGAATTGCAAAATATTGATTTTCTAGTGTTACTTAGTGTTACTTCAACAAAATATGAGACTTGAGTTTAGAATCCTCACCAACAGCATCTCCAGCAGAGCCGTCTTCCCTGGAAACAGCATCCTCACAGGTACTTTCAGTACCAGATATAACACTGGCCAAGGCATCTCCACGGTGTGGCGTTGAACTGGATGGTGGCTGAAAATCCCGATGCCCGTTCTCAACGAGTGACGAGTCTTGGACCATAATAGTCATTTCTGGAGATGTCCACCTCTCGTCAGGCCTGAGCAGGATGAAGACCTTTGTTTGAAGTTCCTGGAATACCTCGTCATCCTCCACCATGGTGCCGTCCTCCTCCAAGACAAGAGAAATCTCTACACCTTCATACTGTAGTCTGGCGGAGCCTGAAAACGAAAGAAAATAAAAGCTACTATTTATGTTCTGTGAACCTCAGTTACAAATAATATTAATACTGACGTATACCTTTGGCTTCCGGAGATATATGCTATATCGAAACAGAAAATCCTGAAAACTTGCATGTGCAATATTCAATGACAATCATAAGGAATATATTATATTTAGCAAGGTGACTCGCCACATAAATATTCTCGCAGTCTCCCAAGAACAGAGAAGGGACAGGAAAATTGCTAGACATGCATCAGAACAAAAAATAATTTGTGGTCCAGGGGCAACCCTAAACACACCTATTTTTGTGTGTGCCTAAATGTTCAATTTGTTGTGGGCTTGGTTAACCGTTATTTACTTTCTAAGCATTATTTTTGTTGGTAAGCCAGTTGTCTATCACTGCTATGCACGACTTCGTGTTCTTGTGCACTGTGACAAAACGGACTGACATTGTTATTGAGTCTCGGAGAAAGTGAAAAAACAAAACACGCAGCCCAAAGACTTTCGCCCGAACAAGCTGATGGAGTGATGCGTGCGCATTGCAACGTAAAGGGCCATAACTCACCATCAGACACTCATTCATGAATATGAGATTAATGAGACGTCCCTCTCAGTCTCAGTATATTTCTCCCGAGTCTAATAAGACTGGGAGAACAATAAATTTTAAAAAATGGGGTCACCAGCATATTAATATTTTTTTTTATTATACTTATAGGTCAATGTTGGCAATTTCGTCATTTCTTTTCAAAGTTGGTTGTCGATGGAAAAGGTATGTATTAATATTTTCCCCAAATGCAGGAGATAAGCACCACAGGAAGCTCTGAAGTGTAGTAAAGTCAAGTTATAACAAAGTTTACATGATTACACAGCTCAAATGACAATTTAAGGGGAAGCTTCACATGGGCTCTGGTATTTTTGGGAGTAATTGAAAAACTGAAAGTGCTGACAATTCCCATGCATGTACTAAACTCATTTAACAAATTACTAAACAAAATGAAAGCTCTGAGTCTGTCAACTTACCTTTGGCGATGAACTCCTGTAATGTCTGAGCAACGACGCATTTCTTCACACTTCGGTCGGCATTCCAAACTTTGAAGACTGGCATCTTTAAACACAAATGTAATTTCCTGGGGATTTTCCCCACACAACTGTGAATTTGACTATAGTGATATGTTATATCAACCTTCATGCTGTTTGTGAACAAGTGATCTCCACGTACACTACTGTAGTACTAAAATGAGAGGTAATACTAGCAATACATAATCTGGTCTACAACAAATACCCACAAAAGACTATATATATATAGTTACATTAAAATAAAAGTTATATTGCTACTCAATTCGAAATATGCACTTTAACAAAACATTATGAAAATGGTTACTGGCTAGTTTTGACTTTTCTTTTACTAGCGATCATGTAGCTTAAGAAGGGGACACTTTTAACTCTTTGCATGTCCAATCAAATGCATGTAGGCTCTAATACTAATTTAGGTAATTGTTTCAACCATAATAAATCTTGCTTCTTCATTTGACGGATACTTGTTGCAACATTAAACATACCCAATCACAACAGCCTTAGATTGTAAAACCGTGTGTACTCTAATTGCATTGGCACCCTTGGAACTTCTCAACAAGTGTGTGACTAACGTATCGCCAAAGAACGAGAGAGAGAGAGAGAGAGAGAGAGAGAGAGAGAGAGAGAGGGAGGGAGGGAGAGAGGGAGTCTGGGTATTCTGTGACTATAAGATATTCAAGTTTCAACATAGATCATGGCTTGTCATTTCTGCAAGATAGGTTTAGAAAACATGATCATATGTGTGGCTATTGCTGTTCATTACAGCATGCTTGACTTGGTACTTGTACACACTGAGTGGCCATCTGAACTTGAGCTGTGTGAAAGGAATTAAATCCATCTTGTCGGTTGGCGTGAGTATGTACGAAATGACGTGAAGATCATGAAACATGTAAGTTTTTATCTGTGACGACACAGATCTATAACTCTTGTTAGCATTGTTAGGAAATCCAAAGGTCTATTTCGAGTGATCTGCATACACGTAAGTACTTTGTTTTAAACACAGGAATTGGCCGCTGAAAACTCAATAGGCCTACTACAATAGACTATACTTACGTTAACCGGTTAGGCTAGTAATGATAATCTATTTACTACTTGTTTTAGTACTTGTAGTCGCACGTGGGAATCACAAATAATAAAATGAACCAAATGACATTTTCAAAACATCTGAACTCAAACAATAATTTAGACAGTGAGAGGGCAGAATCAAATAGCCCCAAAATCAGAAAATGCCAATTACCTCCAATTTTGAAACGGAAAGCCTAACGGAAATCGGAATGAATGTCGAAAACCATCTACGCATTTGAAAAACATAATACTGGGATTATTATGTTAGAAATAGTTTAGGCACACAACTATAAGGAAAATTGTATGTTTATTATAGTTATGTAGAAATAGTGTATGATGCAACTGATTATAAAAATTATACTTTGAGTATGTCGTGACAGTTTCTGGAAGTAAAATTTGCCTTACCTTCCTTTTTTCGTCTGCTCAGTTTTTGAGCATGTGTGTTCAGTAAGTAACAGAAAGTGTGCAGTGAGAATTGATGATTTGAACACTGTGTGTTCAGATGGTAACAACAACCGTTCAACACGTGTTTAAAAGCGTTCATCAAGCGTTTAAAAGTGTTTCCATCAAGATAAGTGTTCAGTTTTGTTGGCGTTTGAACACCGGTGTTCAGTCCTGAACAGTATTTAACAAATTGTAAACACTTTCTAATGCTTTGTGAACACTTACTGACACTTAAAGTGTGAGAAAATGTTCAACAAGTGTTCATTTCATTTAGAGTGTAGACTATCACTCGTGATTCATTTGTATACTGACCAACTATAGTTGGCCTACGACCAATTAATAAATTGTTGATATTGTACTATAAACCCCCGGCTTCCCTTGTCTAAGTTCTTCACTACTGTTACCTCTCGTCTGTCCTTATAACTCTCTAGCACTCTTTAGCACTCCCAAGCATTACCCCCTGAATGTCATCGCACATCGGCCTATAACAAGGGAGGAGATACAGCGCGGGGAGTAATTGCTTACCCCACACCCCCACACCCCCTATATTCGTGACACCGCCTGACCATTAGTCTTCTGCTTTTTGTGGTGATCAGGACTACATTTCCGGCAGGCATTTTATGCAGGTTAGTGGCAGTGACCTGCAGAGAGTGTCATGGCACTAGTAGCCGGCAATCCGGTTTACTATCAATATGCTTTCACCGCCTTGCAGAGAAAATATTTTTATGTCAATCTTACGAGGGATAAATTAAAATTAGCAGTTAGATTCAGGCCGTGTTCTCAAGGTCGTGGCCGAGAGTCTGGAGTCAAACACTTCGTTCGGTTACAAGTGGTGCCACGACACTCTCTGCAGGTCACTGTTACTAACATGCATAAAATGCCTGCCGACAATGTAGTCCTGCTCACCACCAAAAGCATTGACTTGGCTTGTAATTCCTGACGAAGCTTTTTATCGAAATACATTTATGGAGAAGCTTTTAATCTGCCGTGTTTTAACTCCTTCAAACCTTCTACTTGTCTTTCATTTAAATATTTCTTTCCGCTTCGTTCCCCCTCCCCTGTCCTCTGAGTGAGTGAGTACACATGCTTATGACTGAGTTTGCCTTCTTTTTTTTCATTTCCGGGTTAATGTAACATTATCTAGTGAAAATTTATTTTAAAAGAAAATTCAACAACTAAAGTAAAAGCAATATTCCTTCCTCCACACCCCCCCCCCCAACCCTAAAAAAAATAGATTTCCGCCGAGTATCCTAAACAATCCAATCCCGTAACTTGAAGGTCGTTGGGTAGGGAGGGGGCGGGGGGTGATCGTTTAACCAGCGTACTTCCATCATTCTCTGTCCTCAGCAACCCTAATGGCTTCGATCAGTGTCAAGCCAGTCCATTCTCAAATGTTGTCCTCCCACTTTTTTTGTCTCCCTCTTCTTTGCCTCCTTGCACCGTGCCTTGCAGGATGATCTTTGCAAGGCCTGATGCTCTGGTGACGTGGCCATGCCATCGGAGTTTTCGTTTCTTCACCACTGTGAGCATGTCGTCGTGTTGTCCAATGGCTTGTGTGATGGTCTCTCGGACTTCGTTGTTGGTGAGGTGCTGGGTATAGGAAATGTTCAGAAGTCTTCTGTATCACCTCATCTCCATGCTTTGTATTCTTCGTTGTAGATCTACTATAAAGGTCTATGTTTCGCAAGCGTATAGGAAGCTGGAGAAGAGAAAGCTACTCCGAATTCATTCGCTGGGATATTAATATTAAATTCAATTCAATAATTTTATTTAACGTCTATTCACAGTTTCTGATATTAGACCATACACGCAAGCATACACACAATCACACGCAAATGCAAAAAGCACATCCAAGGATCAGACAAAATAATCACAAAAATTTGATCACTGGAGACTGGCTAATAATTTGTGCTATGGTAATAATTGTTGGATACTGCAGCAGTTCAACAGTGGAATGTTCACTTGTTTTAATATTTTTGTTTAAATATTGTAAAGTTAATATGAAGCAAGTTTTTAACAGATGTTCAACGGAAATTGGTTGAGAACAGGGCACATAGCATTAGCTAAAAATTTAGTATTCCATGAGTTGACTCTTAGCTTATTGATTATTCTACACAAGTTTCTAGAACATGAGTAATGATCTATTCCAGTGGATGACAAATACTTTTAACTAAAGAAACATTTCTTGGAGAGATGAAAACATCAGAAAATGCAATGCAGTGGGGGGGGGGGGGGGAGAGAGAGAAGAGGGGAAGGGGGGGAGGGGGCGGGAGGGAGGGAAAAAAAACCATGCGATCTTTTTATCCCCCCACAGCTGTGTAAATCTTGCCTGCTTTATTTCCCGTTATTATTTGTTCAAGAAAAAGAAAGCACTCGTGTCAGCATCTTAACTTGTCAGCGAAGAGAGAGGCGCGTAGATCAAGTGGTAAATTTATGTAAGTATTGCTTGTGCCTTACACAACAAGTTGCGAAGCGGGCAGAAAGACAGCAACACAACAAACCTCGCTCTTGTTCTCAAAGGGGAGTACAAGCTAGGGGAGAAGTTGGGTATGATGGTTAAGGGTAGGGTAGGGTAGGGTAGCGATCTTTTTTCTACACTTTGCAATGTGGATGTTGTGAGGGGGGGGGTGGAGGAGAGGTGGGATGGGTTATAGGTTAGGAGAGAAGTGGGGTGCCCTTGTTCTCATCGTTTAAAAAAAAAATGGGGGTGGAGGGTGGGGGAGATCACGTGATGGAATTCGCGGTGGGAGGAGGATGGCGGGAAGGGGTTTTGCCATTGTTGTTGCACAGAAGCGTGGCCCCAGCCCTTCACTACCCTAGTGTAAAGCTTACGGATGTTCACCGTAACCCATCTTCTGTGAAGGTCTAGAGAGTAAAACCATTTTCCTTTCCCTCCTCCATACCCCCACCCCTCTCCTCAAACTCATCCTCCCTCTACTTGTGCAAGTAGTGAGGGAATGGGGAGGAAGGGAGAGGACGAAAGGAGAGGGAGAGAAAAAGAAGCAAGGCCTAGCCGGGGTGCTTTGATAAGTTTGGCGTGTAGACATTATTTGCTGGGCTTGTTTCATCACCCTCGAGAACCGGCGGGGGAGAATAAGGATTACTTGCTCTAAAACGTGTAAAGCTTGAAGTGCTTGTAGGCCGTTCACCAAAGCAGTGCCACTAAGTATGTATACTTCTACAGAAAATCTACTGGGAAAGAATGTATATTGGAAACCTGAATTCTTAGGCCTGTTCACGACGAGTGCATCGTTTTTGGGACTTCGTCTTGGAATTCATTCGGAATGACTGAATACAGGGAGTAACCTATAGGTTTGTAGGCCGTTTAGGACAAAAAAGGTGTGCCCTTAAAACCAACTTCAAATCCACACTGATAGAAGCGCATTAAAATAACAACAGCGAAGAGACATTAAAATAAAATATTGAATTGAAGCTGAATTAGGATTCTATTCTAGTTAGATTACTGCTCGTACATCAGGTTGGAAAACAATAATAGACAAAATCTCTTTGTGTCATGCACCTGTATATCAATACTGCAACGCGTGAACTAGATTTTTTTTTTAAAGTGGAAGCAGTTCATTGAACGTTCACTTGATTTTACCAACCTTTACATTAGTTTAGGATGGTAGACGTTTTTGTAGACAAAAGTAGACTGTAGTAAACCTCGCTGTTAACGAAATCCCAGTCCAGACATATATGCACTTTGAGAGCATGGAGACAACATACTGATGCAGGCCTACTGTGTGCTATGGCGCTACAAGTTGTAACATACCGGAATACATGGTTTCCCCATCAGGCTTCCAGTTCAGTGTTGTTGTTGTTGCGTGAAATGATAAAGAGGCCAAGGTGAAGTTGAATGTGTATCTGTCGCTTAAACTTGATATGTCAAGAGATAGATACAGCCGCCAATGTTGTTGCTGGGAACCCATTTTTCAGCATTGTCTGGGAGTAGGCTACGTGTGCTAGCTTGCATCATATGGCGAACGCCAGATGGCATGTTTACTACATCAGAACACCGGTGCGCGCTGTAAATGATTTTACGTCGCTACAAGAGTGGTTTCTTTTTAGTAGACTTTGTACAACTTGGTGGTAGACTACGAGTTACTAATATGTTAATTAAAAAAAGGGTGATCAAATATTGTTGTGTGTTAAAAACACAGCAGTAGTTGACTCGCCTGAAGACGTGGGACGGGAGTTGACAACATCTTGGATAATAAACCTTTACTAGATGCTATCTTCACCCATCGTTTCATAGAAAAGGGTATGTGGGAGTCGAACGCTTCACGCAGGAGGATAACATTAGGCTCAGCGGGATTTTCTTACAAGTGTCTTATAAACAGGATGAACTATCTGTGGGAAAGAAGAACCAATAATTCTAGCACCCTCGATGAAATTTCCCTTCTAAGATTTCTCTTCAGCATGTAGCAGACAGTTGCTTATCTTGGTGACTGTGTTCAGTATGAAACAAAAACCCCACCAAACAACCAGATAACTCATTGCGCCTTGCCAAATGCTCCCATCCAAGTATTCTCAACGTACCAATGTTGTGCTTTGTGTTTTAAGTGTTCCTGTACTGTGCTGACACATGACTCTTGATGACCTAGCAGACTGCTAAAGTACGACTGGCTGCGTGTGTCCGTGTGCATAGCATGCTTGCTGTCATCTCTCTGCTTGTGGCCATCACCAATCTCATCTTGTTGGCAGATCTCGCGCGAATCAGGTCATCATCATCATCACCATCGTCGTCGTCTTCGTCAACATCTCCAACTAACATCAACGTAACCGGTAACATCAACAACACCGACAACTTCCACGGCGTCATCTCCAACAACACCCAGGACGTCTCCAACGAACCTGGTGGACAGTATCAAAATCCAGATCCAGGTCAAAGTCACCTTCAAGGACAAACTCAGGGTCAGGATATTGTCAGTGGACCCAGTCAACAACACCACGACGACATGAGAGAGTCGGGTATTGACAGGAAGACAACTCCGCCACCGGAAGCCGCCGTGTTGTCAGATGACGTCAGTGATGATGAGGATTTGGCCTTGGGGTCAGGGGGCAGCGGCCTTCACATTCAGGACCGGGTAACTGACATTCAACCGCGCTACACACAGCTGCTGCACGCTCTCTCAGGTAATTTTTATTGTTGTTTCAGCTTGTTGTAAACTACTACTGCTGCTGCTGCTACTGCTACTACTAATACTTTATTTTGTAAAACGCAAACGTAAACTAAAATGTTTGCTCTAAGCGCTCACACGCATGTACACACACACACACGCACACACACAACCGTGTAGAAACGCCGTTGTGATGATTTTCATGAAACTCTACATACGTTACTTTGACATTTTTACAAATTTGTCCATTTTTAAAGCTATTCCTAACCCTAACTCTAACCCTAACCATAACCCTAACCCTTAACCTAACCCTAAGCCTAACGCAGCCCTAACCCTAACGGAACACTGCTTTGACGTCAAAATAACGGGGTCCGTCAAAAGAAAGTACGTAGAGGTTCAAGTGTATGTCAGAATAAAGGCGTTTCTACCTAGCCACACACACATACACCCTCACACCCACACACACACACACACACACGCACACAAACACACACACACACACACACACGAACACACAAACACACACACACACACATACAAACTTGTTTTCTCGGCGTTATTATTACTTTCATGAAACGCCACATACGTTGTGTTGACAATGGGCCATATTTCGCCCCCCCCCCCCCTTTTTTAAGCACTTCTAAGTTCTAACGCTAACCCTAAACCTTACTCTAACATAGCTCTAACCTAACGGATCATTGGTTTGACGTCAAAACAAGGAGGGCTGTCAAAACAAGGTATGTAGATGTTCACTAGTTTGTCCAAATAACGCCAAGTAAACAGTCCAAACACGCACGCACACCCACAAAACACACACACGCACACACACACACACACAAATGTACTCACAAATAGAAATAACTATTATATGAAATTCCAATTAAAATAACTGAAAAACCAAGTACGAACACTCGCTCAAATTCAAAAACAGACTTACATACAAAATATGAGAAAGACTGATCTAGAGAGAGAAAGAGGGAGAGAGAGAGAGAGAGAGAGAGAGAGAGAGAGAGAGAGAGAGAGAGAGAGAGAGAGAGAGAGAGAGAGAGAGAGAGAGAGAGCTTCTGACGCTTCACGACTGGTTCTTTAACTTAAATACTGCTATGAGAATGAACATTGACGTTTAACTAAGCACACCATGGGCGATATGGCAGACGGGGATATCCACCCCAGGAAAGTTGAGGTCAATAAAATAAAGATACGTGCTCGTACGCAATAGGATCTAATTAAGCTGATAGTGATATATTGTTACAGCTGCAGTAAGATTATCAATCATGTGCTGAGTGACAGTTCCTATCCTATCCTATCCTGTCCCGTAACCCAGAGGTCGTAGGGGCACCACAGTTGATCGTTTAACCAGCATACTCCATCTTTCTCTGTCCTCAGCAGCCCTGATGGCTTCGCTCAGTGTCAAACCAGTCCATTCTCGAATGTTGTCCTCCCACCTCTTTTTCGGTCTCCCTCTTCTTCTACCTCCTTGCACTTTGCCTTGCAGAATAGTCTTTGCAAGGCCTGATGATCTGGTGACGTGGCCATACCATCGGAGTTTCCGTTTCTCTACCACTGTGAGCAGGTCATCGTGTTGTCCAATGGCTTGTGTGATGGTCTGTCGGACTTCGTCGTTGGTGATGTGTTGGGTATAGGAAATGCCCAGAAGTCTTCTGTAGCACCTCATCTCCATGCTTTGTATTCTTCGTTGGAGATCTGCTGTGAGGGTCCATGCTTCGCAAGCATATAGGAAGATGTAGATGACAACGGAGCGCAGCAGTCTTACTTTGGAATGTAGACGGATGGTCCTGTCTTTCCAAATGGGCTTCAACCTTGTCAGGGCAGCAGTTGTTTGTGCGATCCTGGAGAGGACTTCCTGTCGGGACCCATTGTCTGATACAATGGCTCCTAAATATTTGAAGCTATGCACTGTGTTGAGGGATTGGCCTTGGATGTCCGTGTTGATGCCATTGGTGTTGTTGGTCATCAATTTGGTCTTCTCTGCACTTATTTCCATTCCATAGGCTCTGGAGGTGGTGTCAAGCCTCTGTACCAGCTGTTCAAGTTCTTGTTCCTCTCCAGCCAATCCATCAATGTCATCCGCAGTTATCCTCAACAAACTGTTTTACTTTGCCCAAAAGACTTAGGTCAGTCTAGCCATAATAGATCTTCGCCCAGGCTAGGCAGGTTGCACGATACCTCGTAAAATGCAATACCTTCGGTCCATTCATTCGCACATATCGTATGTTACGTCGGATGGACTTTGTAAACAATAAAAGGTGATTTGGTTTGAGAAGAAGAAGGAGGAGGAGGAGAAGAGGAAGAAGAAGAAGAAGAAATGGAAGAAAGAAAGAAGAAAGACAGAAAGAAAGAAGAAAAAAGAAAGAAAGAAAGAAAGAAGAAAGAAAGAAAGAAGAAAGAAAGAAAGAAGAAAGAAAGAAGAAAGAAAGAAACAAGAACGAAGAAAGAAAGAAAGAAAGAAAGAAAGAAGAAAGAAAGAAAGAAACAAAAACGAAGAAAGAAAGAAAGAAAGAAAGAAAGAAAGAAAGAAAGAAAGAAAGAAAGAAAGAAAGAAAGAAGAAAGAAAGAAATAAGAAAGAAAGAAAGAAAGAAAGAAAGAAAGAAAGAAAGAAAGAAAGAAAGAAGAAAGAAGAAAGAAATAAAGAAACAAGAACGAAGAAAGAAAGAAAGAAAGAAAGAAAGAAAGAAAGAAAGAAAGAAAGAAAGAAAGAAAGAGGAAAGAAAGAAAGAACGAAAGAAAGAAAGAAAGAAAGATAGAATGAAAGAAAGAAGAAAAAAAGAAAGAAAGAAGAAAGAAAGAAAGAAAGAAAGAATGAAAGAAAAAAGAAAAAAAGAAAGAAAGAAGAAAGAAAGAAAGAATGAATGAAAGAAAGAAGAAAAAAAGAAAGAAAGAAAAAAAAGAAAAACTAAAGTAAGAAAGAAAGAAAGAAAGAAAGAAGAAAAAAAAGACAGAAAGAAAAAAAAAAAAACAAAGTAAGAAGGAAAGAAAGAAAGAAGTAGAAGAAGAAGGAGGAGGCAATCCAAGAAGAAGGGGAATGATGATGACAAGGAAAAAGAGAAGACGAAGAAACGGAATTCCTCAAGAAGTTTTCTTTGGCCGGCTTTTACCTGTCTCCGTAGAAAGAATTTGGCGGATTCCGACCTTGGGAGAGAGAAAAAAGCTTGCTGACAAGAATAGCACGCAAAACAAGTCCATCATTCCATCTTCATACCTCCGACATCTGGACACCGCGTGCTACTCAATATTTTTAGAACCCTTCTCGGCTCCAGGGAATACAGAGGTTCCGTTTGGTATGAAAATCCTGCCCGGAATCTCAACCATTCCGCCCTAGAGCTAATATTTTAGTTATGTATTTATTTGATCACTTTTATATCGCGCTTTTCCAGCTCAAGTGCTGCCCAAGGCGCTGACCCATACATGATCTAACTTAAGCCGCCAGAGAGCCCCCACTTGCAACCTTTGGGCGCATAGCTTGGCGCCCATACGACTGAGCTGGTCGACCGTAGATGGGGAGAGGGGACCTAGTGGGTGCTGAGTGTATTTGTGTGGCCGGCACTCACACGTCTAATATCGCTCATTGTGATGGTTTTGTTTTAAAACATTTTGTTCTCAGCTTTGTGGATTTATTATTGTCAAGTAAAGGCAATTCAAGAAATTTTAGTTCACAAAACAACAGTAAAAAAAAAATTAGGCGTTTCGTGCGATTTAAAAAGCACCAAAACAACATAAAATATGGTACGCAATGGCAGAATAGGCACCCACTCGGACTCACACAATTTAATTAATTAATTAATTAATTTGTTTATGTATTTACTATTTTAACACCTGTTCAGATGACTAATATATAGACAACAATAATTATTACATTAAAAATAAGTTAAAATAAAATTAAGAGAATATAGATCTAGTAAAATTAATGAAGGCTAACAGCTCGACATTTGCTTCTAAATATGCAAAAGGAATACTTTGAATTCAAATTAAATCCACAATTAAATTTATCATTTTTCCACAAAATGTGATTTTAGACACACAAATACACAAACCCGCACACGCACACACACCTAGACACACACACACACACATACACACACACACTTGTTTTCAGGGTGTTATTATGACTTTCCGGAAACGCCACATACGCTGTGTTGACAATGGGTCATATTAGGTCCCCCTTTTGAAGTACTTCTAAGTGTTCTAACACTAACCATAACCCTAACACAGCCCTAACCCTAACGGATCATTGGTTTGACGTCAAAACAAAGAGGCCTGTCAAAACGTTATGTAGATGTTCACTAGTTTGTCCAAATAACGCCGTGTAAACAAGTACACCCCCACCCCCCAACCCACCCACCCCCCACACACACAACGTCGTTTCTACATGCCCACACACACACACACACACACACACACACACACACATGCGTGTACGAGGTACAAATGGGGTAATTTCACCAACTTCGCGGCCCTTAGGCGGCGAATTAGGTCAAGTTTCTTCAAAAAAGACACTTTTTCGCAAGAAGTTTGACCTAATTCCTCGCTCCTAAGAGACGAAGTAGGTCAAGTTTCTTAAAAAAAGCACATTTTTCGCAAAAAGTTTGACCTAATTCCTCGCCTATTAGAGACGAAGTAGGTCAAGTTTGTTCAAAAACACAGCTAGGATAAGGAACTTTCCTCGACGATTAGGGTAAGGCAGTGCCTCGACGATTAGGGTAAGGCAGTGCCTCGACGATTAGGGTAAGGCAGTGCCTCGAAAAGGGTTAGGGTCAGAGCTAGTTGCAGCGCTGCAACTAGCCCTGACCCTAACCCTTTTCTGGAACGGGTTACCCTAATCGTCGAGGCACTGCCTTACCCTAATCGTCGAGGCACTGCCTTACCCTAATCGTCGAGAAAAGTTCCTTATCCTACCCGTCTGGAAGATGCACTACAACTACACCAGGTCAAGTGTACTTGTAGTGCATGTGCACTACAACTACACTTGACCTGGTGTAGTTGTAGTGCACATGCACTACAACTACACTTGGGCAAGTGTACTTTAAGTGCACATGCACTACAACTGCACTTGGCCAAGTGTACTTTAAGTGCACATGCACTACAACTTCACTTCGTGAAGTGAAGTTGTAGTGCACATGCACTACAACTGCACTTTCATGTACTTAGAACAAATGAGCAACGCCAGACAAATGGGGAACGACAAAATTACCTCATTTGGTACTAAAAATGGCAAATTTCGTTCCCCAAATGTGACGTTTCACAACTACACACACACACACACACGCACACATTTTTGTAAAAACGACATTCTGATGACTGTTGTGAAAAAAAAACAGGGATTATTTTGACACACTTTTCATTTTCGTGACATTATTTGGACATTTTTGAAATTTTTGAACCTATCCCTAACCCTAACCCTTAACCTAACTCTAAGCCTAAAACAGCTGTAACTCTACCGGAACCCTATTTTGACGTCAAAATATGGCAGCTTTCCATAAAAGTCAAAATAAACCATGTGGAGTTCCATGAGTGTGTCACTGTAACGTCGTTTCTAGCCTACATGCCCACACCCACACACCCACACACGCACACACACACACAAACAAACACGCAATATCTACCATCACAAAGTGTACTGATTCCCATAGACATCAAACGAAATTTCTGGATTTTAGAAAGAAGAAAACGAACGCGAGCAGTCTTCAATTTGCGTATTGGTTTGAGATAAGGGCTGGGTGTAGAACGAAGATAAATTATGCAATTTATACTTGTGAAAATCCGTGCAAATATTTTAGATTTAAACAGTTGACAGTAATCGCGTTTATTGCAAACATTTGAAAACACATACGCGGCGACTTAAACATCTTATATAACTCGGTGTTAAAGGACATTCGGTTACCCGGTGTCATGATCGGAACAGTACTAGTTATATCAATTGTTATTATTAAGTGAGTTATAGAGTTACTTGTTTGTGTGTGGGTGTGTGTGTGTGTAGGTGTGTGTGTGTGTGTGTGTGTGTGTGTGTGTGTGTGTTTGTGACACGATTTTCAAATACTTGATTCAGCCCCGATGATGGAATTTTAATAGGTGTAACTCGAATTCGTTTATCCACGCAGTCTGTTCACTCAGCAATAAGGCAGGAGTCGCCATACACAGTTTTCTAAATTTATTCGACTAACACCAACAACTGCATACAAGATCGCTTTCCGAATCACTACGAAAATCACTTCTTGCAAGCAGACAGTGCATTACTTATGTAGTCTCTCTGCAATCCAGTAAAGCTTAGAACATTCCAGAATGACGCAATAACGCCCAATCAAAATAAAACTTCTCACCGGAACTACGCACTGTCTTACGTCATAGAACACTCTTCAGTTTAGAAGATTTGCCTAGGTATTACCAGATAGATCTTGAACTTTTGATCGATAATAAACAAGTAATTCCAGAAAGTTCTCCACGATACTACAACAATATCGATCGATGAAAACTATCAATATACAAAGCTTTTTCTAGCAACAACTCAAAATCAAATCAAAGGTAAATACATCTATAGTCGCATGCTTTGCAAAGTAAAATAATCCGAGCTATCGTGCGCTTCATAATCGGAACATTTTCTGCTAAACAAGAATAAATTTACTTAATTTCTGTCGAAGAGACGCAATGCACACAGTTAAAATCCAGAAACTTATTTCAGTCTATTTGGATGCTGTCGATATTCTTTACTTACACACTCTGCTGAGAAAGTTCCGCCAACATTGTCTGACCGTTTAATAGATTCTAATAGATGTCAAAGTTCTGCAAATACCTAGCCCATCTCATGATGCGACTTTTCACAAACTTTGCAGAGTTCAAGTAGGTTAGCGGCTTGTGCTCGGTCTGTAACACCAACTTCACTCCTTAATTGAAGGTATAGTTCGAATTTTTGGATTCCCCATATGATGGCAAGGCACTCTTCCTCCATGGCTGAGTAATTTATCTCAGCCCTTGACAGCTTCTTGCTGGCGTAACTGACCGGAAATAATTTCCATTCGTGTTCTTGCATCGGTTGTGCGCCGATGCCTTCGTCCACTGCGTCTATTCTCAGGACGAATTCCTTAAAAGTGTTGGGCAGTCGTAGCACGGGATCCTTCGAAAGGAGCTCGCGAACAGCCTATCATCGCATGTTTCTGTAAAATAAAATGATCGGAACGATCATGCGCGTCTCAATCGTAACAATGTGTGTGTGTGTGTGTGTGTGTATGTGTGTGGGTGTGTGTGGGTGTACGTGGGTGTGTGCGTGCGTTTGCCTGCGTGCGTGTGTAAGCTTATATGTGTGTCTAAAATAACATTTTGTGCAAAGATGATAAATTAAATTGTTGATTTAACTTGGACCCCCCGTTGGGGTGCCGGGGGTTTCAGTATAAATAGTATCCCCACTTTCTGGAAATTTAGTGCTTTAAATTCCCACTGTCACTGTCTTTCTCATTTGCTCTTTCTCATTCCTGCTCTTTTCTATCAATCTGCTATACTATCTTCTTCTTCGCTAGACCAGTCTCCTGCCTTTTTTTCTTGAAAACTCTCCCGGGACAAGACTCCTTGTGTATGAGGTCTGTTGGATCAGCTTGGAAATATTGGACGCTTTCTGCCAGGTGGTCACTAAGGCTTCCTATGATGTTATTATTTAGCAATGTAGGCATTTTATATGTATGTGTTTTGTTGATAATTTATAATGATGATTGTATTCTATTTTGTTTTTGTAACCGGGGGTTCGATAAATTGGGGTGAACCCTCAGCCCTGCGTGGGATGTCTTGATTGTAAAGTGACTGGCTGGTGGAGAGCTTTCGGTTTTACCACTAGGGTTGTTTCAGCAGATCTTTAATGCGGATCGGGGGTTGTCCGGTCCTGATTTGGCTCGGAAGAGTCCGCTGGACAATGTAATGTATTGTAATGATTTAACTTGAATTCAACGTGGTTTTTTTTCCCTATGGAGGCAAATGTTCGTGATACTAGATGCATGAGAGGCGCAAGGCTGACCGTATTCTGAACTCAACAGGTACCAGTATGGGCAGATCTCGCAGTAGCGCCCATCTACATAATAGTAGTACGAACACTTGAAGTCAGAAGCGCAATGCCTCTGTCAAGGGGAAAACTCAAATGTCACAAAGTTCTTGTGGGTTTGTGTGTGTGTGTGAGGCATCAGCTGCACAGAGCCCTGAGTACGCCTGTTTTCTATTTCTGCGGGGCTAAGCCGCCACATGACCGGGTTAAGCCGCCACGTGATCAGTATGGAATTCCATTTGTGAAATATTTATTTTGACCACTTTAAGCTAAACAATCGTAGGATATTATTTTTCTAAATAATCATTTGTTTATGTGGCGGAATGGGAAGCGGCTGGTTCATGCTTGGGAGAGAGATTGTCTACCGTCCATTTGTTGGTTAGTCTAACCTTGGATGGCTCCTGCTGTGCAGAATCCATTAGAATTATCAACAAAAAGCAAAAGTTCTTAATAATTACGCATAATTATTACATAACATAAAATTTCATTCAATTGGTCTCAAACTAAGGTGTTTCCGGCCTACATACAATGATTAAACATAGAATTTACATTTTTCAAGATAACTTTGTATGAGTTTGCTACATTTTAGATCACAAACACCATTCTTTTGTGTTTTGCAAGAAACTGCATGAAGTAGCAACGACTCAGTTTTTATTTATTTATTTTTTAAAACAAATCTGGCCATTTTTGGTTTTAACAAATTACTGCAAAACATGAATCTGTAAAACTGTCAAAGGAGTTGATCCACATTTTTTCTTTCGTGCGTAAGCTTTTTGCACAGATAAAACCTTTTGCAAATAGCATCCAATTATAGGTAATGATCACACATAACTTGATTCGTCTAGCGGATAAGGAAGTAAAGAGTTCTCTTTTCAACTGGAAGTGTACACCTTGCTGTGGTGCCACCCAGTGATTCTCGCCTGTTCTGCGCTTCACTTTCACAGCCTGCACTTTGACCCCTAATCAACCCATTTTCAAGGGACGCAAGCTACTTGGAGACTAACAGGTTCCGAGTCTGACACTGATAGAGCTTCTGCACTTTCCAATAGCAGGGGTGTTGAACACATTTTTTCCAGCCAACCTGCATTTACCACTGCGCAATCAGCCAGACCAGCATTAAGTACCACTGCGGCGGTCTCACAAGCACAGCTCACACCTGCTCACAGGAGGCGTTCAGCCGCTGTCGCTTCGGAATGCCGTCTTGGCGTTAAAGGGGACCGCTGTCGGCCTAGCAGTCCTTGGATAACCATCGCTGCTGCGGACTGGAGAGATCCCGTAACGACATTCCATTTCAACTCTCAAACTTAATTTTCTTAATCTTTGGGGCTCCTTGGATTGGGCGCCGGCGGCGGATCGACGCAAGTCTCCATGCCGCTTTCCTGCTGGCTGCTCCAATCCCTGGCTACTTCTCCTCCATTCACAATTAAAAGGCTGCGCAGGCGTCCGGGGACATTAATCGAAAGAAGAAGAACTCTCCCGTGTTGCTGCATAGGCTACATGTTGTAAAAGCTATGGCTCAACGTTCGAGTTCGAACAGTTCGGAGAGTGAGAGATAAGTTTGTTTGCCACATTTAGCAGTTTTAGTAGCAGATGAGGATGCTTCTGTCCATGGTGGGTACGGCCATAGATCGGGAGGAGGGAGACACTCGGGGCTTATTCTGCTCTTTGGTCCGAGGACAACCTTTGTGTTGTGGTGTCGGCCATTTTCTTCAGTCGCAATGTCAAGGACGCCACAGCACGTTCTGATTGGTCCGGACTCATGATTTCATCGCAGAAATTAGAACATGTTCTATCCTATGGGAGGCGAGATATAGCAAATGCGCGCGCACTTGCGAGCGCATTTGCGCGCGTAAATGCGAGCGCACTTGCGAGCGCGCTTGCTACGCCCGTTGCTATGAGGGTTTTGCTGAAAACTGTCAACGGAAAGGAACTGAAAATGAACACATGTTTTTTTTGTAGATCTCCCACCTAGATATTTTGTATTTATCCGCATTAGTTTGATGTTAAATATTTAAAAAATGTAGAATAGAATTTAAATAACTGTCTCAATGTGACTATCACCGAAAAGCACAAGAATTTTGGACTATTATTTTTGTTTGGGAGAGAAACTACACCTATTGCCTGTGCTTTTCGGGAAAACCCTATTCCAAGGCTGTAATTTGACAGCATGCTATTTTCAATACGCAACTGGTTTCTCGCTGTGTGGGAAAGTAGTGATATGAGATAACCCTTTCTATGGGAGGCGAGATATAGCAGTGCTAGTTTTCACTAATTATTACAAATATTATTAATAATAAATGCAAGAAATATTTAATTTGTGCACGTCTCAAATTCTTTCACAGACACATTCTTTTCCGGGTATAATTTTTACGTGTATGGAGCGGAATATAGCAAATGCGACCGCACTTGCGAGCGCATTTGCGCTCGCAAGTGCGCTCGCATTTACACGCTCAAATGCGCTCGCAAGTGCGCTCGCATTTGCGCTCGCATTTGCGCGAGGTGCGCGCATTTGCGCTCGCATTTGCGCGTGGTGCGCGCATTTGCGAGCGCAAATGCGTTCGCAAGTGCGCTCGCATTTACGCGCGCAAATGCGCTCGCAAGTGCGCTCGCATTTGCGCGAGGTGCGCGCATTTGCGAGCGCAAATGCGCGCGCGTTTGCTATATCTCGCCTCCCATACTATCCTCTGAATCTATGGCGGATTCGCTTGAGATTTTATTGTAAGCGTGTTGTGCAACTTATTGCAGTGTGTGATCGTGTAAATCTTATGAGAATAGGTAGGTTCAATAATGGTACTGGACGCAGTCAATATAAAATTTCAAAAATACAATTTTTATTTTCTTTCCGTCATCCAATAGCGATTTCCCCGCCTTTACACCATCTGTTTGAGTGACGGATGTATATTTGTTGTGTGTGTGTGTGTGAGGGTGGATGAGACAGGCGAGCGTGTATGTTGGCACAGATCGCCGCGCTTTGAGCCTGATTGATTTGGGGAAGGGCGTAATATAGCATCCAGTATAATATTATTATTAGGTCTGACCGGGGCTTAACACAAATCTTGGATACACAATCTTCGGAAGACCTTGCATTTAATTATAGAAAGCAGTCAAATTATAACAATTCAGTTTTCAAGCGAATCCTGGAATCCCGTAAATAATAAAAATTGCAGTCCCTTAACAATTAATTGTTTCCGTAAATAATGCATTATCTAGCAACGTCTTCTAAATAATATATTATGTAGCAAATTCTGCTAAATAATGCATTTTATAGGTAAATAATCCCTTATTTAGCAACAACCCCTTGGGGTCATGAGCAATCTTGCCACTGTAGATTGTTCAAACCTATAAAGGGCAAAGTGAAAGCCACAGTTGAAAACCTGTCTTTCCTTTATAGGCAAGACAGATTCACTGCGGCAACAGTACCCCCGTTGGAGTGACGGGGGTTTTCAGTATAAATAGTATCCCCACTTTATGGAAATTTAGTGCTTTAAATTCCCACTGTCGCTGTCTTCCTCATTTACACTTTCCCATTCCTGCTCTGTCCTTCACTCTGCTATACTATCTTCTTCTTCGCTAGATCAATGACCTACCTTTTTTCTTGAAAACTCTTCCTGGACAAGACTCCTTGTTTGTGTATGAGGTCTGTTGGATCAGCTTGGGAGTGTTGGACGCTTTCTGCCGGGTGGTCACTAGGGCTTCCTATGATTGTACTATTTAGCACTATAGGCATTTTATATGTATGTGTTTTGTTGATGATTTATAATGATGTTTGTATTCTATTTTGTTTTTGTAACCGGGGGTTCGCGTAGTTGAGGTCAACCCTCAGCCGTCCCCCGCGTGGGATGTCTTTATTGTAAAGTGACTGGCCGGTGGAGGGCATTCAATTTTCCCACTGGGGTTGTTTCAGCAGATCTTTTATGCGGATTGGGGGTTGTCCGGTCCTGATTTGGCTCGGAAGAGTCCGCTGGACCTAAAGCAACAATAAATCAATCAATCAATTATTTAGCAACAATGCCTCGTTTACCCACATCATGATTTATTTACGTAAACAATGTATTGTTTAGGTATTTCATAAGTCATTTACGGAGAAATCTTACATTGTTTATAAACAAATGATTATTTAGAAAATATGCTTTTATATAAAGATTATTTAACTGAATGTGGTTTTAAAAAAAACACCGAAATATAATCTCAAATAAATAGTTTACAAAGGGAATTCCGTAGATCAGGCCATGTCCATAACCAAGCACAAGGGAGCGAGACAGATGATCACAAAACGTGGACTGGTCTGACAACAGCAACAGGCAGACTGAAGTGGCAAAACCTCTCCGCGACAGCAATCCCTGGTTTCTCCACAACGCGCCCCACAAGGCGGAGGAGGGATTGGCTAGATAGATAATGTTGTATAGCAAGAATATGCATGACAATGCAGAGACGAACGAACACTGCACGGAAACAAGAGCAGGCCAGGCAGTCCCTAAAGGCTCGATACATAAGAGGAGCTACACCGGATTGCGACAGGCCTATATAGGCTACATGGAGAAACAGAGTACAACGCTGGTAAATAGGCGGCGCAAAAAGGGGAGACAGGTATGTTTACCGTTTTTCCACGTGTTGGCATGGAGGCCAAGGCTGTAATTTTGGCCCTCTATCTGTCGGCGATGCACTCGAAGCGAAACGTGTCAAAATAATGAACGTCACGCGCGATCTGGAACTCAGTGAGGGGGAAACATGTCAAACTTCTGTCAGTCTCCGCTCTAACTCATCACCGTGGTTAATTATAGAAGCAGAAATCACGAGCTTAAAAACTGTGGAGTTTTTTAATCACCGGATCTGGAATTTCACTTATCCCGACATTCCTCCGCTCATGGAACCGGAACCGAAAAGTGACGTGAGAAGATACAGTAGATAAAAACAGAGATAACAGGATGTACTCTACTACTAATTTTTTTAAAAATGGATTTTACACATTCCTCCATTCTTAGAAATAGTCGGGAATCATAACGACTCAAAAGTCGGTCTATCTGTCTGGTCGTTGGTCGCCATACTAAGAACCCCTGAACGAAATTTGACTAAACTTCATAGCAACATTGCTTACGTTAGTGGCCTGCCTCCCCTGTGAGGGTGCCGGGGTTTTAGTATAAATAGTATCCCCACTTTCTGGAAATTTAGTGCTTTAAATTCCCAATGTCGCTGTCTTTCTCATTTGTTCCTTCTCATTCCTGTTCTGTTCTATCAATCTGCTATACTATCTTCTTCTTCGCTAGACCAGTCACCTACCTTTTTTTCTTGAAAACTCTTCCGGTACAAGACTCCATATTTGTGTGTGAGGTCTGTTGGATCAGCTTGGGAATATTGGACGCTTTCTGCCAGGTACTAGGGCTTCATATGATGTTATTATTTAGCAATGTAGGCATTTTATATGTATGTGTTTTGTTGATATTTTATAATGATGTTTGTATTTTTTTTTTTGGTAAACAGGGGTTCGATAAATTAGAGTATAGCCTCAGCGTACCCTGGGTGGGATGTCTTTATTGTAAAGTCACTGGCTGGTGGAGAGCCTTCAATTTGACCACTAGGGTTGTTTCAGCAGATCATTTATGCGGATCAGGGGTTGTCTGGTCCTGATTTGGCTCGGAAGAGTCCGCTGGACCTAAATCAATAATGATGTAATGTAATGTAATATAGTGGCCTGCCATGACATTAGCTCTACCTCAAAGATCAAGGTCACTGGAGTTATTTTTCCAAACACGTTTTGCTCAATATCTCAAAACCAGGTTGAAGCAATTTTGTTGAGTTTTGTGTACAGGTACTTCAAGCCATGGGTCATCCTTCAGTAGCAGTCAGATCATAGGTCAGTCTGTCTGTCGGTCCGTTGCTCCGAATTTCAGTTTTTAATTCGAAACCCACCTTTCGCTTTATATCAAGAATAGCTGAACCGAAGTTCATCATTTTCACGTTGGGGACACTGCTAAGCATGTATTTGTGCTTTCTCAAAGGTTAAGGTCATTTATGCTTCATTATTTTCTAAACCCGTTTTGTACGGTTTCTAAACATTAGTTGGTGGCAGATAGTTCACCTAGTGGTCGATTATTCCGTGTTTTCCTTTTCTTTCCTTTCTCGAGGATAAAGCTTAGTCACATCACCACCAACTACAGTTTGAAAATGCTTATTTGTCGGCTACGTGCGGGAGTGTCTCGACATACATTTGTGCTTTCTGAAAGGTTAAGGTCATTTATGCTTCATTATTTTCTAAACCCGTTTTGTGCGGTTTCTAAACATTAGCTTGAGCTGCTCCTACAGGGCTTCATGCGGCAGACTGGACTGTCCATTGTCTGATATTCCATAGTCTTCTCCTACATGTAGCTCTTCCCCTGTTCTTTATCTTTGTTAGTTTTCTGCGACAATTCCTGTTCTTTATCTTTGTTAGTTTTCTGCGACAATTCCTGTTCTTTATCTTTGTTAGTTTTCTGCGACAATTCCTGTTCTTTATCTTTGTTAGTTTTCTGCGACAATTCCTGTTCTTTATCTTTGTTAGTTTTCTGCGACAATTCCTGTTCTTTATCTTTGTTAGTTTTCTGCGACAATTCCTGTTCTTTTGTCTTTGTCAGTAGCCTATTCTGCAACAATTCCTGTTCTTTATCTTTGTCAGTTTTACTTCGACAATCCCTGTTCCTTTGTCTTAGTTTTACTGCGACAATTCCTGTTCCTTTGTCTTAGTTTTACTGTGACAATTCCTGTTCTTCATCTTTGTCAGTTTTACTGTGACAATTCCTGTTCTTTTATCTTTGTCAGTTTTACTGCGACAATTCCTGTTCCTTTGTCTTAGTTTTACTGTGACAATTCCTGTTCTTCATCTTTGTCAGTTTTACTGTGACAATTCCTGTTCTTTTATCTTTGTCAGGTTTACTTTGACAATTCCCGTTCTTCATCTTTGTCAGTTTTACTGTGACAATTCCTGTTCTTCATCTTTGTCAGTTTACTGTGACAATTCCTGTTATTTAATCTTTGTCAATTTTACTGCGACAATTCCTGTTCTTTTGTCTTTGTCAGTTTTCTGCGACAATTCCTGCTCCTTTGTCTTAGTTTTACTGTGACAATTCCTGTTCTTCATCTTTGTCAGTTTTACTGTGACAATTCCTGTTCTTCATCTTTGTCAGTTTTACTGTGACAATTCTTGTTCTTCATCTTTGTTAGTTTACTGTGACAATTCCTGTTCTTTAATCTTTGTCAATTTTACTGCGACAATTCCTGTTCTTTTGACTTTGTCAGTTTTCTGTGACAATTCCTTTTCTTTTGTCATGACAATTCCTGTTCTTTTATCTTTGTCAGTTTTCTGCGACAATTCCTGTTCTTTATCTTTGTCAGTTTTCTGCTGCAAGTTCTGTTCTTTAATTTTTGTCAGTTTTACTGCGACAATTCCTGTTCTTTATCTTTGTTAGTTTTACTGCGACAATTCCTCTTCTTTATCTTTGTCAGTTTTACTGCGACAATTCCTGTATACGTACAAGGCAAAATACTACTTTATCACTGTGTCTCTGTGTCTCCAAAGTTTTAAATAGACCCACTTTGGCCACGCGTCATTGACAGATACGTTTAACATTCACATTGAATGTGTCACCACTGATTACATTCACATTGAATGTGTCACCACTGATTACATTCACATTGAATGTGTCACCACTGATTACATTCACATTGAAGGAGTCACCACTGATTAAAAAAACCAACAACACAGCTTAGAAAGTATAGTTGTTGATATTTTTAATCAATGAATTTCGTAGTTTTTGTGCCAATTAATAGCTTTCGCTCTAGCGCCAAAAAAAAATCGTATAACGATTGATGTACCGTTAGGAAGATGAAACCACTTTCTGTTTGAATATGAATGGAAAATTTAAAATGTAGCGGTCTGTTAGAGCAACCAAAACCCATTTTATTATGATTGTTTGATGTTGAAATGATATGGATTTTAGGTTAAATCCATTTTTGTCAAAATTAAACACACTCTTGGAATTAAGGCCTTTAAAAGGCTTTCCTGCCATCCTTTCACTCATTTCCCAGTTGTTTTCACATCACTGCTGACAGTGCCCTGACCTGCCAGAGTGTGCTGGTGACAAATGACAGGGTAAAATCATGCACAATGGCTTTTTTGTTATTTATTTCTTTAAAGAATGCCAGACTGTCAGAACGTCGCTGTCGACCTTGTGATATGAGGCATTGTCAAGCGATTTTATGGCGATTTGGTGTATTCTATGATTTATTGGTGGAAAGGAATCTATACGGCAATGCCACGTAATGATTGTGTAACGCTTGTGGTTTTTTTTGATTGATTGGAGGAAGCTGTCACTCAAAGCAGAGGTCGGGGGACTATTGTAGGCGTGTAGAAGTCTATAATGGGCGTGTAGAATGTTACCTGACACCTGTCAGAGCGACAAAGCAATGAAAGAACGATGCACGTGCGCATGTCTTCAATCTAGCACTAATCAACAACACACACAATCAGGGATACGCAAGCCAGCAACATTTTTTAAATCTAAACAGCAAATCATTGCAGATGCGCAGTGGTGAAATTGCAACATTTTAGGCTACATGTTGCCTTCTTTGTCTAGATACATTTTGCTACTCCTACACCGATTTGTTCATGTTTTTCTCTGCTGATTTACAATTCTTGTGTTAATCCCTCCTTCTGAGGTACTGGGTTATAAACAAAATAAAAATGTAAACCTTTTATTATTCACAGCAATATATATATATATATATATATATATATATATATATATATATATATATATATATATATATATATATATATATATATATATATATATATATATATATATATATATATATAAGGCACAGCGCAAGGAAGTAAAAGAAGAGGGAGACAGAAAAAGAGGTGGGAGGACAACATTCGAGAATGGACTGGCTTGACACTGAGCGAAGCTATCAGGGTTGCTGAGGATAGAGAAAGATGGAGTACGCGGGTTAAACGATCATCTGTGGTGCCACAACGACCTCCGAGTTATGGGATAGGATAGGATAGTCTTCAAATTTAAATGCACGTAAAAGTTATACTTTAAGGCAAGACTACGGTCGTAAAATTAATTTTAAGCATATGATTGTGGAGATAAATACTTACCGATCATATTAATGCATTTTAAGAGTTCATAAATTGTAATAAATAAATGTCGTGTCACTGCCAACTCAACAGATCTAATTCGTCAATGTCATTTTAAAACTATTCAGAAATACCAATTATCTTGAAGTGCGAAGTATTCCATTAAGACAGATACCTGTTTTCGCACCGGTTTGGAACAAATCCATGGCGTGTAATAAATACGCCAAAGAGTAAAGATTTCATGCCTCCGGCAACATCTGATAGGGTCAGTGGCAGGTTGAACGTACATTCCAAGAAAATTGGATGTTCTTCTATTATATTGTGCTTAGCAAATCTCGAAAAGCTGCTAAAATCGCTGGCCACCGAGATCCAACATTAACACAATACTTTATCATTGAGAACATGAAGCTTTGACTTTGGATCATTCAACCACCACTGCTGAAACGAAAAGAATAATAGGCCTGCTGTCTTTTGAGTGAAAAAGTGAGCAAGCCAATCCACGAAAAAGAAGAAAAAAAACCCACGATAAACAGTTTACTTAAGAAGATGAAAGATCTCCTTGAGTTTTCGGTTTTCTTGACTGAGGAGTTCAAGCTAAATCATGGTACTCGAGTTATGAATTACCCTTCCTCCAGTAGTTTTACTCCGTCAACAATTCTTAAAGGGATCTCATGACCCGTTTGATGCCACATTCCTCCCAAAGTACCAGTCCTTTTGTACTTTGTTCTAAAAGGACGAATCAACAGACCGCTGGTTGAAAACAAGGGAAGAATTCCATTGAAGTGTATTTTTGGGGCTCGGCCGGGATCCAGAGCAGGGGATGTTGTAAGACGCAGTGACATAAGAAGGGAACTTGTTTGCGATTAGACGTAATTGAATTGCTTGTGGGGGAGGATCTAACTCTGTCGGATACAGACCCGAAACATATGGTTCCCCGTGGCGTTCAGGAATAAACAGTTTAGGGAGAAAAGAGAATAAACCTGGACTTTCCTACGAGTGGCAACGCCGTCGCTCTCTCTCCCTCTCCCCTCTCTTTCTCTCTTCTTTTTTCATCTTCTGTTTGTATTAATAAAAAGATTAAGGTTGATCACTTGAATGGGTATTATGTTTACATGTTCAGCGTGGGATCGCTAAAACAAATACGAATCTTCGTGACTACCATCATCCTAGCCGAGGGTGTGCCGCTGCCCTTTATTCCCACCGCATCCCACTCCCAGTCATCCATTTTCTTAGGGTTTCAATGCATAGCATGTTCATTATTTGATCTTGTCATGTGACAGAATGAGCGGGTTGTTTAACGTACTGATAAAGCGACAGTGCAGGAGAAATGAACAGCGTCGAATGAGCCAACAACGAAATTAACTCTCACGTTAGAAAAATACCCTTCATATCTCCGAATTTTTGATAGTATTATTGTCTCGTCTGCCTGATTTAAGGAAAAGTGGCATTGCCTACCAGCGGTTGTGCCTTTCATGGTTGGATAGTAGAAATTTGCTGAGGCAGGGAGATGGCGTTGCGTCGCGTTCCGCTTTGCATGGTAATTACGGACAGCCATTGTTGATCCACGGCTCCCAAGTTTGTCGTGGTTTCCACACGTGGCTGCCATCTGTGTTTGAAATCCATCCCCATCTGGCCCGTTCCTCACCGCCTGAAATGCGCGTCAACATGACACGTCATCTCACTGACGTCACTCTGCTACGCAACTCGACAGCAACATGTCATAGAGCGTGCACAAAGGTGCCAGTTCCGCGTGCTTAGCGAAACTCGCGTGAAACGTTAGACCGAGAATCACTGCGTCACAGTCACTCACAAATAGTGATCGTCATTCCTGGGCTATGGCGGGTTTACATCACCTGGCTGAAGTGCAACAGGCCACGCACACGTGCTGTTCATTGTTTTACCACTATCATAGCCTAAGCTATGCTATTTATTAGCTTAATGCCACTGTAAAATTAACTTTGTCAGAGCTTTTCAGTCCCATAGGAAGTTCTTCGCTGCCGCTGTGACACTGAAGTTTCTGCTTTACGTTTCAGATCCTGCTGCTTGGCACACCCACCAGCCTGTTAAACTGACGTGCTGTGAGGCGGGCAAGATGGCGGCAGATCATAAGCTACACTGCAACCCCTGGTACCACGCGGAGACGTTCAGGATGAACCGCGTGGCACTGGAAGGGACGTCGCAAGACCAGGGTATCCAACCACTAGCTGCCACACGCAATGAACATTCTACGCAGCGAAATGACAAACCAACCAACCGGCTCTATGTTTTCAACGACCAACAACTTACGGTTCATGGTGACATGCGCAGTCACAAACTTCCTGTTCACAACAATAAGCGTCCGCCTTACTTGGACATGCGCAGCAGCCATCTTCCGCACAACGGAGGAATGCGCTCTTTTCAGTTTTATGTTCATGAAGGCATGAGCGGTCAACCGCTTCCGCCGGAAGTGTCACGTGACTTTGAGTGGTGCGTGACCGCGAGGCCTCTTCTCTTCTACAAGTGTTGTTACGGTGCGGCCAGCACCAACAACGACAAACTTCGCTGGTTCCACCATAGAAAAGGCAGGACTAGTTTGGCACGGGACAGGCATTTTGCCTGGCCTCACTCGTTCAGCTGATTAGAAAACAAACTTGAACAGAGAATGCATACGACAGATGGAATTTCCTACTTGTTGCCTGTGACAAGTTACAAGAGTGCTATCTAACGCATCCCAGCTTACAGGGCAAAAGTTGACAGCCGGCTAGAATGCCATCCATATATACCATGACACTCCCTCAGTGTAGGGTGTAGCCGTTAAACTTCAATATTTATTATTAATTCACCAAGACAGGTTGTGATACCCTCAGTATTACGCCATCGCTGACCCCATTGCGTGACAAAGTTTTACCAGAAAACAATTTTACATACCTTTTGGTTTGTTGACCATGAAATCTTGTCAGAAATTGGAGTTGTATTCAGCATAGTTCCACTAATATTACCCACACGCAACGTCTTTCCTGTGATGTAATTTGTGTAATCGTATCACGTTTCGCAGGAAGGTTCATATTGGTAAGCAGCATAGGCAATCATTTGTAAGATTGTCGAAAAAAAAACACCAACCCGAGTAGGTACATTGTGGGTAATTTATTTATCTACGGAAGTACGCAATTATGTACAGATTTGAGAGACTTGAAAGGATTTAAGGCGATCATTTATTAGGGCAAAGAAGTTATTCCATTAATAATAATAATAATAATAATAATAATAATAATAATAATAATAATAATAATAATAATAATAATAATAATAATAATAATAATAATAATAATAATAATAATAATAATAATAATAATAATAATAATAAATAATAACAATAACAATAAGAAGCATAAGAAGAAGAAGAAGAAGAAGAAGAAGAAGAAGAAGAAGAAGAAGAAGAAGAAAGTATTCACATAAAATAGCAATGAACACCCTAATTACATATGAAGTTTAAAACAGTAGTTAAGAATTATTTAAACAAATTACGTCCCGAAGATTACATCACCCGATTTGTATAAATTTGGTTTTGTCTTAAAGTCTAAGTACATACCAAACTTGAACCAAATCCTTCCAGTAGTTTGGGGAGAAAATTGGATTAGGCCAAAAAATAAAGAAATATGTTTACGGTATCCCGACCGACCTTAATTTTTTGGCCCGAACCTACACTTTTTTTTTGGATCGTCTAAATTTTTTTAAAAGCCAAAAAATTCGCACTTAAGTAGGTAAAGATCTTTTTAAAAAAACAAAAATCGACTTACCGACCCTACTTTTTTCCTCTATGTTACCGTAAACAGACATATTATTTGGGAAGGGGGGATGGGGGGGGGGAGGGAAATGGGGCTTAATTATAGACGAAGTTAAAAAAAATTAAATAAAACAATTTATTTAAACAAATTACGTTTTTATGATTATATCACTCCATGAAATCCTTTCAGTAGTTTGGAAGAAATAGGATTAAAAGAAAAAAAAACAACAAATTATAAGAACGCCATGATGACGTCATCCATCGTGCATAATGTTTTGGCAGCAGGTAGGGTTCACTATTTCCTAACTAAATACCAAGTTAGAAAGAATTCCGTCCATTAGTTTCAGAGAAATGTGCGCCAATTTCACATTCGTCACCGGACGCCGGAAACCCAAAGCCAAACGCTGTAGTTTCCGAGCTTTATATAGTTCGGGAACTAACAAGCACTCACAAGACCCCGACAATCACTGGCACTGGCACAATGGACAAGCAGTAAACAAGTTACATTTCTTAGAAACCAAACAGCATTATCCAATACGAATGATCCAAACATTTTCAACATTTAAATAAACACACACACTACATCACACACCACACACCACACACCACACAAACATTTCATGACACACGCTATGTCGTAGGGAATGATATTTGAGGAACCTAGTCCTGGGGGTGGTGGGTGGGGCGGTGGAGTAAGGGAGAGGTGATAAGGGGAGGAATATAAACCTGCGGGAACAAAGACCTGGGAGAATGTAGACTTGGGGGAACATCGGACTGACCCCATGTGAGACAGGAGGGCAGACGCTGATTTTCTTCTCCACTGCGTTCGGTTGGTGATTGTCCACATATTTTGCTTGGCCATGTCTGACCATTGTTTCACGTTGTCGATTCAGTAGCCATGCAGCTAGGCCGTATGCAAGGATGCTACGATATGTCACTCCGTACCACTCTATGTTGACTTTGATGATTTCATCCTATTGCTTTCGTCAAAACAACTTGAAAATGCAAAACTCTAACAACGTCTTAAAATTTCACAGGTGTATGTATTTAAGTTAATGTTTTCCCGTTGTTATCTAGTGGTAACTCCCTATCAGGGATACTAGTAAAATAAATAAATAATCAAGACGATCACAATTTACATTGTGCAAAGATATGTTTTTTTGACGACCTGACTTAAAAAGTCATGAAACATGCTTGTGAAAGAAATTGTTTTAGAAATTGTTTGTAGAAATTGTCTGTTCCGCCTTTTCATTTTGTGATTTTGTTTGTAAATACACATTAATTTCACAGGCATAAAAATTTCATTTAATGTCTGTTCACTCATCCACGTGATATTAGGCAGTTTGAATTAAACATTTAAAACAGGTTCCCTAACGAAACAAAATGTACAATTATACTATTAATAAAAAGTTACCAATAGGAGATTTAGCAATAATTGTGACAATTCCGGTAACATCTGAATGGTATCGGAACATCGCAGGTTGCTTTAAAAAATATATATATTAAAACGTTAAAGAGAACTCAAATATAAAAAGAAAGACAATGTGTATTGACCTTTAAACTCAGTTGTGGTCTTGTTGGGGAAAGTTCCCGCAGATTACAAATAGTTTTTGTTTCAAATAATTGAATGTTAAATTTGTGGAGTGAACTTAATTGAGTTTGCTATTTTTGTCAATGGGTTTGTCACCGTTAGTGTGTCAGTTTTGCTTGGATTATATACAATACATTGCGACGGCTGTTATCTTTTAACAGTAACTGGTACGATTTGCCAGCGTTGATGTTAATTTTGATTCACAATGTTTTTGTGGGTGTGGTGGCCTTCTAATGTGCATGGAGATTGTGTGGTTAATTTACATGTATACTTCCTTTTCTGTTTTGTTTTTAGCAATATGAGTTTTGATTACTGTTCAGGTACATAAGAGCAGGAAGAAGTTACAATTACATACGGGTATTTTGGGCAACTGATCTTGGAACGAGTTGGCAGGCATTGCATACAAGGTCCCAGGATCACATTATAGTAACGTAAACGGAGATCTAAGTTAGCGAGCTCCGTGATCATAGATGAACTCTATTTCACATTCGATGCTTTCACAGTGTCAGTACGAAACAAAGGTCAATCAATCAAGCGATCATTGTTCGGCATTTCTTTTCACCATACACGTTTACTTGTTTGTTTGTTTGTTTGTTTGTTTTGCTTTTACTACTGGTGTTATTGTTTATTCACGAATGAAAAAAAAGTCAACTGCCAATTCATCAGAAGATCGTCAACTCGGTGGTGATCGAAAATACTGTTAGGACCAGAAAGGGAAACGAAATCCTTTATGACAACGCTATCCTGGGACGTGTGTTTGTCTGCCGATGTTGTGCCAATTATCTGAACTGTGCATTCCTCTATCGTATTTTAGTTTTGAACATATTTATACACTCCTACTAGAAAAAAACAGACGTCGGACGAACTCTGGCATTCCGGTTTCTTTCCCACAATCCAACTCAGATGATTCAACCATTTTGTTAATTATCTTGAGCTTTTTGTGTGTATCCCCAGCAAAATAGTGTGTGCATTTGTGTAGTATTCCTTTTGCTTCGCCTATTTTAAATAATCGTGACAAGAGGCTGAGTAAAGCGGCCCATAATGTACCTGTTTCTCTATGACACGTGCATTTTCCTTGAGTTTGTAAATCTTACTTGCATTCAGTATCCAACCAAAATTACCCAACATGTTTTTATTTTATTTTGTGGCGCATTTCTTATATTCATTGTTGGTGGTGGATTTTTGTCATTGACTGACAAGAATTTCAGAGACGAATACTAGTACTGTTGGTGTCTGCCAATGTTCAAAAGCATTTGATAAGTCTTTATAATTGGTGTTTTGAAACTATATATATATATATATATATATATATATATATATATATATATATATATATATATATATATATATATATATATATATATATATATATATATATATATATACATGTATATTGTGATAATTATTTCTTTACACAGACCGCTGAACAGTGCCTACCGATGATTTTTGTTCATAAATGTTTTCATCTTATGTCCAGTCCTTTTACTTGTTTAAGTCACAATAATGTTGCAAATAGTATTCTTCAAGGAGCCGTAATAGGTGTTGCTCTGTTTAATCAGTTTTGGATACTGGAAAAGATTAGTTTCCGACCACTGGATGAGCATGTAGAAATATTCATTGAGAACACTCTAGTTGTTGTTCCATTCCATTTAAAGTGCAGGAAGCTTGCGCCTATTGACACTAAAGGCTAAAAGCAGGATATGACAACACAATTATCACTATAAAATAACAATACAAGCACATTAATATGCACATTAATATGCACATACAACTGCAGTCAACTAATCTTTCACGCCATTTACATGTGCACAGCTTTATATCGCTCTTTGTAAATTTAAATATATGTACAGAGAGTTACTAATTAATAAAATTTATAAAATGTACACCACAAAACAGCATCTTATAATCATAACAATTTCCTGGCCGGCACTAAGAGAAAGAGAGAGACAGAGGCAGAGAGAAGAAGAAAGAAGATGAAGAAGAAGAGAGAGAGAGAGGGGATGGGAAGGAGGGGAGTATTTATGTTTGAAAGATGAGTAGAAATGAGAATTTTCGTTCCTTTTTTCTACACGGGTTTGGAGATTTTAAAAAAAAACTTTTTTCATTTGGATTTATTAGTTCCTTGTTGTTGTTATTTACAATTGTACGTTTTGAGTATATAATAATAATAATAATAATAATAATAATAATAATAATAATAATAATAATAATAATAATAATAATAATAATAATAATAATAATAATAAATAGATTTAGCGCACATGCCTCACACAAAAGAGTGATTCAATGCACATTTGCACACGTTATAGAATAATAATCCGTACAAAAATGGTGGAACACTGTCATCCCAGATCATTTGGGATATTATGAACTATTCAGTTATTGCTTGCGCTTGTAATGTTGCCTATATTATTACTATCCTATCCTATCCTATCCTATCCTACCCTACCCTATCCTATCCCGTAAATCGAAGGTCGTTGGGGCACCATAGACGATCGTTTAACCAGCGTTCTCCATCTTTCTCTGTCCTTTGCAACCCTCATGGCTTCGCCCAATGTCGAGCCAGTCCATTCTCGAATGTTGTCCTCTACCCTCTTTTTCTGTCTCCCTCTTGTTTTAAAACCATTGTGCCATTGTTTTGCGCTGCCTGGTCAGTGTATTGTTGTTGGTTTTTTTTTGGTATTTTTTTTTTCATGTTCACTCTGATGATCCTAACGTTGTACAATAGATAGAAGATTGGTTTAGTAGAGTGTGTCATCATGTCCACAATATATTGTGGTATTATTTGACATAACGATGTAGCTTGTAGTAAAGTATTACAACAAGAAGCTTGACATTTTGAAAGAGATCCTCGTAGCTTAAACACGCCATTATGATTTTACTAACGTTACAAGAAGAGGTCTGCAGGTAGGTATTGGTGATGTTGTACGGTTGTATCGTGCGATAGATATAGATATATATACTCTAGCTTTTGTTTTTCTTCTTCTTGATTTTGTACTATTCTTTGTGTTCTTGACTGCACTTGTTTGATTGCAGCAAATAATGTTCATTTACCTATTTAGACATTTCATTTCAGCGAAGAATTTTTATTTACATCATTTATACATCTCTTTGATTTCATACTGTGTGACCATCACTTTCGCGACTAAACAGCTACATGTGCATAAAACTCCACAACTTCGTGGTAGTTACTTTAAAGAAAAAACATTGACTCGTTTTCTTAAAGGGGCCCGATTCGAAGGTTCTGTTTACTTTGGGTGAAACTTAGTTTAGCCTTAAGTTGGTCTTGTTATGACATAGCTTACAGCAACATAAAGCGAGCTTGCATTTCTCAGACCAATCATTAAAGGTTTGAATGTTCAATATGTTCTGACTGGGAGTGATTTTTTTCCCCATTCTCCAATACGCTCGACGATCTACTATACTCCCCCGTTGGGGTGCCGGGGGGTTCAGTATAAATAGTGTTCCCACTTTCTGGAAATTTAGTGCTTTAAATTCCAACTGTCGCTATCTTTCTCATTTGTTCTTTCTCATTCCTGCTCTGTTCTATCAATCTACTATACTATATTCTTCTTCTCTAGACCAGTCACCTACCTTTTTTCTTGAAAACTCTTCGGGACAAAACTTCTCATTTGTGTGTGAGGTTTGGTGGATCAGCTTGGGAATATTGGACGCTTTCTGCCATGTGGTCACTAGGGCTTCCTATGATGTTATTATTTAGCAATGTACGCATTTTGTATGTATGTATTTTGTTGATAATTTATAATGATGTTTGTATTCTATTTTGTTTTTGTAAACGGGGGTTTGATAAATTAGAGTATAGCCTCAGCGTCCCCTGCGTGGGATGCCTTTATTGTAAAGTGACTGGCTGGTGGAGAGCTTTCAGTTTTACCATTAGGGTTGTTTCAGCAGATCTTTTATGCGGATCAGGGGTTGTCCGGTTCTGATTTGCCTCGGAAGAGTCCGCTGGACCTAAAGCAATAATCATGTAATGTAATGTAATGTAATGTAATGATCTACTATAAGATATTTTTAGCCCTAGAACGGTAGCTAGCGGATCCTATTAATAGTCACACAAAATCAATGGAATTTATTGATTTTAAAAAAAAAGTATACTTTGGAAAGAGTAGGTATTTTTGTTTGTTTGCTTCTTTTTTTGGGTGGGGGAGACGTGGGGGGAAGGGAGGGGGGTGTTGTTGCAGGCCTTGTTTTCTTCAATGGTGCTACAGAAGACTTCTGGGCATTTCCTATACCCAGCACATCAACAACGAAGTCCGACAGACCATTACCCAAGCCATTGGACAACACGATGATATGCTTCACAGTGGTGAAGAAACGGAAACTGCGATGGTGTGGCCACGTCACCAGAGCAAAGATCAACCTGAAAGGCACGGTGCAAGGAGGCAGAAGAAGAGGGAGACAGAAAAAGAGTTGGGAGGACAACATTCGAGAATGGACTGGCTTGACACTGGGCGAAGCCATGGGGGTTGCTGAGGATAGAGAAAGATGGAGTACGCTGGTTAAAAGATCATCTGTGGTGCCCCAACGACCTCCGAGTTACGGGATAGGACCGGATAGCGGAAACATTCACTGTGAATGTTAAACGGATCTGTCGGACGAACGTGGTCAAAGCGGGTCCATTTAGGTTAATTTATTTTAAAGAGTATTCATAATTAGATTTTTGGGAGTTTTGGTTCAGTGCACGGGGCATGCTTTCAGCTGGCAGTTCTACATTCTTCGCAATGTCATTATAATAATTATGTGGAGGTTCTGATAGAAAATAAATCGGTCTAATTAAAAATCGAAACACTTTTTGTTCATGTGGAGTTAGTGTTTATTCGTTTGATTGGTTGTTGCTATTGTGGTCGTCGTCGTTTTTGTTATTGTTGCTGTGTTCTTGTTCTTGTATTTAAAATCATTGTAAAACTAATGGTTTGAAACCTTTTGACAACGTGGGATTTAATTTTGCCTATGCTGCATAAACCAGTGGAGATGTGAAATCAATATACACGATAATCAATCCAGTCAGCTGTGTTACTAACCAGCTCGTACCAGGAAGTACCTAGAAAACACAAAAATTCACTTAAAGACTTTACCATTATCTGCTTAATTGGAAGAAATAGTCATTATATCAGCAAAATTGTTTTGTTTTTTTTTAAACACAGTAAGACATAAAACACTAGTTGTTCCCCTTCGTCTTCCAACCAGAAACAAAGCGAAAACACCGGTTGCTCTCTTAAGAAAAGAGGGAGAAAATAGCCGTTTGTTCCGTTTCAGCATCTTTTCAAAAGAAAAGAATGGAACATCCACGAACACGCCATAACGGTTTTGCTGATGCTGCTGACAAGCTGTGCAGACACATACTGATGTTTTTAGGATGGCTGAAAAGGGCTCTGACAGCTGCAACTGTCGGGATCGTTGTTTTCCAGCATTTGGCGTCGCATGCTGTGCCGAGCGCTGAAGAAAGAGTCATGTTGCCGGTTATATGACCCCCGCCTCACCTGTGTAATGTTCAAAACATTTTAGACAGGCGACGCAATCGTGCTGATGGAACTTTTCAGCTGTCTTCGGATGAGCCAAAAAGCAGGCAGGATACCGCTCTGATAGCAAGAGTTCCAGTAGGCAGAAAAAGGCTATGAAAAAAAGCAGGCAGGATGCCGTTTTGATAGCAGAGGTGTATTCATTCTGATTATCCGAGATCGTAGAAACTGTCTTCTTCGTAATAAGAACTTAGTAACTTGCGTGCAGGATATGGTGTAGTATAAAATACCTTGTGAATTTTTTTTTTAAAGGCCATGGGGAACTCCCGAAAAATTGTATAAATTTAACCACAGGGAAAGTAGCTAAAGAATGGTTGTTGCTGTTGTTGTTGTTGCTGTTGTTGTTGTTTTCTTTATATTATTCAGACAAACTTTACAAGTAGGCAGTATTTATACTCTTTGAAAAGCAAATCTGGATGGTAAAAAATAAAAATATATAAAATCCCAACATATTTATCTTTTAGTAGAAACAAAAATAGTGTACTAATCACGTGCAGTATGCTTGTAGATGTGTAACATTTTGCATCAATATGCATAGGAAACATGGGTAAACTGTTCTCATGTTTAAGTATACCATTCAGCACAAATTCAGTGTATAAAGATTGGTTGGTATTACATTTAGCCATGTAAAATACAAAATGTCATTACCTTACATTACATGCTTATTGCTTTAGGTCCAGCGGACTCTTCCGAGCCAAATCAGGACCGGACAACCCCCGATCCGCATAAAAGATCTGCTGAAACAACCCTAGTGGTAAAACTGAACGCTCTCCACCAGCCAGTCACTTTACAATAAAGACATCCCACGCAGGGGACGCTGAGGCTATACTCTAATTTATCGAAACCCCGTTTACAAAAAACTAAATAGAATACAAACGTCATTATAAATTATCAACAAAACACATACATATAAAATGCCTACATCGCTAAATAATAACATCATAGGAAGCCCTAGTGACCACCTGGCAAAAAGCGTCCAATATTCCCAAGCCGATCCAACAGACCTCACACACAAATAAGGAGTCTTGTCCAGGAAGAGTTTTCAAGAAAAAAGGTAGGTGACTGGTCTAGCGAAGAAGAAGATAGTATAGCAGATTGATAGAACAGAGCAGGAATGAGAAAGAACAAAAGAGAAAGACAGCGACAGTGGGAATTTAAAGCACTAAATTTCCAGAAAGTGGGGATACTATTTATACTGAAACCCCCGGCACACCAACGGAGGAACAAAATGTCATGTATTGTGATATATTTACTTGGCGATGTAAACAATGTTGTAGATTTACATATATTTTATGAGGGAAACAAATGTAGCTGAGCGGAGTACCCGAGCTGTTATTTTCATTCATCCCTCGTAAGAGATAAATAAAAATATTTGCCTTGCAAGGCGGGGAAGCGTTGATAGTAAACCTGTTTGCCGGCTACTAGTGCCACGACACTCCATACAAGTCACTGCCACTGATTTTGCATAAAATGCCTGCCCACAATGTAGTCCTGCTCACCACCAAAAGCAGAAGACCAATGGTCAGGCGGGGAGAACATATGTCGTGTCGCCTTGTCCTGCATAACCCAATAACCACTCCAAAGGATTTTGCACAGCAGGAGACACCCCAGGCTCGTCTAAGCAACAAATTGAAAGTAGACAACCTCTCTCCCAAGCTTGAACCACTCCGCCACACAAAACATGGAAAAAATAGAAATAATTACATAAATATGGTGATATGAAAAAAAAAAAAGCAACTGAGGAATTGCATATATTTGATGACTTGAAGAATGACATATATTTGGTGACTTGAAGAAAAAAACACTGAAGACTCGCATACATATAGTGATATGAAAAAAAAACACATGAAGAAATTTGGTGAAAGGAAGTAAATCTTCAATAACTGCATTTATTTTGTGACTTGAAAAAAACGTGAAAAGTTGCACACATCATTGTGATGGGAAAAAAATAAAACACTGAAGAATTTACGCATTTGGCGATCGAAAAAAACCCACTTAAGTAGGCTATAATAATTATTATTACTTAATTAGTTTTAGCCTACTAAATGTTTTTGACTGACTGACTGCATAGCTGGTTTTACAAGTGAGTGTGCTCTGCTTGATAACGCTGTGGTCCTGATTCGGCTCTTTACAGTCCGCTGGACCCTATAAACAATGACTAACTAACTCTGGCTAGCGGCTTGCTTCTGTTGATAGCTGTGAACCTTAATATGTTTGTGGGGTTAACTTCACTCCTGATGATAGTAATGTATGTGTATAAAGTGGTGAGAGAGAGAGTGAGAGAGAGAGAGAGAGAGAGAGAGAGAGAGAGAGAGAGAGAGAGAGAGAGAGAGAGAGAGAGAGAGAGAGAGAGAGAGAGAGAGAGAGAGATGTGTGACTTGTTTTGCGTCATCATATGTGTCATCGGTTCTTTTACGTCATTTTTCCCATCCTGTTCTTTTCGTTTTGTTTGTGTGTTATGTAGCTGAAGAAGTGTAACAATTTACACGAAATATTCTAGTTAGGTGTTTTGGTGTTCGTTTTTATCACAATTAATTAGTTTTAGCGAAGACAAAGGCTACAGGATACTATACATTTGACGATATAGGGGGTAGGGGAGGAATAGGATGAAGAATTGTATACGTCTTTTTACGCAGTGTACTCCAAAGTCAGGCGATATACATTGGAACCCTGTCATACAGACAGGTGGTTCAAACCCCGTGAACGGACTAGAGTATAATAATAATAATAAGAAGAAGAAGAAGAAGAAAAAGAAGAAGTAGTAGAAGAAGAAGAAGAAGAAAATAGGAAGGAGAAGAAGAAGAAAAAAAAAAAAAAAATATATATATATATATATATATATAGATATAGATATAGATATATAGATATATATATATATATATATATATATATATATATATATATATATATATATATATATATATATATATATATATATATATATATATATATATATATTACCTTGAGACATTGCGCTTCTACTCATTCGGACGAGAATATAAGCAGAGGTCTAGTTTGTGCACACGCGCATTCCATCGCATGGACCTTAAAGATCCTGACGCTCATGTCCCCAGACAGGGGGAGTGCCGGCTGCACAAATACACCCGGCAAGCACTAGGTCCCCTGTCCCCATCTTCGGTCGCCCAGGATTGTGCTCAGTCGTCTGGGCCTCAGACTATGCGCCCAAAAGCTGAAGGAAAGTGCCTCGGTCGACTTGAGTTAGATCCTATATTGACCAGCGCTTTGAGCAGCCCTTCAGCTGGAAAAGCGCTATATAAGGTTGATTAAATAAAATAAACAACAAATACTCCTGCCTCAGAGTCACTCATTCTCACCTTTGACATTAAATACTAGATTCGTAACTAGGAGAGACCTATTCGTCCTAGTGTAAATTGGAATTCCAGTTTTACACACTGTAGCTTTTTTCCAATGTTGGCTGGAATTCCGATTCATCCTTTGACATAATTATGGGAATTCCAACAAACACTGTAGTACAATTCCGGATCGCACTGGATTTCCATTCGCTTTTCCTATGACTACATTGTAGGTAAAAGTACAAGTTCGATATTATTTTGTAATTACAATGAAAACACGACACAGTAAGTACCCGTACGTGCAGGTTTTTTTCAAAATTACTTTGAAGTTGTTCCGCTGATAGATTTTTTGTCATGGCGTACCGAGACTTCGCCATACCATCTCGGCAGCACGGAATGTGCTCTCCGTGCCAAAAGAGCTTCAAAAGGGGAGAGTACCGGGCGGAAAATTGACATGAGTTGCGGGTTACAATTGCGCTTGGCAGAGTGTGCTGGTCCTTGACAAGTTGGTAACAGCGTCATGGTTTCTCGCTGAGTGTCTGTTTTGCCAACCAGTTAACGGCTTCAAAGAGACCTGCAGGATTAAACAAGGCCTACTCAACTCAGGTGAACGAGGAGGAAGACGAGAAGAAGGACGAAGAAGTGAAGTGGGAATGAGGTGGAAGGAATGGTGATTGGTACTTACGCAGGCACGCACTGCAGTGGAAATCGTTTCCAGCCATGTCAGCGTTGTACGCATCAACTACAATGACGTCATTGGATTTAAAAGCCTGTGTACTGTACACTGCCAACTCCTGTCCCCTATACGCTACGTGTCCAGGGACGTTAATCTACTCAAGTCAAGTCAAGTCACTGCCAACTGATCGCCGTAGGGAACAAACGCCTGACAGACGTCGTAAACTAGTCTGGCTTGTGCCTAAGTCGCCACGTGTCAGCACGCTAAAACTACGAGTCGGGGGATTCGGATTTGGAAGGGAATACCGTCCGTGTCCGTGAGATCGCTGTGTCGAGGAACCACCGTGTCCAGAGACTGATAAGCCGCGATCCCTTCGGTATTCTACGATTCCTCCGGATGAGAGTATAAGCCGAGGTCTAGTCTGTGCACGCTCGCATTCCATCGCACGAACGGTAAAGATCCTGACGCTCGTGGTGTAGACGGGGGAGAGCCAGCCACACAAATCCTCCCACCAAACACTAGGGCCCTTCTCCCCCATCCGGGAGGGTCGTGCTCAGTTGTCCGGGCGTCAGTCGGCACGTCATTGGAAGCTAGTGGGCGCCGCGGGCGGATTGAGTTAGATGCTGTTATTGACCACCCCCTTCTAAGTAGCTATGTCAGTTGATAACTTGTAGGAACACAGAGCTAGATTGATTTGGACTATAGAGCTATGGATCAGAGGGATGACTCCATCATCATCATCATCATCATCATCATCATCATCATCATCATCATCATCATCATCCTCATCATCATCATCATCATCATCATCATCATCATCATCGTGGTCGTCGTCGTCACTGTCGCGAACAGATCAGACACAGGTAACACGCGTAGGCACTCACATGTAACCATACACTCACATATAACCATACACTCACACATAACCATACACTCACACATAACCATACACTCACACATAACCATACACTCGCACAAACGCTTCTGATCGGCCGGACGCCCTTCAGTTGCTGACACGAGAAATGAAAGGACGAACAATAATAATAATAATAATAATAATAATAATAATAATAATAATAATAATAATAATAATAATAATAATAATAATAATAATAACGGATTTTTATATAGCGGGTACTCCAGCCTATGACCAGACTCACCACGCTTTACATAGTCATTACATATAAATACATGCACTCGATTAAACATCACTTTTGCTACAATACACCAAAAGACGAGACAGTAAAGGTACAGACTATTTACAACTATGTACATAAATTACAAAAAAGACAAAAATATGTACAAAAACAAAAACACGTACAACATGCAACAATGACAAAGATTTATTATTACAAATTCGATCACACTTTATTGATACAGCTAAAACAACGAACAATCTCTGACACACACTAAACTCAATAAAAAGTGATGGGATGACGAGTAATGAACAATCACAATAACATCAATATAAGAACAGAGAAAGTCAAAGTACAGAAGAAGGAGGAAGAAGGAAAGGGACAGGGTAGTTGATGGGAACGATAAAACCTTGTGATGGAGGTGGAGTTCGATCCGGAGCCACGTGGTAAGGTGACCCTGCACTTGCTGTCTGACCTGAACTTGCCACTTGCGGTGTCAACAAATGTCATGCACGTGGTGGTCAGGAGAGAAGATTCACGCAGGTTAGACGACACTAAGGGGGAAGACGATGACATGAACGAAGACGGGCAATCACGTAGAAACCACGTCACACGAAGAACAGAGGTGAAGGACGGTGAAGTTGATGGGAAGTAATATGAGGTAATGTAAGGTAAGCCTGCAACAGTTAATGCATCCGAGGTAATTGCAGTCTATCCCGGATGTATCCAACAGTCCCACTATTCTCCTCTCATTCCTCCCCCTCTCTCCATCTAACTCAGATGTTCCTTTTAGCTCTGGGCAACACTAACTATAGTCCTTCGTGATGGCCCTAGCTAACTACACAGAAATTCTACCCAAATCGTCACCATACATATTCAATTAACATCAATATAATAGCCGCACATTAGTATAAACACTAGATGAAAATGCAATACGTGGAGATGATATGGAATAACGTACTGTATGAAGGATGACTAAATAACTGTCATACACATTCACGCCTCTACTCAACACCACCCATGCTTACAACCACAGCCACGCCACAACCAAGCGCAACCTCACGCAAGCATGCGCGCACAACGCAGAGTCGCCGACAAAATAACATGTAAGTTTTCACGTACCCAATACGACTTATGGGGGGGGGGGGGGGGGGGGGAGAAACCACCGCCGAGTTCCCCGCCACGGTGTTGGAGATTGACACAGTACTAATTGTTCTACACACTACCAATCCTGGCAGTACTTCTAATCCAACTGAATACTTGCACAAGTGACGTCACGTCACACGAACTCGCATGCCAACAAGGCAACAGTCACAAACTTGACTTTCAACACGCCCATTGGAATAAGTTGGGTTACTTTTCTGTAGCTTTACCGCTCATCCAAAAATGGCTATTTTCACAGACCCACGAAGTTATGAATATATTTAATATAGTTCTTCTATATGCGTAGATTCTCTATCTGTTTTAGATGCTCTAAAATGTAATATTAACTGTGAACGAAAAGAGCTTATTTTTTTAGATTAAGAACGTTATTCATGGATTGACAATTAGTGGTACTGAAGTAACCTTTTGCTGGATTCCTTCACATTGTGGATTTCTATATAATAATTGGGCTGATCATGCTGCAAAATTAGATGCGTTAAATATTAATTCCCTATCAGTTAAATTAAATCTGTCTTCCCAAAAAAATCCAAAACAGTATTGAAAATGATCTTGTAAACAAACTTCAATTCTATACAAACTATGAAAATCTTCGTGGATTTTCCAGATCAGTTTCATCTATGGCAAACAGAATATTATTAAATTCAATTAAAACCAAATATTGTAAAAATGTAAAGTGCGTTTGTGATGAACCTCAAACTCTAAAACATCTATTATTTGATTGTATTCAGATTCAGCCTCTTTTGACCCTTGAAGTAAATACTATAACATCAGTTAAAAACATTAAGTGTGGGATTGGCAAAAGTTTTAATCAATTCTCCATTTGCTCGTTTTATTTAACTGAAATTGTTATTGTTCTGTTAGATAGATCATAATAGTCCCTGTGTGTGTGTATGTGTTCGTATGTGTCTGTTTAAATGCGTGAATCTGTATGTATAGTCTTTATCATCTCGATGAAAAAAGACGTTAATAAAACAACCAACCAACCAACCAACCAACGAAGTTATTCTCAAAGACACGTTAATCTTCTAACAACGCTGCCAACTGTCTGCCACTGAACAAACACTGTCACTGCCTATTCAGCCCTGTCAATTTCCTCTAGAGAATTCAAAATCATAAGAAGATCCAAGACACTCCCCCCCAAAAAAAAAGTTTTTTCCTCTTTGAAACTCTAGCCTGCAGTGCGCATATTCCAAAACTTATTATATTTGGTCCTACTCTGTCTTGCCCTCGGAAGATTATAATCTTCGCTCACCTTTCGCTACAGACACCTGCACTCCGTGAAACTATCCTTCCACCTGTCATCCAGCCCTATTCACCTTCCACCTGTCATCCAGCCCTATTCACTTCTATATTATCATCCATTCTCTCACCTGCACTTTACCCAAACTATCTGTGGACAATATACTTCTAGCTGCGCGACAGTTATCATCATCATCATCATCATCATCATCATCATCATCATCATCATCATCATCATCATCATCATCATCATCATCATCATCTTCTTCTTCTTCTTCTTCTTCTTCTTCTTCTTCTTCTTCTTCTTCTTCGTCGTCGTCGTCGTCGTCGTCGTCATCTTCGTTGTTGTCATGTTATGTTTATCAGTTTATAGTCCCCTCTCTTCCCGTAAGGATTTTCAGAGAGGAGACTCTGATGGTTGTTGTCAGCATCCTCATCCTCATTATCATCATTCTCGGCAAACTGGGTAGTTGCCATGTCCAGGTATAATCAGAAAACATTCTAGGACGGCGCTACACCTCGTTATTAAGAGCCAATGAGGCGACGGTGAAGCGACGCCACTTGAAACAGGAGAACCTTTCAACAGCTTCCCGAAAAACGCGCAACGGGAGGAGGACGCGTGCCAAGAATGTGTCCCAAAGTGTTCAACACGCGGGGTTCTTTCACGCAAACTTATTGAGCGTTAACAGTTCGCTATCACATATTTCTTCCAAGGGGCGTTGAGAGGTTTACTTCTCTCAGATGCTTGCAGCCAGAATTCCCATTTACCCAAAGTACATAATGAAATATAGACTACTTCTTTTTTTTTTTTTAAATGGAGGCACGTAAATAAACAAGCGAAGGGGAACAAACAGTATATGAAAAATAAAAATTAAGCGGGATATAGGCGCTGGAGACAAAAGATGAGGATCGCATATAGGCCAATCGACAAGCACACACACACACACACACTAAAACAAAATATATAAATAAACATAAACAATACATTACATTACAGGATTATTGCTTTAGGTCCAGCGGACTCTTCCGAGCCAAATCAGGACCGGACAACCCCTGATCAGCATAAAAGATCTGCCGAAACAACCCTAGTGGTAAAACTGAAAGCTCTCCACCAGCCAGTCACTTTACAATAAAGACATCCCACGCAGGGGACGCTGAGGCTGTACACTAATTTATCGAACCCCCGTTTACAAAAACTAAATAGAATACAAACATCATTATAAATTATCAACAAAACACATACATATAAAATGCCTACATTGCTAAATAATAACATCATAGCAAGCCCTAGTGACCACCTGGCAGAAAGCGTCCAATATTCCCAAGCTGATCCAACAGACCTCATACACAATTAAGGAGTGTTGTCCCGGAAGAGTTTTCAAGAAAAAAGGTAGGTGACTGGTCTAGCGAAGAAGAAGATAGTATAGCAGATTGATAGAACAGAGCAGGAATGAGAAAGAGCAAATAAGTAAGACAGCGACAGTGGGAATTTAAAGCACTACATTTCCAGAAAGTGGGGAAACTATTTATACTGAAACCCCCGGCACCCCAACGGGGGAAACATAAACAATATAAACATAAATATTCAAACATAAATATAAACACAACAACAACACAACGAAATGGATTGAGTGGTTCCAAGACAGTAATAAAGCTTACCATTGGAAGGAAGATCCTAGAACGATGGAAAGAAAGAACGATTGTTGCTATGACAGCAGATCAATACACACAAAACCACTATGACCCCCCCCCCTCCCCCCTCCACCCCACTCTCACTCCCCGTCCGCTCCATACACCTCTAACTTTGTTTTTCTCGACATTGTTTTTTTTGCGTTGTTGCTCTGCCCGTCCCGTCCGTGTAAATACATTTTCACGAATTATTCATAAACACAATAATAATAATTATTGACACAAAATCTAACCACGTCGCCTGGCAAAATAGTCTGCCCAAAAGACCATCCTACAAGGTACGGTGAAAGGCGGTCTTAGACAAGGACGCCAGGGGAAGACTTGGCCATAGCTACAAAGTCAAGGAAGGGACAGGCATGCTCGTGATTGCCAGTTCTCCTGTCAACAGCTAACAACAGAACGCTTTGAAGGAAGGTGTCTTCTTCTACCCTCATGTTCTGCTCCCCCGACCCACACCACAACCCGTCTTTTGACGTTCAGGGACGCCGAGGGAATGAGGCAAGTGAAGATGATTCTAATGCTTTGTTTCGGCATGTTGATGTTATTTGTTTGTTTGGTGAATTTTGTTGATTTTTGCAGTTGTTGGTTTGTTTTGGTGGTGGTTTTAATTTTTTTGTTTTTCGTGGTGTTATTATTATTATTATTATTATTATTATTATTATTATTATTATTATTATTATTATTATTATTATTATTATTATTATTATTATTATTTTACCGAACAAACAAAAAATTTAGACGATTTTTTTGTTTGCTGCTATAAGATAGGATAGGATAGTGGCATGCCTTTAAGAAGACGACGCCTGTCATTGCGTTGTTGTTGTTTTTATTTTTTTTTTTTTAAGCATCCCTGGCAGGCATTGCCAAACGGGAACCTTCACTTGACAACGAAGAATACAAAGCATGGAGATGAGGTGCTACAGAAGACTTATGGGCATTTCCTATACCCAGCACATCACCAACGACGAAGTCCGCCAGACCATCACACAAGCCATTGGACAACACGATGACCTGCCCACAGTGGTGAAAAAACGGGAACTCCGATGGTATGGCCACGTCACCAGATCATCCTATCCTATCCTATCCTATCCTGTCCCGTAACCCGGAGGTCGTAGGGGCACCACAGATGATCGGTTAACCAGCATACTCCATCTTTCTCTGTCCTCAGCAGCCCTGATGGTTTCGCTCAGTGTCAAACCAATCCATTCTCGAATGTTGTCCTCCCACCTCTTTTTCGGTCTCCCTCTTCTTCTACCTCCTTGCACTGTGCCTTGCAGAATAGTCTTTGCAAGGCTTGATGATCTGGTGACGTGGCCATACCATCGGAGTTTCCGTTTCCACCAGATCATCAGGCTTTGCAAAGACCATCCTGCAAGGCACAGTGCAAGGAGGTAGAAGAAGAGGGAGACCAAAAAGGAGGTGGGAGGACAACATTCGTGAATGGACTGGTTTGACACTGAGCAAAACCATCAGGGTTGCTGAGGACAGGGAAAGGTGGAGTACGCTGGTAAAACGATCATCTGTGGGTGCCCCTACGACCTCCGAGTTATGGGATAGAATAGGATAGGATATGATAGGAACCTTGACTTTTCACTGTTCAGAATGCCACAAAGACACCATCAGATACCCAAAGAACCCAACAATAATTCTCTCTCTCTCTCTCTCTCTCTCTCTCTCTCTCTCTCTCTCTCTCTCTCTCTCTCTCTCTCTCTCCCTCTCTCTCTCTCTCTCTCTCTCTCTGTTTTTCCCCTTTTCTCTAGTGTAGAATGAGGGATGCTTTACCAGATTACCTGAAGGAATCCTGTGTCTGTTTTATCTGAGTTGGGTAACAGGTGGTAGGCTCTCTCTCTCTCTCTCTCTCTCTCTCTCTCTCTCTCTCTCTCTCTCTCTCTCTCTCTCTCTCCCTCTCTCTCTCTCTCTCTCTCTCTCTTTCTCTCTCTCTCTCTCTCTCTCTCTCTCTCTCTCTCTCTCTCTCTTTCTCTCTCTCTCTCTCTCTCTCTCTCTCTCTCTCTCTCTCTCTCTCTCTCTCTCTCTCTCTCTCTCTCTCTCTCTCTCTCTCTCTCTCTCTCTCAAAGACTACGATGTGTTTGTGTCTAAGGCTGTCAAGTTGTCAGATCAGGGAAGATTTTCGGGAGGAGTTTTGGTATTTGTACGGAATTCCCTGTCAAAATTTGTAAGAAAAATTGAAACCAAGTATGAACATATGATCGTTTTGGAAATAGATAAAACACTGATGGGATTAGACAAATGTTTAATTTTGGTCTGCTTATATATCCACCCCTACGATAGTAAATTCTGGAGACAGTCGCAGTATGGAGTTGGGATAGAGATTCTTGAGCAGTGTCTAATTGATTTACATGAAATGTTTTCAGATCTATATGTCATCATCTGTGGCGATCTAAATGCACGGACGGGTTCGAAAAATACATCCGATGATAACTTTGATGCTATGACAGGAAGGGATGCTGAGTTTTACGGAATCACAAGTGACGATGATAATATTTTTGAAAGGCGATCTGATGATGAAGAAGTGTCAGCCTTTGGTAAAGACTTACTTGATGTATGTGCGATGTTTGATTGCGTCATTGCCAATGGATTGAGCCAGTTCGGATTTGATGGCACACTTACCTTTGTTACTAACACCGGCGGTAGCACCATAGACTATTTTATTGTTTCCAGCAGTCTTTGCATACAGCGCTGCATTCAGTCATTACGAGTTTTGTCATCGGTTGATTCTCCTCACTTACCTGTCTCTATCACCATGGTTACTAACAAGATCCACAACAGGGGTGCAGACGAAACTAAAACAAACACGGAAAAAGGAAAATGGATTGACAAACGTATTTGGAACAGCGACTTTGTGCAAACCTTTATTGATAGTAGCTGCTCTGATGATACATACAGCATGTTCTCTCAGGCTGTATCCATTATTGAAGTTGATATAAACAAAGCTCTTACTTTATTCACTAATGCACTGTTGCGTTGCAGCCAGTGTATGGTGAAACGTATTTTCGTTGGAGGTGACGTCAGAGATGATGTACTATGGTTTGATGCAAACTGCAAACAAGCGAAACTTAAAGCTAGGCGTTCACTGAATGTCTTTAGACAAACCAAAGATGAAGAGAACAGGAGACAATACGTAAGGGATAGGAAAGAATACAAAGCTTTAATTCGGAACAAAAAATCTAGTTATAAACGAGATAAAGCCAGGCAGCTCGCGTCCTATGGCAATGACAGCAAGACTTTCTGGAAGGAAGTAAGAAGGTTTGCAGGAAAAAGAAAAGTGGGTGTTTGTCCAGATATTACTGACCAAATGTGGTTAGAGCACTTTAAGCAGATTTTTGACGTAGAAGTAGGTAATCAAAGTTATGAGACTGTTCGGAATCCTCATAAAGAGGAAACCTTAGATGTAAATTTGGATGAGTTAAACAGTCCTATTATAGAAAGTGAAGTTATTGATGCTATTCGAAAATTGAAAAACGGGAAAGCATGTGGAATCGATGAAATAATGCCTGAAATGTTGAAACAAATGGGTAATACTGCAGTTGTTTTCCTGACAAAACTATTTAATACTTTGTTTGATAAAGGAATTTATCCTGACGATTGGTCAAAATCAATAATTGTGCCTATTTTTAAAAAAGGTGATAACTCACTAACTGACAACTACAGAGGAGTCTCATTATTAAGTTTAGTCAGTAAGTGTTACACGTCAGTACTTAATCGAAGACTTAGTAACTTGGATTGAAGAACAGGGGAAACTGACAGAGTCACAGGCCGGATTTCGGAAAGGTTACTCAACTTTCGACCATATATTTACTCTAAATGCTATTGTAGAAAAATGTTTATCAAAAAAGGGAGGTAAATTGTACGTTTGTTTTGTGGACTTAAAAAAGGCCTTTGACTCTGTGCGGCACGAACCACTTTTTGATGTTTTACTGAGATACGGCGTAAACGGTAAATTTATAAAGGCAGTTAAGGCAATATATAGCACTGTGTTGTCTTGTGTTAAAGTTAAAAACAGGTTAACGGATTGGTTTGAATGTTTAGTTGGTTTGAGACAGGGTTGTATCCTCAGTCCTGTTCTTTTTTCTATATTTATTAATGAAATTGCAGCTGCAGTAGATGAGAACGGATTGCATGGTATCCAGTTGTTACCCGGCCTGGTAGAATTATTTGTACTTTTATTTGCCGATGATATCGTCCTTCTGTCCGATACTGCCATGGGGCTACAAAATCAGATTAATATTTTAAATACTGCTTGTAAACGGCTATTCTTAAAAATTAACTCTGATAAAACAAAGGTAATGGTGTTTCGAAAAGGGGGATTTTTAGGTAAGAACGAAAAATGGACCCTGGATGGGAGCGTACTTGAAGTGGTAAACGAATACATTTATCTTGGATTTATGTTCACAACGAAAATGAGCTTAAACAGAAGTGTTAGCGCTCTGGCAGTTAAGGGCAGAAGGGCTTGTGTAGAATGCATAAAATTTATAGGTAAATTAAATGACATTACCAAAATTTGCTTTTTCAAAATTTTTGACTCACAGGTGCAGCCAGTTTTGATGTACGCCTCTGAAATGTGGGGCCTGAATAGACTGGACAGTATTGAAAAAGTCCACACATTAGCTTGCAAGCGTTTTCTTAGAGTACCTCTGAAAGTGCCAAACAGATTTGCCTATGGGGAACTGGGGAGATACCCCTTGTATATCAATAGTGCAGTTCGATGCATCAAATACTGGTTAAAGTTGCTGCAAATGGATGGATCAAGACTACCAAAACAGGCTTATTACAAGCTGCGAAGTATGGACGATAGAGGCAAAGCATGCTGGGCAACACTAGTAAAACAGTCTTTGTTTAAATTAGGGTTTGGATATGCGTGGATTAACCAGGGCGTAGGATGTGAATCTGCTTTTGTTTCAATGTTTAAACAGAGAATGATGGACCAGTATGTACAAGAATGGAACTGTTCAGTGAGAGAGAAAGATATGTATAGAGTATACAATTTATTCAAGTCAGATTTTATATGTGAAGAATTTTTTGATTTTTTGGACATCAGATGCTTTAGAGATGGTCTTGTTAAACTTCGCATCGGTGTATTACCTATTAATGGGTCATCTTTTAAGAGATCTATTTATAACAATGTTAATATGCTGTGCATCACATGTAATGAAACTGAAGATGAAGCTCATTTTATTCATCACTGTCGTTTGTACAAAGATATTAGGATGAAATACTTACTCGGCATTAGTGAACATTACACGGCGGTATTACGTAATGGATCCACTGAGCAGATTCGCAAATTGGCCTTTTATGTTTTCTACGCATTGCGTCAAAGGCAAACGTATATCGATCATATTTTATAGAGCATTGCATGTAAATATTAAGTTGTCGTAATTATGACACTCATTTTCAGAACAGAAGACGCGGATGGGTGTCATCGTCGCCATGACCTTGGACGTTTGATAATTGTTCTATTTTGCATTGGGTTTGCTTGTATTGTTTTTCATGTATTGTATTGTGACCCCTTTCTAAGGGCCAGTGCCTTCAGGAAATAAAAGTTCGTTCGTTCGTTCGTTCGTACCTCTCTGTGGACAGGTAGGAAAGATCTAATCTCCCCTTATCTGTTGCCGGTGGTTAGAGTTGGCAGAATTGTGTCATACAAGATACAGGTGTCCATTTCGCTGTGTACTCATTTCGTCAGTGTATCAGCTGTAGCGTGTTGCTTTGAAGCGAGTACTCGCGAAAATAGGCGATGGGTTCCGTTGCACAAGACCAAAAACAACCAATCCGTCACGTGATTCCGTCGAGTTAGAAAAATCGATAGTTTTTTGCGAGTAGGCCTACATCATGGCCGCCAACATTGTAGACTTACCCGCCTTTTTGATTTTAGCCTAGAATCTCTTACTACGCAGGCGCAGAACGTCTTATTTTTTTCCAACGTTGCTTTGTGAGGACTTGCATACGAAGCAACGCGAGTAGGTCACTCGCTGCGAAGCAACATGCTACTAGGCTTGCTGAAAATCAAGCGAATGATGATTTCCAATAGCACATTACATTACATTACATAATTGTTGCTTTAGGTCCAGCGGATTCTTCCGAGCCAAATCAGGACCGGACAACCCCCAATCCGCATAAAAGATCTGCTGAAACAACCCTAGTGGGAAAACTGACTGCCCTCCACCAGCCAGTCACTTTACAATAAAGACATCCCACGCAGGGGACGCTGAGGCTGCACTCTAATTTATCGAACCCCCGTTTACAAAAAACAAAATAGAATACAAACATCATTATAAAGTATCAACAAAACATATACATATAAAATGCCTACATTGCTAAATAATAACATCATAGCAAGCCCTAGTGACCACCTGGCAGAAAGCGTCCAATATTCCCAAGCAGATCCAACAGATCTCACACACAAATAAGGAGTCTTGTCCCGGAAGAGTTTTCAAGAAAAAAGGTAGGTGACTGGTCTAGCGAAGAAGAAGATAGTATAGCAGATTGATAGAACAGAGCAGGACTGAGAAAGAGCAAATGAGAAAGACAGCGACAGTGGGAATTTAAAGCACTAAATTTCCAGAAAGTGGGGATACTATTTATACTGAAACCCCCGGCACCCCAACTGGGGTTTCCAATAGCACAAGAAGATGCCTGGATGAAGTTCTCAGGAAACAAACATTTTCACGCAAAAAAACAAATATTCCCAAACTGACTGGCTGGCAACAGAATCCTATCCTATCCTATCCTTTCCCGTAATTCGGAGGTCGTAATAATAATAATAATGAATGGTACTTATATCGCGCAAATCTCACATTGTGACTCATTGCGCACCCACTCGCATTCGTCCATTGTACATCCTGTCATTACAACACACATGGCATAATATTACAATGAAATAAAAACAAAACTAATAAAGCAATAATAATCACGTAGAGGCACCACAGATGATTGTTTAACCGGCGACAGAAACGACAATGGATTTAACTTTTAGAAAGACAATAATTAATAGCCAAAATAATTTTTAACATTTTGCGTTGCAGTCTTGGTAGTTTTGAACTAGGTTTTAAATTAATCTTGTTTTTGTTGTTGTTGTTGTTGTTGTTGTTGTTGTTGTTGTTGTTGTTGTTGTTGTTGTTGTACTTCTTCTTCTCCTTCTTCTTCGTCGTCGTCGTCGTAATCGTCGTCGTCTTTTTCTTTCTTTCTTTCTTGTTCTTCTAAGTGTTCTTCTTAGTCCATTTCTTCTTCTACTACTACTACTACTACTACTACTCCTACTACTACTACTACTACTACTACTACTACTACTACTACTACTACTACTACTTCTTCTTATTTTCCCTGTGCTTCTTTTTCTTCTTCTTCTTCTACTACTACTACTACTACTACTACTACTACTACTACTACTACTACTACTACTACTACTACTACTACTACTTCTTCTTCTTATTATTTTCCCTATTCTTCTTTTTCTTCTTCTTCTACTGCTACTACTGCTACTACTACTACTACTACTACTACTTTTTTTCTTCTTCTTCTTCTACTACTACTACTACTACCACTACTATTACTACTACTACTTCTTCTTCTTCTTCTTTTTCGTCGTCGTCGTCATCATCATCATCATCACTTTTCTTCTTCTTAGTAGTATGTATGAATTGTTATTTTAGCTTTTTAATCAAATCTTTACAATGGTTTAATTGTGATGAGCAGTGTGCCTTACTGTAGATCATGAAACTGCGCTATTTAAATCAGTTCATTATTATTTTTTTAAAATTATTATTATTATTATTATTATTATTATTATTATTATTATTATTATTATTATTATTATATAGTAGTAGTAGCAGCAGTAGTAGTAGTAGGCCTAGTAGTAGTAGTAGTAGTAGTAGTAGTAGTAGTAGTAGTAGTAGTAGTAGTAGTAGTAGAGTTGTAGAGGCACTGTGGTCTAATGGTAGTGCTTCGGCTTGCGGATCGGAAGGTCCCGGGTTCGAGCCCTGGCCGGGCCATTGTGTTGTGTCCCTGGGAAAGACACTTTACTCCTGTTTTCCTACTCCTTCGGATGAGAGTATAAACCGAGGTCTAGTCTGTGTCGCATACATTCCATCATAACGGACTTTAAAGATCCTGACGCTCATGTCCTAGACGGGTGAGTGCCGGTGACAAGAAAACACCCAGCATGCACCTAGGTCCTTCGCCCCCATCCCTGGCTGCCCAGGATTGTGCTCAGTTGTCCGGGCGTCAGACCATGCGCCCAAAGGCTGCGGGTGGGCGTCTCGGGCGGCTTGAGTTAGATCCTGTATCGGCCAGCGCCTTGAGCAGCTCTTGAGCTGGAAAAGCGCTATATAAGAACGATTAAATAAATAAATAAATAAAATAAATAGTAGTAGTTCTTTCTTTCTTCTTCTTTCTTTCTTTAATCTTCGATCTGTCTTCCCACTTGAGTCGTCTGACCGAGTGAGCTACAACAGAAAGGGTGTGCTCGGACATGAAGAGAATTCTTTACCACGTACACGTGTTTTCATTTCATACGCCAGTGGTCAGCTAATCAGCTAAAAGGGCTAAAAAAATAACCCTGTCTTGGCAACAACATCTGAGGAGCAATAATTGGTTTATACACAGTACTGCCCCTTGCTATATGATTAGAAATAATTCGTTAATGCGTGATTGAAGCGGTAGTGTATATTAACGTGATTATTATTGCTTTGAGATTTTCAAAATGCCGCAAAGATACCACTGACCGAAGAGGTCAAAACCCTTTTGAACAGATGGCATCTTGTGATGACTATGTACTTCTATGTAACCAACTCTGTTCAGTTTGTGCAGCGATGTGTGGATGGGTGAGTCGGGTTGGATAGGGGAATGGGTATGTATAGGTTATTGATGAACAGAAAAAGAGGTGGGAGGACAACATTCGAGAATGGACTGGTTTGACACTGAACGACGCCACGAGGGTTGCTGAGGACAGAAAAAGATGGAGACCGCTGGTTAAACGATCATCTGTGGTGTTCCAACGACCTTTGAGTTACGGGATTGGATAGGTTAGAATAGGATAGGATTGATGAACAATGATTATTTAATTATTTTCTTTTATTCCTTTATACTACATCACTAGTCTTGTTTTTGCAGCAGTGGGTGGGGTATGGGAGTGGCGGTGAGTATAATATATATATATGTGTGTGTGTGTGTGTGTGTGTGGGCGTGTGTGTATGTGTGTGTGTGTGTGTGTGTGTGTCGATGTAGAAACGCCGTTACTATTAAACACTCTTTATACTCTACCTCGAAGAACGCAAGGCATGGGGATGGGGTGCTGCGGAAGACGTCTGGGTATTTCCTATGCCCAGCGCATCGCCAGCGGCGAGGTCCGGCAGGTCATCAAGCAGGCCATTGGCCATTGGACAACGTGATGACCTACTCACAGTGGTGGGGTGAGGGGCGGGAGGGCGGAGACTCCGATGGTACGGCCACGTCGTCAGATCATCGGGCCTTGCGGGGACCCTCCTGCAGGGCACGGTGCGGGGAGGTAGAGGAGGAGGGAGACCGGAGGAGAGGTGGGAGGACGGGATTCCAGTATGGACTGGCTTGACAGTGGTCGAGGCCATCGGGGTTGCTGGGGACGGAGAAGGATGGAGTACGCTGGTTAAACGATCATCTGTGGTGCCCCAACGACCTCCGAGTTACTGGATAGGATAGGATAGGATTGGATACTCTGTCTACGTTCTTTTGACGGCCCCGTTATTTTGACATCAAAACAATGTTCCGTTAGGGTTAGGGCTGTGTTAGCTTTAGGCTAAGGGTTGGTTAGAGTTAGGGTTAGGATAAGTTTCAAAAAATGGTCAAATTGAAAAAAAAAGGCAACACAACATGTGTCGCGTTTTATAAAAGTTATAACAGCGTTTTTACACGATTGTGTGTGTGTGTGTGTGGGTGTGTGTGTGTGTGTGTGTGAGTGTGTGAGCGCACGCGTGTTTGTGTGTGTGTGCGTAAAGGCTTGGAGGGAATTAAAAAGGGAGAGGATGGGTTATTTAGCTAATGTCTATGTTTACGTCTGATTAGTAATTTCTGGATTTATTTGATTTGTGTATATAGTAGTAGTAGTAGTAGTAGTAGTAGTAGTAGTAGTAGTAGTTGGCGGCAGGGATAGCTCAGTGGTCAGAGCGCACGACTTGTGTGAGTGCGTCGTGGGCGATGTGGGTTCGAACCCTGACTTCAGCAAGCTATTTTGTGATTGTTGGATATTACGGGCCAGCGCCTTGAGAAGCTCTCTGAGCTTGTAAGTGCGCTATATAAGAGAAATCTCTTGGTTTCTTTTAGTAGTAGTAGTAGTAGTAGTAGTAGTAGTAGTAGTAGTAGTAGTAGTAGTAGTAGTAGTAGTAGTAGTAGTAGTTTGTTTGTGCATGTTATTAATCTTCGTGTATTTATAAATAATGACTGTTCATATTTCGTAAGCACTTGGATGGCTGTTCATATTTCGTAAGCACTTGGATGGCTGTTCATATTTCGTAAGCACTTGGATGGCTGTTCATATTTCGTAAGCACTTGGATGGCTGTTCATATTTCGTAAGCACTTGGATGGCTGTTCATATTTCGTAAGCACTTGGATGGCTGTTCATATTTCGTAAGCACTTGGATGGCTGTTCATATTTCGTAAGCACTTGGATGGCTGTTCATATTTCGTAAGCACTTGGATGGCGCGGTAGTGCTGTGGTTTGGGCACTCTCTAGCAACGTTTCATGCTAAGGAACGTCGGGAAATATTAGGACTTGGATGAGCGACCACGCTCGCAAAGTAACCACTTCACGACACCTAAAGATTGAAACAAGCGCACCACATACCCAATTCCACCCAGCTGTGAATGGGGACCTGGATCTGTAGGTAAAGGAGCGAGGGAGAGATGATAAGCTGGACTAGAGAAAAGAGAGGTTTCAAGCACTTCCCTCCCCAAAGACCGAGCGAGAGATTACGAGAACACCTTTACCTTCAGCTTTACTTGGGAACTCTCTCTTCATCTTACAGCGGTCCAAAAGGGTGAGCGTGAACATCAATGGAATTCTTTGACCACGTTCACGTGTTTCATTTTCTTACGCCAGTGGTCAGTCAATCAACGATAGGGATAAATAAAAAAAATACAATAATTTTTTTTTTAATTGTCTTGGCACGCCCTCTGACGAGCAATAATTATTTCATGTGAATGGGCGCAGTGCGACCTCTGGTATCATTTATTAGTGCTGTAGTATAGCTAAACATACTAACCCATAAAGACTGTTAAGTTCATCTATTCACCAGGACTATTCATAGTTCTTAAAGCACTTGGAAACTCTCTCTTAATCTTGCACAGGTCGAACAGTTGTCTCCATGTTTCTTAATAGGATATGAATTATCAGGTGGATATTTTACCTGTTTTTGTTTGTTTGTTTGTTAAACCGCTCTGTATTTATCCAAAATTAAGTTTGTTCACCCTGACATACATGTTTAACCATTGAAAAATCTTCCCTTCCCAGAGTAAGCTTTGGGAATCTGAATAGGATGACCTATTTGAGTAAAGGTATATTCGCCGCCTTGAAAGAAAGCCTTTTGTCGGAACCCAAAAGGGGACGCACTACAGAATACAGAAAGTATTCCACCAAGTGACAACAGTACGCTTTGCACAAGGAATTCGCTCCGGTGCTGGTGAACACACGCACACACACACACACACACACACACACACGCACACACACATACACACACACCCCCACACACACATACACATCCACCTCCACAGGTACCCCATGATCATCACACATACCTCTCATATATGCACAGCACCATTATAAAATTAAACTTAAAAGCTTGTAGTTCCAGTTCTCGACCTCTTGGTTCACAAAATGCTTCTTTTTTTCACCCCAAGGGATTGTTCTTTTTCGTGGAATCTCTAAACCTTTATCCTCCTGTCCTTGAAATCTTTTTTTTTTATTTTTTTTTTAAAGTGTAGTGACCCAGTTTTGGCAACCGACTTTCCGTGGCATCTCGTTACTGCACCCATTAAAGGTGCTGACAAGTTCAGCGGTTGACATCTTTCAGCGAGTAATGGCTCGGCTTTCAACACCCGACGTTACTTCTCGCCTCATCACCATGCTACGTCCGTTGTTTAGACGAGATGCACGCGAGTGTGTCTAGTCGGAGCGTTGTTCTCTGGGGCACGCTTGCGTTACGAAGACAAGATTTAAGATTTAAAGAGACTTAAAGACTAACATTTTTATTTTATTTTCCCTTCAATAGAATAACATATTTTGCGCAGTGAGATATACATTCTACCTTTCAATGTGAAAGGCGTCTGTGACGAGGTTAAACGGTAGTAAAAAAATATAGGTAAAGTTTGGTCTTCGACGAAAAAACAAACTTTTAAAGGGTTAAGATGCTGACAGATAACAGTGTTTACAGGCACAAATTGATGTGAAATATCACGTTTTAACGATTCCGCACGTCTCAGGTAACGCCAGGTTTCCAGACTTTTTTTTCTTTCTTTGACAGATTTGCAGAATGTAGTACATTTGGCAATTTCGGGGTTCCTAAATACCCACACTAGTGCATAAAAGACATGTAAAAATAGGTACAGCGAACATGGGCAGAGCTCAGATTACTCAGAGGTGAGAACAAAATGCCAAGGATTACCATCGCCAAGGATTTTGATCCCAATGAGGTAAGCGTGCACGTGATTATTCCCGTGGTACGTGATATTAAAACAAGTGCCCCAAACATACTAATGACCCGTGAGGTCAAAGCCCTTTTGAACGGATGACATCATTATTGTGTAGAGAGAGAGAGAGAGAGAGAGAGAGAGAGAGAGAGTATGTGTATGTGCGTGAGTGACAAGTGGGTCGGTCGTTCGAGATGTCATTTTGTAAACTCTGTTACTATTTTATTGTATTAACTCCGCATTTTATATATTTTAAGGTTTTAAGCTTTTCTTGACGTAGTTTTACAAACGTTATATGTTACCATTTACTTCATTCTTGTATATCTTAAACTTGTACTATTTTTGTATAAATGTACTGCCTATGATTGCACGTACATTTTTATGTCTAACAGTTTGCTGTAACTTTCTTTTGCATTAGTTTGTTATGTACATGTACTTTGTTTCTGTATTTTTATTGTTCTATTTTTTAATGTAAGGTAGTAGTAGTAGTATTAGTAGTAGTAGTAGTAGTAGTAGTAGTAGTAGTAGTAGTAGTAGTAGTAGTAGTCCTATATCTTATGTTTTGAAGAGGATTTAGATCTAGACTATCAGCCTGGTGAAACCATTGATGATAGCATGTTTTAATTCCCGACAAGGATTACCAGAAGGCGCTAACGGGTAACAGAAAACTGTAACAAATGTCTTTCGTCATCAAACAAAAGCAAAAGTGCAATAATGCAGAGTGCAAGGCATTGTTTGAACCGAATGTCAAAACTTCAGCCTGCCTTCGATAATAATAATAATAATAATAATAATAATAATAATAATAATAATAATAATAATAATAATAATAATAATAATAATAATAATAATAATAATACTAATAAAGTAGGCTTTGTTTGAACCGAATGTCAAATTTTCAGCCTGCCTTCGATTATACTACTACTACTACTACTACTAGGGCTTACTACTACTACTACTACTACTACTACTACTACTACTACTACTACTACTACTACTACTACTATATTTTTCTTTTTTTTTGAGTAAATTAATGTCCCCGGACACATTAAGCGTATAGGGGACCCATAATAATAGTAATAATAAAGGAGGCTTATATAGCACGGCACCCCAGCTCAGGGCTGGGTTCACCGCTTTTAACATAGGATATATATTAGATAGATAGTACAACGATCAGAACAAACATATGAACAATAAAAACTAAGTATGCAAGCATTCACACCAACCACACTCGAAAAGCATACAAGGGAACATAACAAATACAATACACTTCACATGCATAATAAAAAGTATTATATATATTATATATATAAAGTGTATACACGGCTGTAAATATTTATACTGTTTTTCCTCCTGGGCCTAACCGGGCATATAAATAGCTGTGAATAGGTTTTTGCTATTCTATTTCTGTCTTTTTTGTCATTTGTGTACAAAGTTGTAAATAGTCTATTTCTGTCTTTTTTTTGTAATTTGTGTACATAATTGTAAATAGTTTGTACCTTTACTGTTCTGTCTTTTGGTATATTGTAGCAAAAGCGATGTTTTATCGAGTGCATGTATTTAAATGTAATGACTATGTAAAGCGTGGTGAGTCTGGTCATAGGCTGGAGTACCCGCTATATAAAAATCCGTTATTATTATTATTATTATTATTATTATTATTATTATTATTATTATTATTATTATTATTATTATTATTATTATTAATTATAAAATACGAATGGCATATTAGATAATAATAAGATAATAAAATCTGAGAATTCACCATACAAATTTAAAACATAACTAAAAAATGTGTTGCATCTAACAGTGATTAATTAATACAATGATTGGATAAAAAGACAAGACCCGCCCACTCCCTGTGGCAGATATAAAATCTAATCAGTAAAATAATGTAGAAATTAATGCAAAAGTATAAATGTACAGACTATTTACATGTCAAGTCATGGAGAGCACCCAGCCGGCATCCGTCATCGGTCGGAGGGTGAGTCAACCAGGATAGTACAGTTTGAAGAGATGGGTCTTGAATGCGTTTTTGAAAGCCTGGATGGTCGGTATGTTGCTGATGTGTGATAGGAGAGAGTTCCATTGTTTGGGAGCGCAGAAAGTGACAGATCGTTCACCGTATGTCTTAGTGCGTATCTTGGGAACAGAAAGAATGCGCGCATCTGCAGAGGAGCGAAACTGCCGGGAGGGTGAGTAGACAGAAGATCAGTGAGATATGAGGGGCAGGAGTCAGAGAAGAAGTTGGGGGCCGGGTAGCTCAGTTGGTAAGAGCGTCTTGCTAGTAGCCGAAAGGTCGCTGGTTCGAATCCCGGATTGGTCAACGTGTGATCATATTATTTTCCACTTTACCAACAACTGGCCCGCTGGTGTCAGTATAAATCGGTCCAGTAGTCACCTATATGCGAAAGTGTCGTGTGACTATAATCTACAAACAACAGAAGAAGTTGTGGCAGAGAGTGGACAGTTTGTAGTCGATGCGGGCTTGAACAGGGAGCCAGTGAAGTGAGTGTAGCAGTGGAGTGATGTGATCGCGCTTTTTTGCTTTGAGAACTAACCTAGCAGCAGAGTTTTGGACCCTTTGCAGTTTATCGATGAAGTGTTTTAGGTGAACCTGACAGAAGAGAGTTGCAATAGTCTATTCGAGAGAGAACGATGGCACAGACTAATGTTTTTGTAGCACTAATAGTGAGGTAATGGCGGATGGAGCTGATCTGACGGATGGCGGTGTAAGCAGAGCGACAGATGTGAGAGATGTGATTGTTGAGAGACATGTCGTCGGAGAGAATGTAGCCAAGATTCCTAGCAGAGGGAGAGAACTGTATGTCAGAGCAGCCTACTTGAAGAGAAGTGGGGAGAGACGAGACAAAGGATGATTTGTGATTGTGGATAAAGAGTGCTTCTGTCTTGTCGTCATTCAACCTCAGCCTACTGAGTGCCAGGGTTCAGCCTGACACAAAAAAGCTATGGGCCATAGGGCCCCTCAGATCAAATTTCAATGGGCCATGATTTCAGCAGTAATTTACGTACATGGGCAGGAATAGCTCAGTGGTCAGAGCGCACGACTTTTGTACGTGCGTCTCGGGCGTGGGTTCGAATCCTGACTTCAGCAAACTATTTTGTGATTGCTGGATAGTAGTGGCCAGCGCTTTGAGAAGCTCTCTGAGCTTGTAAGTGCGCTATATAAGAGCAATCTTTCTATGTAAAAGATAACCTGGAGATATTATTACAGAAATTAAAACAAAATAGATTATTGTGAGTGTGCATGTGTTGTGAAGCATGTTTACCAACAAAACACTAACCAGAACATGGATCAGTATTTTGACTTGACTCGGGGCTCACACAATCATCTTGCGTAGGATTAGCGGCGGTAGACTGTAGTTTAACAGCAGCAAACGACAGTCTAGACTGTCCTACCTTAAGTGTAGGTGTTGTTGTTGTTGTTGTTGTTTGTTTGTTGTGTTTTTTTTTTTTTGGGTGGGGGGGTGGGGGGGGGCATTTTCAAAGCGGCACAAAGAAAAACACAAAATCCTCCTTGCACGGACACAACATACGCGCAGACGATAGCAAATTCTGATTTGGAAGAATCGTACAACACTTCTTATTGGCTGAAAGATCAACATCCGGGCCCTCATAGCCAATCGCTGAACTTGCCTTAGCAAAAGCACGTTTGTCGCCTCCAATACAGAGCACTGTTATTGTGGTGGCGCACTGGTACCAAAAATCGAAGCGCCATTCGGCCCCTGGCAAGAATTGTAGATGGGTCATTTTTAATTTTTATGCGTCAATGGCGCAGGGCGCGCTAGTAAACTGATCCCTGGAGTGCCATCCATGACTTGACCTCACCAATGCACTCCCGCACGGTCTGGACAGCGAAGCTAACCAGAAAAGGATGGGTAGTTTTGTACAGCTGTGTGTTATCTGCAAACGACTGGTTCTCAACAGCATGCTTTTCGAGCAAGAGGAGCTGTGGCTTGGTTGGTGTACATTATGAACAAAACAGGGCCTAAAACGATTTAGTTCATAAATCTATTGTTAGCTCACAGGACAGAGCCGTCTTCTTGCTTTTATTCAGTTTGATCCCGCGACCATAACAATAAAGTCGACCAAATGTCCAAATTCTTACTTCTGTTCAGGAAGTTTGCAAAACCTGGCAGTCTCCACAAGAGCCGACATTTCATTGCTAGCGGCAAAGGAAGTACGTTGTCAGTTTCCGATCACAATAGACTTCTGTCAACGTGACGTCAAATGCAGCTTTTCGTCAAATTAATTGCACCTGCCGAGAATATTTATATAATGTCAAGGGCGAAGGCGTTAAACTTGTAAGTTTATTGAGAATTAAAATGTGCTACAAACTTGTCCAGTGCATGAACTACTTTGTTGTGATGCATTGTTTTGGGAACGTGTTGTGTGAAGTGGTCGTTAACATAGGCCTATTAAGTAGCAACAACACATCATTTTTTCGAAACCCCCCCAAAAAAATTTTTTGGCCTAAATTTAATAAAGGATAACATGCATATTGCAAAACAAATTCATTTTTTAACATAAGTCGAACACTTTTTTTTATAGCCATTAAAGAAAAAACGCCGAATCAACATTTTTAGCTCTTTTTCCATTTTAGGTGACCGGCCGATGGCCTGCTTATATATTGGACAGAATGCTAATTTAACGCTTTAATAAGTTAGTCCTCGATGTGATCTTTGTAAATAAATTAAAAAAAACCTCAAACTTAATGTATCATGCATGAGAAATTATTTGTATTTTGAAGCACTGACCGTAATGTAGTAGCCATGTTTTGAAGTGTGTAAGCATAAAATAGGCCTATCATTCAGAGTTATTAGGCCTATCACTCAGGGATAACTCTATTTGTCATCACGGATGACAACTCTTGGCATGTTACGGTCGAATTTCAAAATGTTTTTTCCTTTGACATGGAAATAGTGCATTCAATTATCTGTACACAAAGTTTTAGCGAGGGGTCTTATTATTTAACTAGTGGTTTTGTACCCTGGCAAGCCAGGGTACACAGGTTCCCATACCCCACCCCCATATCTCCCCGTCCCCCCCCCATGATGGCTCACCATACCCCCATCAATACACCCAAACCCACTTGATACCTCCCCATACCCCCTTGATACCTTCCGTACCCCCTTTGTAACCTACCTGTACCCTCCTTGATACTTCCCCTTGATCGTTTCGCAGGTATGGATGAAAGGAATAGACCTTTCTTCTTTCTTAGGTAGATTTGTGTCCCCGGACACATTGAGCGTATACAATCACCATACCCCCTTATATATACCCGTATCCCCGTTATGCCTACCCATGCCCCTTTAAACATACCCGTAGCCCCCTTTTACCTACACGTACCACCCCATCCCGATCCTTGGTAATAATAATAACAATAATAATAATAATAATAATAATAATAATAATAATAATAATAATAATAATAATAAATATAGAATAATACAAATAGGAATCATAAAAAACACCAAGGTTTTAAAAAAAATTGATATAAGATAATAATAATAATAATAATAATAATAATAATAATAATAATAATAATAATAATAATAATAATAATAATAATAATAATAAATAAGTTAAAAGTAAAAAGCCTAAATTAAAAAGAAAAATATCCATATTGTAGAGTAAAAAAAAAACATTAAAAAAAATATGGCCCACGGGAGATTCGAACTTGGGTCTCCTGCATGGTAGGCAAATGTCTTACTAAGTCAGCCACGAAGTCTTGGTTTTAAAATCATCAATTTTTTGGTCTATATGGGAAAACATGCTGAAACCTCGAATCGATTTTTAATTAATCAAATTTAATTAGTTAAACACAAAATTTTGTAAGATTGGTGACATGAGTGCAAAAGTGTTTTGAATGGAAATAAAACAAAATTTGCGGTATTACAGAACGGCACGTTCTTGACACGGCCGGGTTGAATCGGAAGCGCGCGGAATGAGGCTATTGCAGTTTGTGGACATTTTGTTTATTTATTTATCTCAGAAACGGTTAAACGCTCGGTAAGGAAATGTCGGCTATAACGATTTCGCTGGTTCTGAGCACACAGCAGGCCTATCCGTAGCGCCCAGCACCTGCCCAGATCAGCGTCCATACCGGACAAACTTTATAGTAGAGGCGAAGAAGGACTTCCGGCTAAGCAATTTATATATATAGATAACAATTATCACGATAAAACCCGCTTTTTCACTTGCCATTTCAGCTACCAGAACACGGACGTCTCCTTTTGCAAAAACCCCGAAGCTACAGGCTTTCATTAATAATTATTGGTTAAATTTATTTATTTCTGATAAGTTTTCGCTTAGAAATAGCGCGTAATTTCATACTGCTGTTCTGTGGACACACTTTGGGATAACTCTATTCGTCATCACGGACGACAACTCTTGGCATGTGTTGTTGCTATATTAAAAGCTTTGATGTATATATTGTTTCGGAAAATTTAGGTTTATTTTTATTTTTTTTTAAATGTTATTTTATTTTATTATGTGTGTGTTTGTGTGTGTGCGTGCGTGTGTGTGTCTGTGTGTGTGTGTTTGTGTGTGTGTGTGTGTGGGCATGTTTACACGTTGTTATCTGGACAAACCAGTGAACATCCACATAACTTGTTTTGACAGACCTACTTGTTTTGATGTCAGAACAATGATCCGTTAGGGTTAGGGCTGGGTTAAGATTAGGGTTTGGGTTCGAACACTTAAAAGTACTTAAAAAGGGGGACGAAATATGGCCCATTGTCAGCACAACGTATGTGGCGTTACAGGAAAGTCATGATAATACTGTGTACCCTAGGCTGTGGGTGTGTGCGTGTGCGTGTATGTGTGTGTGGAACGCGGAAAGCGTCAAACGCGCGTGCACGCGATAATGCACACGCATTTGCCCACCCATCTAGTAGCTCATTGGTTAAAAAAAACCGTCACGCCAAACTGCACAAGCGCAAATGCACACGCCATTGCACATGCAATTGCACACGCATTTACTTACACGTAACATTAAAACTGTTAATTAAATAGAATAGACCCAACGTTTCCCGGCGTGTCGTAAGAGGCGACTAACAGGGGTGATGTTAGCACGGCATCACTGGGCGAAAGTCTTCTACACAGAAGTCACCGGCCAGGGCGGAGGAACCTCACGTTACTACAGGTTCAACGACCATGTGCTCAGGGCCAAGGCGAGCCACACTGTATTCGTGGATTTCGGCTGTGGCCAACAGCCTGGAGAGGATTGGGCACCGCCAGGTCTTTTTTGCCCAAGACACACTACATGATGACACAACCCACTAATTCCATACCGGATCGGTCGTCGCCCGGGTCGTCACACGGCACAAGGACCGCGCCTTCCGTTGGCCACCAGGACGGAGGTGTTAAGTATGCTACTGATGGACAATTTAGCAAGATCCGCACGAGAAACAACATCGTCATAGGAACCTGGAATGTCAGGACCCTAACTGCGGAAGGAAAATTAGAAGAACTGGCCCACGAGTTGGACCACTATCGATGGAATGTTCTAGGTATCAGCGAACTGCGCTGGAAAGGCCTAGGTGAAACAACGACCGACAAAGGCCACAAGCTCTATTTCAGCGGTAGGGATGACAGGCATGAACACGGCGTTGGATTCTTGGTCCACAAGAACATTCTAGCCACTGTCATGGGTTGCCGCCCAGTCTCCAGTAGACTCATTACCATCCGCCTGAGAGCAGCCCCTTTCAACATCACCATCATCCAGGCCTACGCCCCAACATCAGACTATGACGACAGCGAAGTGGAGGATTTTTATGAAAATCTACAGGCGGTCCTTGACCAAGTGCCGAAGAAGGACATAGTCATAGTGCAAGGCGACTGGAATGCCAAGGTTGGCCAAGATGCGCACCACAACTGGGGAGACACATGTGGACCCCACTGCAACAACGAGACAAATGACAGGGGTCTGAGACTCTTGGAGTTTGCCCAAATACAACAATCTGGTACTGGCAAACACGCTTGGTCTCCACAAAAACTCCCGACGATGGACATGGCACAGTCCTGGCGGGGAGCATCACAACCAAATAGACTACATCATGGTCAAGAAACGCTTCAGATCAAGCATCAACATTGGCAGGACACGTACTTTTCCAGGAGCAGACATCGGAAGTGACCACGATCTCGTGATGATGTCTTTCCGGCTCCACTTGAAGAGAGTAAATACAGCAAAGTGCACTAGACTGAAGTTCGACCTGGACAAACTGCAAGACCCGGAGGTGGCAGAACTATTTCAGGCCACAATTGGAGGGAAATTTGCACCACTGCTCATTTTGGGGGCTGGTGAAGTAGATGTCAACACCATGACCACCACCTTCAACTCAGCTGTGACAGATGTCGCCACTGAGATCCTTGGCAAGCACCGACCAAAGAAGAAGCTGTGGATCACACCTGAACTTTTGGATCTGTGTGATAAACGAAGAGAGATGAAAAGAAAAGAACACCTCACAGGGAGCTGATGTCTACCGAAAAATCAACAATGACATCCGAAAAGGCAATGCTCACAGCAAAGGAGAACTGGATAGAAGATCAATGCCAGGAAATAGAGAACAGTCTGAACAAGAACAACAGCAAGAAGGCCTACCAGACTGTGAAGCGGCTGACAAGTGTCAAACAGCCCAAAGTCTCCACTATCCAAAGCAAGTCTGGCATATGCCTTACAGAAGAACAAGAAGTCTTGGACAGATGGACAGAGTACTGCTCTGACCTTTACAACCATACACCAAATGGAGACCCATCAGTTCTAGCATGTCCCGAGAACAGAGAAGAAGAAGAAATCCTCCCAATTCTCCGGGAAGAAGTTGAGGCAGCAGTGCAAGCGCTAAAGAAAGGGAAGTCAGCGGGAGTGGACAACATACCCGCGGAACTGCTACAAGCAGGAGGAGAAGCGATGATTGATGCCCTCACCATTATCTGTAACAAGATCTGGCAGAGTGGGGAGTGGCCTATACCATGGACCCAGTCGCTTGTCATCACTCTTCCCAAAAAAGGTAACCTTCAGGAGTGTGAAAATTACCGGACCATCAGCCTCATCAGCCATCCCAGCAAGGTCCTCCTGAAAATAATACTCAACAGGTTGAAACCCCAAGCTGAACAAATCATAGCTGAAGAACAAGCAGGATTCAGGGCAGGGCGAAGTACCACTGAGCAGATTTTCAACCTCAGAATAATCTGTGAGAAATACCTACAGCACCAACAACATCTATATCATGTGTTCATAGACTTCAAGAAGGCGTTTGACCGAGTCTGGCATGCAGCTCTATGGGCAACAATGAAAGTGTACAACATCAGCCCTAAAATTATTGAAGTCATCAAAAGCCTGTATGACAAGGCTACCAGTGCAGTCCTCCACAACAGAGCCATCGGGAATTGGTTCAGAACAACAATCGGTGTGCGTCAAGGATGCCTACTCTCTCCAACACTCTTCAACATCTTCCTAGAGCGCATCATGTCGGATGCTCTTGCAGACCATGAAGGCACAGTCAGCATAGGGGGTAGAGCAATCTCCAATCTTCGTTTTGCAGATGACATTGATGGATTGGCTGGAGAGGAACAAGAACTTGAACAGCTGGTACAGAGGCTTGAAACCACCTCCAAAGCCTATGGAATGGAAATAAGTGCAGAGAAGACCAAAATGATGACCAACAACACCAATGGCATCAATACGGACATCAAAGTCCAAGGCCAATCCCTCGACACAGTGCATAGCTTCAAATATTTAGGAGCCATTGTATCAGACAATGGGTCCCGACAGGAAGTCCTCTCCAGGATCGCACAAACAACTGCTGCCCTGACAAGGTTGAAGCCCATTTGGAAAGACAGGACCATCAGTCTACATTCCAAAGTAAGACTGCTGCGCTCCCTTGTCATCTCCATCTTCCTATATGCTTGCGAAGCATGGACCCTCACAGCAGATCTCCAACGAAGAATACAAAGCATGGAGATGAGGTGCTACAGAAGACTTCTGGGCATTTCCTATACCCAACACATCACCAACGACGAAGTCCGACAGACCATCACACAAGCCATTGGACAACACGATGACCTGCTAACAGTGGTGAAGAAACGGAAACTTCGGTGGTATGGCCACGTCACCAGATCATCAGGCCTTGCAAAGACTATTCTGCAAGGCACAGTGCAAGGAGGTAGAAGAAGAGGGAGACCGAAAAAGAGGTGGGAGGACAACATTCGAGAATGGACTGGTTTGACACTGAGCGAAGCCATCAGGGCTGCTGAGGACAGAGAAAGATGGAGTATGCTGGTTAAACGATCATCTGTGGTGCCCCTACGACCTTCGGGTTACGGGACAGGATAGGATAGGAACATTAAAACTAGGATTGGGAAATGTCCGGAAATACGTTATATGTACAAAAATAATGTAATGGAAATTGACAACTAATTTTCCACGTAACCCTCGCCACCCACCACCTCCCCCGCCTTCAACCCCCAACCCACCACCCCATCACCGCAATTAAATATAATAATAATTCACTTTGGTTTGTCTGTAAATAATATGAGAATTATCTCCCATCGCGCGCACAGTGGTCCTCAGTACAGCCACAGTGCACAGCTTACGATAGCTACAGGCGTTTTACGATGAGTTTTTCGTTCCAAGTTTTGTCATTCTTCTTCATTAACAGTTTGGCGTGCAATTGCGCTTGCGCAGTTAAGTTTGGCGTGTAAGTTTTGATCAACCAGCTATTAAATGCTCGTGCAATTGGGTGGGATTTTTGTCGCGTGCAATTTAGCACACGCATTTGACGCTTTCCGCGTTCTATATGTGTGAATTTGTCTGCCAGTATGTGCGTGTGTGTGGGTGTGTGTGCGTGTGTGAGTGTTACGTGTGAGACGCGCACGATAGTACGTGTGAGTATGGCGTACGAACAGGGGCAAACGCGCGATGAAAAGTAGCGATGCTTTGCATCGATACTATTCTCATAAGGATCCATCCGTTTAGGAAAGTATCGCTACTTTTCTCAAAAGGATCGCACATTTTCTCAAATGGAACGCCAAATGCGAAAGTATCGATGCTTTCTGAAAAAAAAGTACTTTGCATCGATACTTTAGCTCGAGCAGTTTCATCGCGCAGTTCCGAAGTTTACCGAGGCGAAACACACTGTTTCTGCAAAACTGAAATCGGTCAAGCTAATGAAATAATATACATGTATTTAATTATGTAACATTCCGCAGTTCCAATTGTCCTTTGCAGAGCAAATTAATTAATAAATATAATTTTTTCCAAATAGCTAAATATAAGAATTAATATTAGTTAATAAATAATATCTACATCCATCTTCCCGCCTCAAGTAACGCAACACGAAAGGAAAGCAAGCAGATTGGCGCGATTGCCTGTTTTGTGTTCCACTTTAGTTCCGATCAAACTTTTGGAAAATTTCCATATTGTGTTTTCGGAAGAACTCGGAAATGCGCGATGAAAAGGATCGATCCTTTCGTAACGGAGCGATGCAAAGTAGCGATACTTTTCAAAAAGTATTGATGCAAAGCATCGCTACTTTTCATCGCGTGTTTGACCCTGTTCGTACGCCATATGTGAGAGGCGCGCGATACGTCTGATCGTTTTGTTTTGCAAAGCATTCAATAACAGTGTGTATTTACCTTTGATTCTATTTGACCCACAGTGAGTGGGTGCTGAGGAATTAAAACATCACAACAGCTTGCGTGTGTCTGTGTGTACTTGCGTCTGTTTCTGACAATGCCTAGGTGTTTGTGTGTCAGTGTGGGTGCGATATAATGTCTACGACATCATGGTCATGATCTTTTAATAATTATTCTTCATATCTTATGTGACTGACTCTTATTTTTTTACTTGGAATTTGATATTTAATTATTTATTGTCCAGAGTTTAAGAGATGTGATTGCATTTCTAATAACATTTTCTGTTTTTACATTTCCCTATATTGTCAGTCTTATTAAGCTATTAGTACATTGTTTTAATGCGACTATTGTGTGAGTGATGTTTACTTCCAATTTCTTATTTTAAAATTTAATGAATTTTGTTTTTAATTTTATTTATTGATTGTATTATATCTATTGTATTGTGCGTGTGACTGTGTTTGATGCGCCTTGAGCAGACTTTTGTTTGATAATGCGCTTTATAAATAAAATTATTATTATTATTATTATTATTATTATTATTATTATTATTATTATTATTATTATTATTATTTGATTTTGCATTGTTTTTAGAAGAAGCTTTGTATAACGTTGATAATTTTCGTTGGTCGATATTGTTGGAGAATTTTCTAGGGTTACTTGTTTACTATCGATCGAAGCGTGTGGATAAATCTAGTGGTAACAACGAGACGCTTCCATCCTAAATAAGGTCATATGACGTATAAAACAGTGCATAGTTCTGATGACGAAATTTACTGATTGGTTATAATTGTGTCACGCTCAAATGTTCGAACGTTCTCTCGAGTATAGAGAGACTATATATGTACCGCACTGTTTGAGTTGAAAAGTGAAAAAAGTGAAAAGCGATTGAGCGATTGTATGCAGTTGTTGATGTACGCTGAATAAAGTTGGAAAACTTCATACGACTCCTGCCTTGTTGCTGAGTGAATAGGTTGCGTGGATAAACGAATCCGAGTTACACTTATCAAGAGGATTCAAGCATTGGGGCTGAATCAACTACTGATAAAACCCAACAACGATTGTAACAGTGAGAGAGAAAGAGAGAGAGAGAGTGGGTGTGTTTGTGTGTTGTTGTTGTTGTTGTTGTTGTTGTTGTTGTTTTGCTTTGCCAGGTATGCATATAACCAAAATTTTAGCTGGAACATACTTTCTTTGGTACTTCTGAGAAGGTCGCAGGGGGAACTGTTATTTAGTCAAAGCACGATGAGATGCAAGACTCCTCCCGCTCTGCGACTGGCGACTAGGACTAGGACGTGCTGCTTCTACTGATGATGATGATGATGATGATGATGATGAGAAGGAGGAGGAGGAGGAGGAGGAGGAGAAAAAACGAAAACGGTTAGATAAAGTAGAAGGCGCACCAAATTGTGGACTACCTAACTGAGCCACCGACCCTGTTTGTAAACGACTGGGGCAAAGCGTCCTTGATCTTACGAAGCTCCTGCCAGGACCGATAACCTTGCTCGTCTGGCTGATTACCGCCGTTGGTTGGATTGACCTTGAGGGAGCATTGAGAATCCATGATTGCAGAGGACTGTGGCCAGAACCGGTATAGTAGCATAGTCATAGATAGATAGATAGAGAGATAGAGAGATAGATAGATAGATAGATAGATAGATAGATAGATAGATAGATAGATAGATAGATAGATAGATAGATAGATAGATAGATAGATACATAGATACATACATACATACATACATACATAAGCCTACATGTACATACATACATACACACACATACATACATGCCTGACATAGATCGATGGATAGATAGATACATAGATAGACACATAGATAGATCGATAAATAGATACATACATACATACATAAGCCTACATCTACATACATACATACATACATACATACATACATACATAGGCCTACATGCCTGACACTCTGGATGAGATCGTCCTGACGTGTTTCTGGTTGCGTGTGCACGTTTTCTGTACTTCTCGTTCTTCTTCTTGTTTATAAACTTCTTTATTGTACCTGCCTGTTGCAGTTGTCTTTTCTTGTTTGTCTTGTCGTTGGTTCTTCTTCCTCGACATCCGTGTTTCCTTTGTCGCCGCCGCTTCTTTTCCATTGTTCGTTTCGAATGGTGTTTTTATTTTATTTTAATTTTTGTATATATATATATATACTGTGATAGCTGCTTGCCTGAATGTGTTTATTACTGGATGTATTTGATGATTTTAGATTGCTAAGCCCTGATTGTGGTTGTTGGTTACTGAACAGTCACAACGCTTTTTGATTTAAATTGTAATGATTTACGCTTGTGTAAATTCCTTGTTTGAGTTAATAATGATGTATTGTATTGTATTGTAATGTGTTGTATTGTGTTGTGTTGTATTGTGTTGTATTGTATTGTTGTCGTTCATTGCTTTTAATTTGTCATCGTTCCTTATTCCACTTTTTCTTCATTCCATCCATTTCGAAGTTTTATTCCTTTTTCTCCCCCTCTTCAATTCTCTCTCTTTCTCTGTCTCTCTAGTTTGTGTGTGTGTGTGTGTGTGTGTCTCTCTCTCTCTCATATTTAATGGGATGACATAGTCTTGAATTGAATTGTTCTTCTTCTTATTACTTAATTATGTATTTATTTTAGGACAAAGAGATGGGGCGGGGTCGTCTAATATTGTTTAAAGATGATAACGTGTGTGTGTGTGTTCGTGTGTGTGTGTGTGTGTGTGTGTGTTGTATAATTGCCAGTTTAATGTTAAAGTTTATGCATTTTTTTAATTTATTAAGGGGTACATTGGAAGACTTTCTAACTGTATCCATAACTTTAAAAAACAGTTTCAGAAAAGTTTCTCTCTCTCTCTGTCTCTCTCTCTCTCTCTCTCTCTCTCTCTCTGTCTCGCGCGCGCGCGCTCAGTTCAGTCACGAAAGTCGTTTATTTACCCAACCAACAACCTTACTCTAAATTATCCCCCCTCCCCCCCCCCATCCCACCACCCCCATATTATGAAAAAGACAACTATATTAATTGTTCCAAATATTCAAACATTCCTTCCTCCCTTCAGTCTATCATTTACGCCACGCCGTTAACTAAGATTTATTGACAACAATAAACCACCGGTTAGCAAATTGGGACTAATCAAAATATGTACACATCAAAAACAAAGGGATGGTAGAGGGAGCTTTAGGAGAACATACAAAGCGATACTCTTTCTCCATGTCTTTCTGTCTCTCTCTCTCTCTGTGATGTGGAGACTGAAACACAATGAAGCAAAAAGCAAAGCACCAAAAGAGACAGACGGAGAGGAAGAGAAGACAGAGGCCAACACAACCACAAACACACACACCCACACACGCACACACAGAGTTGTTTGTGCGATCCTGGAGAGGACTTCCGGTCGGGACCCATTGTCCAATACAATGGCTCCTAAATATTGGAAGCTATGCACTATGTTGAAAGATCGGCCTTGGACTTTGATGTCCATGTTGATGCTATTGGTGTTGTTGGTCCTCATTTTGGTCTTCTCTGCACTTATTTCCATTCCATAGGCTCTGGAGGTGGTGTCAAGCCTCTGTACCAGCTGTTTAAGTTCTTGTTCCTCTCCAGCCAATCCATCAATGTCATCCGCAAAACGAAGGTTGGAGATTGCTCTACCCTCTATGCTGACTGTGCCTTCGTGATCTGCAAGGGCATCTGACATGCTGCGCTTCAGGAATATGTTGAAACAAACAAAACCGACAAAACAAAAGTGTACCAAAACAACACGCAATTGTAAATTTCAATGCCATTTTACTACCAACAACAAACACAAGAATGTGACCAGACAATAGATTTTGTAGGGAAATGAAATGTACCTGATCAGTCACAATAACTGTGTTCCAAGAAATATCCGCAGCAGCAAATTTCAACAACAACGCACCACAATCGCCGGTATCTGAATGTCAGAGATGCCGTTTACGTTAGGTAAATTTAGAGTCCCCGACACGTCAGCGTAATGGAGACTGTTAAGAGATGCCGAATAGACATGCCGTTTACGTTTACGTTAAATAGATTAAAGTCCCCGGACGCACTAGCATATAAGAGACTGTGTTGTTAGATATGCCGAATAGCGTCGCTCTCTTGAATACTAGAATACCACAGGCGCCGGCCCAGGACAATGTGAACAGAGTCTGTACTCCTTGTATAACCTACTAGTAGTATAAGATTTCGCTCACCTTCCTCCACGGGTGCCTGTGTAGTACTCTAATACGTAGAGAGCCGCGCTCTTTAGAAAGACGCAGCTTTTACATGTGCATCGCACATATTATATCGGCCTATCACCAATTCTCGCAGAAGGACCAAAAACAAAATACATAAGCACAATACTAGATAAACACAAAATGGAGATAGAGGGAGGGAGGGAGGGAAAGGGAGAGAGAAGAGGAAGGAGAGAGAGAGAGAGCGAGAGAGAGAGAGAAGAGTTAGGGTTGTGGAGTTATTGATGGGGTGGGGTGTAGGAGAGCGAGAGGAAGGGTAGAAATAACATGAAAAATTGAGGAGGGTGAGATAGAAAAAACGGAGTGAGAGTGGGAAAGGAAAGGATAGAGTGGGGGGAGGGGTGGGTGGGTGGGTTGGAGGTAGGGGTTTGATACAGAGTGACAGAAAATAAGCGAAAGAATAACAGAGAGAGAGAAAGAATGAGGAAGAAGACTCAGATGGAGAGAGAGGCGTCAAAAAAGGGAATAAAAATGGATGGTGAGATTTCTTTAAAGGGGAGAAGAGAGAGAGAAGGAGACAGAGAGATAAAGAGACAGACAGGCAGACAGACAGGCAGACAGAGGGAAAGAGAAACAGAGAAGGAAGCAAGTAGTCACAGAAACGGCAAAAACATTTACACAAATACCCGTGAACAAAGAAACATAATTTTGGAACATAAAATCAAACATAAAATTGTCAACGTAATTAACCATTAACACTAATGTCAACTCCATCCAGCTAGACGCTCTCAGAATTTGCCAAATTATTACCATGACCAAACCAAGTTCGCAACATTGTTTTAAAAAAAAAAGAAATAAATTTTAAACAAGGGAAATAAAAGCATACAAAAACAATGTTGTCATGGCACTGAATCGCAACAGGTGAAGAGGCGGAGTGCAATGGCTGAACAATGGGGGTGGACGGGTTTGTGTTGGGGGTGCGACTTAAAAAAATACAATACAGCTACAACAACCAATGGCAAACAGACGAAGGAAGTGGGTGTGTGTGTGTGGGAGGGGGGAGAGGGTAGTAAAGGAGGGAGCTAGTTAGTTATTCATTGCTTACAGGGTCCAGCCGACTGCAAAGAGCCGAATCAAGACCACAAAATCAAGACCACAACTTTGCTGAAAGAGGACTCACCCCTAATCCGCATAAAAGATGTGTCGAAACAACCCTAGTGGTAACACTGAAGGCAATCCACCAGCCGGTCACTTTACAATAAAGACATCCCACGCAGGGGACGCTGAGGCTATACTCTAATTTATCGAAGCCCCGTTTACAAAAACAAAATAGAATACGAAACATCATTACAAAATATCAACAAAACACGTATATAGTAAATGCCTACATTGCCAAATAATAACATCATAGGAAGCCCCAGTGACCATTTGGCAGAAAGCGTCCAATATTTCCAAGCTGATCCAACAGACCTCACACACAAATAAGGAGTTTTGTCCCGGAAGAGTTTTCAAGAGAAAAGGTACGTGACTGGTCTAGCGAAGAAGAAGATAGTATAGTAGATTGATAGAACAGAGTAGGAATGAGAAAAAACAAAGGAGAAAGACAGTGACAGTGGGAATTTAAAGCACTAAATTTCCAGAAAGTGGGGATACTATTTCTACTGAAACCCCCGGCACCCCTACAGGGGGAAGGAGGGAGTGAGATGAAGGGGATGGAGAAGGAGGAAGGGAGGAGGGAGAGAGGGAGAGAGGGAGGGGGAGGGGGGGGGGGGGCAAGGGACGAATTTAAAATGACAGGGTATGGTTTCCAATGAATGCACATTGCAGTTTCGCGTCTGACAACCACCCCGTAGCAGATACGACAGATGTGGGATACTATAATTTTCGAATGTTTAAGCTACATTTTGAATTTCAAAAATATTAGCATGTTCTACCAAAAAATCTTGCCATACCTGTTCTAAAGTTTAGGATACTTAACCACAGAATGCCAGGGCGGAGAGGCAAATATTTTAACATTCCTATACACGAACGTTTATGTCAAAAATGTGATAGTGGCGATCTTGGTGACGAGTTTCATTATTTCTTTTTGTGTTCACATTTTTGTAATTCGAGAAGAGAATTATTAAAATCATATTATTATAGATATCCCAATGCAATCAAATTTCAAGAATTATTGTCGTCTAATTAAAAAGTCAGTATTATTAAAGCTTGTAAGTCTAATGAAATTTATTATTAAACAATTGTAACGTTGTTATCCCATGTCAAAAATTAATCTAGTTCTGACATTTACAGGTTATCATTACGTGTAACAAAAGCAATTTCAGTAGTTTGTCATTGATGTGTTTAGATTGAATTGTATTGTTAGTTATGATTTTTAGATGCTATCCCCAATCAATTTCTTTTTTATTCTTTTCCCCTCTCAATCGCTCCCACCCTCCCCCCCCCCTCCTTGCAATTCCTTTGTGTACATAAATAGTTTTAATTTTTAAAATTTAAAAAGTTATATAATTAATTATCATATTTATCATTTTAACCATGTCCATGTGCCATTAATGGGTTGTTCTGGAATAAACTTGGCTTGCCTTGCCCTGCCTTGCCTTGCCTTGATAAACATCTCATTCTCAGGGAAGAAGAGGGGTGAGTGGACTTAACTTGGGTCATCGATGTGCCAGGTGAACCGCTCTACCCACTGAGCTACGGTGGAGGGTCAAAGTTATGGTGCCGTTGGTAGTAAACTTTACGATCACCGCGAAGCGACGAAAAAAGTGTACACAACGATTTCAATTGTACATCAAAATGCCTTTAAATGACAGTAGATATTTAATGATATACAACTATAAAACCCTCTAGCCAAAACAAAATTGGCATTAAACACGTTTGTCACAGACATAATCATCGTACATTTTTTGTTTTGTTTTTTAACATTATAATGACGATAAAACTACAATAATAATATATAATCTAATAAAACAATATCGACAAAAATTTCCATTACACTGATTTTTGTTTCGCTCTTTCGCTTCTTTCGTTTTAAACAAAATAATATTTCCCGTAATTCATTATTGTATTAATATAATAAAGCAAATATTTTATTTATTTCTACCAAGCTAAAGATATAAAATAAGATAAGACAACTTTATTCAGGTTGTACACTAAATGCTATGAACATTTAAAAAAAAATTGTTACTTGGTTGAGATTGGACGATCCAGCCTACCTGCTTCAAAACAGACCTAATGAGTAAATAGGCTTGCTCGCAAAGTAGACCATCTAATTACAGATTTAAATGCGAAGTAAATGATTTCTTTGTCAAGCAATTGGGGTAAGGGAAAGACACGGCGGGACAATCAACATGGACCATACACACGGCACAATGAAGAAGCATAGGCTTTGAACCAGTTAAAAAAACAACAACAACATATCAGTACAGGCCTTGAAAACAGAACATCAACGCCAAGCGAGGGCCAGCCCCGTCCTGCGAAACACTACGTCACCAACCTGACATTGCTTCCTGAGAGACTGACGTCATGTCCTGAGAAAAGTCAATTCTACATCACAAAGTACGTCACGCCATTTTTTTTTTTTTTGGTGTCGTCATCGTCTACGTCACTGGCATTTTAGCTATCAGTGCGTCCTGACAAAGTCCTTGTCCTTGCATTTCCGTCGTTGCCTCTCCCTTTTGAGTTTTAACACAAGTATATCAACTAACAAGTTAGTATCTCGTATTGCCACCAGTCGACGTGCGGTGGTCCCGTTTGGCCACAAGCTGGAACGGGGATATCCGAAACCTAAAAATAGAATAGAGAATTCTGGGAAATCTGTTCTCGCGAAGATGTGCTCGCTGAAATGAAACGAAAGTTGGGAGAGGAACTGCATATTTCTGGTAGTGAACAAAGGCAGAAACTTGTCAGCAGTATTATCAGCGATGGAGTTATAATGGACGAAGTGCTCCATACCTATGAGGTTGCCTTTGCTCGAGCAAAGAAACTAAAGAAGGATTTGGCCGACGTCATTTCAGAAAAGGATTTCTCTACCCATAATTCCCCTGGGTTTTGAAGTTTCTAAAAAGTTATTTCAGGCCGATGACGCTTTATGGAGCTCAAAGCATGTAAAGGGAAGCAACCGGTTGTACGCGCACGTCGATAGAGACATAGAAGAGAGATACTAACTTGTTAGTTGATATACTTGTGGTTTTAACTATAGACCAAGTTGGAAACAAAATCGAACCAAGAGTATTAACTTTACAACTATCGTTGTACTGTCTCTTAAGAGCTGTACACAATCTAATCTATAATGAAACACAATAATGAGACATTCTTGCAGTCCTAAAAGGCCGATTGTATGCTCAGTCTCTGAACACTATTCTGAAATTTTGAAACACTATTATTACCTGTGTATTCCATTTTAACACGCATCAATGGGTTTCTTTCTACGAATGTAAAAACATACATGATAAAATCACCCACATTTGGAGATCAACATCCCCCTTAAAATAACTACTTGCTCTTTTCGCCGTCTTCTTCTTCTTACCATAAAAACAAGTGTTCCTAAAACCTTTCGGTCGTAGGCGAGAGAGGCGATTGGAACCTTCTTTTTTTTCTGGGCCAGCTTAATGAGGGCGGTGTCCATTTCCTCTCCTTCGCTGCCTGGTCTTCCCCGGTTCTAAGCAGAGCCAGGTCTACCTACTCACACCTACGAGCGCTGGGGTGAGTTGAGCGCTTGCTTCATTCTGTTTGTGATGTGGTTTGGTGGTCGCCTTTCCAAGTGAAACGTTTCCAGCGTGTGCCCAAAACCTCGACGCTACTACTCCACCCAGAGATAAATGTTATTGTATTTCATCTCTAGAACCATCTGGGCACGAAGGAAACCCCCTTGCCTGCCAGCAATCCGTTCAATATATACAGAGAGGCCGAAGCAATGTAGACAAAAAACATGCCTTTGAAATCAATCACAGCTGAGACAACATACAACACTAAACCAATCTGAATTGGGTAGTACAGGAAATGTATCATTATCTGGTTTTTGGTGTGTATGAATATATGCAGAATACAAAGGTCATAAAAAGGTCTCTGGGCTGCAGCTGACCTAAACATCGTAATTTTGGAAAACTTACCACCATCTGAATTTCATATATCAGATATGAGTGTTCAGAACACAGATTGCCGAGTCATTACTGTATTGCACTTTTTGTTTTTTTTTTTTCCGTTTTTGTCCGAGTTTTGCATTGATTTATTTTGTTGGAGCCTTATCGTGTTGGTATCGGAATTAAAAAAACACAACAACTTTAAGTTAGTTTTTTCCACCAAAAATGTATGTCGATGACCTCACTAATGTCCACTTTGATGAGCTCAACATTCGTTGCTCATACTGCGATAAGTCAGTGTATTCCCTCCAGAAAAGCCTGTTCATGTTTATTGACTGGAATAAGCAGAGCATTTTGTCATCGATATAAACCAAAGAAACGATGACGACAAACACAAAAAGCAAACACGTCAGTTAATTGACTGCCGACGTGGTACGATCTCGTTGGTAGTCGATCTACGGTCAGCCAGCCAGCCCGGCAAACAGACACATACTGTACAACTTTGGTCGGTACCATTTCACAATCTCTTACAAAACATTACTGTGACAATATGCAGGCCTTTTCTCAGCACAGTCAGTCAGCCAGGCAAACGGACACATTGCCGACACATTGCCGTCACATTGCCGACACTTTAAAACTTGTCCGAATCCTTTCACAATCTCTTTTAAAAAAAAATAAATGAATAAATAAAAAGCAAAAAGAAACATAACTGTGACATTCAGTTTTGTTTTTCTTCTCAGGTTCCTCGACTGCCGCCGTGACGTCTCTGTTTCCGCTTTGGGATGTCGCTAAGGGTACTGTTTCCGGCACTTGGGTCAAGGTTTGCACCATTTTTGCCGCCCTTTGTGCCCTTCTTTTTGGAGGAGGGTCGAAAGCGCCTGCGCACTAAACGCTTACACTGGCGATGTTCGTGTCTGGGCCTGTCATCGCACTTTTCCATCAGTTTGTAAAACTGCTCCCGCACCGTACAGCACTTCTCTAAGAAGTGCGGGTACTTATCCGTGCACTTGCCGATTTTGGACGACAGGCGGGCCGAGATGGGCGGGGTCTTTGTAGGCGCGGCTCCTCCACCGCTGCTTGGGGGTCCTCCTGCGCCGTACGTGTATTTCATCTTGGCCTGCTGGAGGTCCATCAGCTTCCTGCAACACATCAGTTTATTTATGTATTTTCCACAGAATTAAAAAAAAAAAACTTCCATTTTATTAATTTATTTACGTATTATTTTATTTTCCATCGAAATTCTATAACAACAAACGCTTTACTGATGACAGTATTAATCTCGTTAAGGTCAAGGTGTTGGTTACGATCGAGACGCTCGCGATAATTACGAACGTTTTGTTTCGCAAAGCGTGCAATGATAGAGTTTATTTATCGTTGATTCTGTCCTACGTTGATGTTGAAAAAGCTTGGTATAATGTTAATTTGTTCGTCGATATTGCTGTACCAATATTGAGATCTTTACTGAGAATCGCTTGTTTACTACCGAAGCAAGGTTCGGGATCTATCTCTCGCAACAAGTAGTCAAATGTCAGGACATCGTAGGAAATATTCTATGCGTGTTTTTCCTGTGACAATCTTTGTTTGGATTCCTATCCTATCCTGTCCCGTAACCCGTCGTAGGGGCACCACAGATGATCGTTTAACCAGCATACTCCATCTTTCTCTGTCCTCAGCAGCCCTGATGGCTTCGCTCAGTGTCAAACCAGTCCATTCTCGAATGTTGTCCTCCCACCTCTTTTTCGGTCTTCCTCTTCTTCTACCTCCTTGCACTGTGCCTTGCAGAATAGTCTTTGCAAGGCCTGATGATCTGGTGACGTGGCCATACCATCGGAGTTTCCGTTTCTTCACCACTGTGAGCAGGTCATCGTGTTGTCCAGTGGCTTGTTTGGATTAATTGTTGATTATATCATTCTGGATTGTTCTAAGATTGTCTACACTGTACAGGGGGTGTACACATAGCAGATTAAGTTTTTCAATGCAGTTGTTGGTGCGGGTTGGGGCCGTGGTTGGCTGAATAATAAAGTTCCAAAACTTTATAACGAAGACTTGTGCCGGATTACTGAGTGAACGGGCTGCGTGGGTATGAACACCAGTTACAGAGATCCCATAATCTGTACTGAATCGACCTTTGACGTGTTAACAGTGTTCCCGTAACGTTTCTGTCGTTGGGGAGCGAGGCTTTTTAGGATTTCTCTTAGTCCCTAGGCCAGCTTAATGAAGGCGGTGCCCATTTTCTCTCTTGCTGCTTTACCTTCCCCCAGGTTCTAAACAGAGCCAGATATACCCACCCATTCACAGCTGGGTTGTTGAATCATTGGTGTCGTTTGGTGGTTGCCTTCCAAGTATGTTCACCCATCCAAGCACTAAATGCGAAACCTCGTTTCTTGACATGAAACATTTCTAGCATGTACCCCAACCACAACGCTGCTGTGCCACCCGAACAAGCTGGCAAATGGTAACCCACGTGGCCAAACGTAAACATTACAAATCAAATCCCTTCGCTATGGTTACAAGACGTACAAGGTTAGCTGTTCTAGGCCAGATGGTGCGTTGACCTCAGCTCATTGGGCCGCCCAATACTGCGGACAGAAATCGGGATCGACTAAAGCTGCCAACGTGCTGCGTTCCGTCCACTGTCTACCGTCACGGACCGCAGACTAAATGGCTGAAGATTGCGTGCATTTTTCTCCGCTAAGGACTGTTACCAGCCTTTAAATTTCATCGCGATTTCATCAATGACCCTAAGAGGGGCCGGGTAGCTCAGTTGGTAAGAGCGTCTTGCTAGTAACCGAAAGGTCGCTGGTTCGAATCCCGGATTGGTCAACGTGTGATCATATTATTTTCCCCTTTACCAACAACTGGCCCGCTGGTGTCAGTATAAATCGGTCCAGTAGTCACCTATATGCGAAAGTGTCGTGTGACTATAATCTACAAACAACATCAATGACCCAAGTTGTGCATGATCAAGAGAGGATTAAAATCTCTTCCAATGCATTTTCAGCAAGCTAAAGTTTGCCTCCTGTTACCATTGAGACGCGCACGATAGATCCTCTCATTTTGTTTTGCAAGCATGCAACGATAGCGTGTATTTACATTTGATTTGATTTTGCGCTGTTGCTAGAAGCAGCTTTGTCTAATGTTGATAATTTTCGTCGGGCGATATTGTTGAGTTTTCTGGAATTACTCGTTTATAATCGATCGAAGCTTCCCGATCTTACGGGTAAAAGCTGGTCGAATGATCTAGATTCATAAACATTATGTTACGTACATGTAAGACAGTGCATAGTTCGGTGACGAGTTTTATTTTAATTGGGTTTTATTGTGTCATTCTGGAATGTTCGAATTTTTCCTCGTTTTCAGAGATGTTATATAAGTAATGTATTTTCTGCTTATAAGGATGATCTTTGTAGTGATTTTCGGAAAGCGATCTTGAATGCAGTTGTTGATATTTGCTGAATAAAGTTGGAAAACCTTATACGACGACTCCAGCCTTGTTGCTGAGTGAACAAGCTGCGTGGATAAACGAAATCGAGTTACACTTATCAAGATTCAAGCATCGGGGCTGAATCGATCATTGATATATAAGCGTGTAACAGAGAGCGTGCAAAATGTATGCCTCATATGAAGACTTTTTGCTACGACTTATCGTTTCGCTGTGTATCGTTTAAAGAGGCGCGCTGAAAGTCTCTGTGTCACCAAAGTGGCACTTCAAATAACTCGGCAATTCTATCAAAGTATTCAATAAAAAGCTTTGTATGGGCTCACCTGATAACGTTAAGAACTTGGACGCTGCAGGATAACTGCCTCTTGGCCAGTTTGTTGCCCATCTTGCAGCAGTTGTTGGTGGTGGGCCGAAAAGCTTTGCCCTTCCGGCGACCTCTAGCCTTTGGCTCCTTGGTGTCAAGGTCAGAGTTTGACTCCGGACTGTAGCGAGCGTTGTCGCGATTGTTGTTCCTGTAGTCACGAATGATCGCACTGTCCACTGTAACACACGTAAAAAGCGTGCACGTTAAAGTAAAGCACTTTGTCCTTGCCTAAACCTCAATTTAGATTCCCGTACAAGTGAAGTCACCGTCTGCACACGCCACAAACGATAACACTGTCGAGATGCTCACTTGCAACACGCACGCAAACAACGTGCAATTTAAGAGAGTTTTAGACTCAAAACGTGAGTACATGATAATAGAGTTTCAGAGTGTAAAAACTAAAGTTCTTTTGTTGTGATTATTGAGTCTACTCTTGTACTCAAGAATGACAAAACTGCCACACGTGAATTGCGTGCAAATTAAAAAGCGCTTTCTTTTTACATTCAAAATCAACCCGCTAAACTATATAACATGAATATTCGTAAATTACTAAAACTTCCTCATCAAAATGTGAAGCTATTTTGTTCCCATTGTTGAATCCATGTTGTTATGGGAGGAGTGCCCACAGTAAAGAGTTTGCTGGAGCGTTGGGGTGGGGGATGAGGAGATGAAGAGGGTGTGACATATTGTACACTGAAACCGAACTACCTTAATTATATTGTAAGCTTAAAAGGACCACGAAATCACATATTTCAGCGTCACAGATTTCCTTTCGAATTCACAGTGAGTTGCATCACCTAACAAAATAATGATTACGAACAAAACACACACACACACACACACACACACACACACCTACATAAATACACACACACATACATACATGCATGTTAAAACGTAGTTCTTATGACTTTCATAAAACCCCACATACTTAGTTTTGACATTTTTAAAAGTTGTCTATTTTTTGAAGCTAACTCTAACCAAACCCAAACTCTAACCATAACAGAGAGAGAGAGAGAGAGAGAGAGAGACAGACAGACAGACAGACAGACAGACAGACAGACAGACACACACACTGTCCCTTTACAAGGCACGAACACAGGTCACACAGAATACAAACTTGCATTCCCATGATTATGGCATTAAATTAGTATTACCGTGTGTCCTAATTCCTGAATTTCATTAACATTATGCATGCTCGATCACCCTCACAGCCCATTAAAAGGGAGAGTACCAGAGGCTGTGCGTTGTTCAGGGCCAAGACAACGTTAGATATAGGCCATGGGAAGTCGTGAGAAATAAAAGTCAAAGTTAAAGTTGAAGGTCGTGATTAAAGCTGAAGGTTGTGATTAAAGTTGAAGACCGTAAATAAAGTTGAAGGTCGTGATTAAAGTTCAAAGTCGTGATTTAAGTTGAAGTCATGATTAAAGTTCAAGGTTGTAATTAAAGTTGATTATGGCTCGACGTCGCGATTACAATATCACTCACTTTCATCCGCACCTGTACCGTTACAATCAGTTTGTAAGGGAGAAGGGGGCGGGGAAGGAGAGGAGGAGAAGGAGAAGAACAAGATCAAGAACAAGATAGGGAACTTTTGGAACTTTGGAACAAGATAAGAAAAGTAATTATGGTAATCGGGGGGGGGGAGGAATGGGGGGGGGGGGGGGAGTCAGAAAAAGAGTCACAGGCGTTGTTGTATGTTGTGTATCGTACGCACTTTAAAGATCCCGGTGTTCATGGCCAAGACGGTCAAATACAAGAAACAAACCCTGCCAGCACACGCGCCTAATCCCCCTCGTTCTGGGTGGCGCTCCTCTGCGACTGCTGTGCTTTTGCCGAGAAAGCCAACCCGAACTCTATCCGCATAAGTGTAGCGGAAAGGGAGGCGACTGGTTGAGGCTTGGGAGAGAAATTGTCTACCTTAAATTTCTTGGTTAGACTAGCCTTGGGTGGCTCCGGTTGTGCAGAACCCTTTGGGGATGCCATTGGGTTATGCAGGACAAGGCGGCACGACATTTGTTCTCCCCGGCTGACCATTCGTCTTCTGCTTTTGGTGGTGAGCGGGACTACATTGTCGACAGGCATTTTATGCAAGTCGGTGGCAGCAGTTTTGTAGCGAAGTGTCGTGGCACTAGTAGCCGGCAAACCGGTTTACTACCAACCGCGCTTCACCGCCTTGCAGGGCAAATATTTTTATGTCCCTCTTTTGAGGGATAAAATGAAAATAACAGCTCCGGTTGGGCCGTGTTCACAATGTTGGTGGCCGAGAGACGGGAGTCAAATACCTCCGCTCGGCTACATAATTAACAAGTGTTATTCCTATCCTATCCTATCCTATCAGAGTGGTTGTCGTTGGGGCACAACAGATTATCGTTTAACCAGCGTACTCCATCTTTCTCTGTTCTCAGCAACCCTCATGGCTTTGCTCAGTGTCAAGCCAGTCCATTCTCTAATGTTGTCCCCATACCTCTTTTTCTGTATCCCTTTTCTTCTGCCTCCTTGCATCGTGCCTTGCAGGATGGTCTTTGCAAGGCCTGATGCTCTGGTGACGTGGACATACCTTCGGAGTTTCCGTTTCTTCATCATTGTATGCATGTCATTATGTTGTCCAATGGCTTGTGTGATGGTCTGCCGACTTCGTCGTTGGTGGTGTGCTGAATATAGGAAATGTCCATTGTCTGATACAATGGCTCCTAAATATTTGAAGCTATGCTCTGTGTAGAGGGATTGGCCTTGCAAGGGCACCTGACATGATGCGGTCCAGGAAGATGTTGAAGAGTGTTGGCGAAAAGTAAGCATTCTTGACGAACGCCGATTGTTGTTTTGAACCAGTTTTCGATGACACTGTTGTGGAGGACTGCACTGAAAGCTTTGTCATACAGGTGTTTGATGACTTCAGTAATATTAAGACTGATGTCGTACACTCTCATGGTTGACAATAGAGTTGCATGCCAAACTCGGTCAAACACTTTCTTCAAGTCTACAAACACATGAAATAGATGTTGTTGGTGCTGTAGGTATTTCTCGCAGATCATCCGGAGGTGAAAATCTGTTCAGTGGTACTTCGCCCTGCCCTGAATCCTGCTTGTTCACCAGCTATGATTTGTTCAGCTTGGGGTTTCAACCTGTTAAGTATTATTATCAAGAGGACTTTGCTGGGATAACTGGTGAGGCTACTCGTGCGGTAATGTTTACACTACTGAAGGTTACCTTTTTTGGGAAGAGTGAAGACAAGCGACCGGTCCATGGTGTAGTCCACTCCCCACTCCGCCAGATCATGTTACAGATAATTAATGCTTGTAGCAATTCTGCGGGTGTGTTGTCCACTCCCGCTGACTTCCACTTCTTTAGCTATTGCACTGCTGCCTCAACGTCTCGAAGAATTGGGAGGATTTCTTCTTCTTCTGCTCTGTTCTCGGGACATGCTAGAACTGATGTGTTTCCGTTTGATGTGTTGGTTGTAGAGGTCAGAGCAGTACTCTGTCCATCTATCCAAGACTTCTTGTTCTCTGTAAGGCCTTACTTTGGATCGTGGGGACCTTGGTCTGTTTAAGACTTGCCAGCCGCTTCACAGTCTGGTAGGCTTTCCTGCTGTTGTTCAAACTGTTCTCTATTTGCTGGCACTGATCTTCTATCCAGTTCTCCTTTGCTGTGCGCAAGCCTTTTCGGATGCCATTGTTGATTTTTCGGTAGGCATCGGCTTCCTGTGAGGCGCTCTTTTTCTTTTTCATCTCTCTTCGTTTGTCACACAGGTCCAAAAGTTCATGTGTGATCCACGGTTTGTTTTTGGGAGGTGCTTGCCAAGGATATCAATGGCTGCATGTTACAGCTGAGTTGAAGGTGGTGGTCATAGTGTTGACATCTTCTTCACTAGCTCCCAAAATGAGCAGTGGTGCAAATACTTCTGCCACCTCCGGGTCTTGCAGTTTGTCCAGGTCGAACTTTAAACTTTGCTGTGTTTACTCTCTTCAAGTGGAGCGGGAAAAACATCATGAGATCGTGGTCACTTCCGGTGTCTGCTCCTGGAAAAGTCCTGCCAAAGTTGACGCTTGATCTGAAGCGTTTTTTGACCATGATGTAGTCGATCTGGTTGTGATGCTCCCCACTGGGACTGTGCCAGGTCCATCGTTTGGATTTTTTGTGGAGACCAAGCATGTTTGCCAGTATCAGAGAATTGCAATAGTCTATTCGAGAGAGAACGATGGCACAGACTAATGTTTTTGTAGCACTAATAGTGAGGTAATGGCGGATGGAGCTGATCTGACGGATGGCGGTGTAAGCAGAGCGACAGATGTGAGAGATGTGATTGTTGAGAGACATGTCGTCGGAGAGAATGTAGCCAAGATTCCTAGCAGAGGGAGAGAACTGTATGTCAGAGCAGCCTACTTGAAGAGAAGTGGGGAGAGACGAGACAAAGGATGATTTGTGATTGTGGATAAAGAGTGCTTCTGTCTTGTCGTCATTCAACCTCAGCCTACTGAGTGCCAGGGTTCAGCCTGACACAAAAAAGCTATGGGCCATAGGGCCCCTCAGATCAAATTTCAATGGGCCATGATTTCAGCAGTAATTTACGTACATGGGCAGGAATAGCTCAGTGGTCAGAGCGCACGACTTTTGTACGTGCGTCTCGGGCGTGGGTTCGAATCCTGACTTCAGCAAACTATTTTGTGATTGCTGGATAGTAGTGGCCAGCGCTTTGAGAGAAGCTCTCTGAGCTTGTAAGTGCGCTATATAAGAGCAATCTTTCTATGTAAAAGATAACCTGGAGATATTATTACAGAAATTAAAACAAAATAGATTATTGTGAGTGTGCATGTGTTGTGAAGCATGTTTACCAACAAAACACTAACCAGAACATGGATCAGTATTTTGACTTGACTCGGGGCTCACACAATCATCTTGCGTAGGATTAGCGGCGGTAGACTGTAGTTTAACAGCAGCAAACGACAGTCTAGACTGTCCTACCTTAAGTGTAGGTGTTGTTGTTGTTGTTGTTGTTTGTTTGTTGTTTTTTTTTTTTTTTGGGTGGGGGGGTGGGGGGGGCATTTTCAAAGCGGCACAAAGAAAAACACAAAATCCTCCTTGCACGGACACAACATACGCGCAGACGATAGCAAATTCTGATTTGGAAGAATCGTACAACACTTCTTATTGGCTGAAAGATCAACATCCGGGCCCTCATAGCCAATCGCTGAACTTGCCCTTAGCAAAAGCACGTTTGTCGCCTCCAATACAGAGCACTGTTATTGTGGTGGCGCACTGGTACCAAAAATCGAAGCGCCATTCGGCCCCTGGCAAGAATTGTAGATGGGTCATTTTTAATTTTTATGCGTCAATGGCGCAGGGCGCGCTAGTAAACTGATCCCTGGAGTGCCATCCATGACTTGACCTCACCAATGCACTCCCGCACGGTCTGGACAGCGAAGCTAACCAGAAAAGGATGGGTAGTTTTGTACAGCTGTGTGTTATCTGCAAACGACTGGTTCTCAACAGCATGCTTTTCGAGCAAGAGGAGCTGTGGCTTGGTTGGTGTACATTATGAACAAAACAGGGCCTAAAACGATTTAGTTCATAAATCTATTGTTAGCTCACAGGACAGAGCCGTCTTCTTGCTTTTATTCAGTTTGATCCCGCGACCATAACAATAAAGTCGACCAAATGTCCAAATTCTTACTTCTGTTCAGGAAGTTTGCAAAACCTGCAGTCTCCACAAGAGCCGACATTTCATTGCTAGCGGCAAAGGAAGTACGTTGTCAGTTTCCGATCACAATAGACTTCTGTCAACGTGACGTCAAATGCAGCTTTTCGTCAAATTAATTGCACCTGCCGAGAATATTTATATAATGTCAAGGGCGAAGGCGTTAAACTTGTAAGTTTATTGAGAATTAAAATGTGCTACAAACTTGTCCAGTGCATGAACTACTTTGTTGTGATGCATTGTTTTGGGAACGTGTTGTGTGAAGTGGTCGTTAACATAGGCCTATTAAGTAGCAACAACACATCATTTTTTCGAAACCCCCCCAAAAAAAATTTTTTGGCCTAAATTTAATAAAGGATAACATGCATATTGCAAAACAAATTCATTTTTTAACATAAGTCGAACACTTTTTTTTATAGCCATTAAAGAAAAAACGCCGAATCAACATTTTTTAGCTCTTTTTCCATTTTAGGTGACCGGCCGATGGCCTGCTTATATATTGGAGAATGCTAATTTAACGCTATAATAAGTTAGTCCTCGATGTGATCTTTGTAAATAAATTAAAAAAAACCTCAAACTTAATGTATCATGCATGAGAAATTATTTGTATTTTGAAGCACTGACCGTAATGTAGTAGCCATGTTTTGAAGTGTGTAAGCATAAAATAGGCCTATCATTCAGAGTTATTAGGCCTATCACTCAGGGATAACTCTATTTGTCATCACGGATGACAACTCTTGGCATGTTACGGTCGAATTTCAAAATGTTTTTTCCTTTGACATGGAAATAGTGCATTCAATTATCTGTACACAAAGTTTTAGCGAGGGGTCTTATTATTTAACTAGTGGTTTTGTACCCTGGCAAGCCAGGGTACACAGGTTCCCATACCCCACCCCCATATCTCCCCGTCCCCCCCCATGATGGCTCACCATACCCCCTTAATACCTCCCCGAACCCACTTGATACCTCCCCATACCCCCTTGATACCTTCCGTACCCCCTTTGTAACCTACCTGTACCCTCCTTGATACTTCCCCTTGATCGTTTCGCAGGTATGGATGAAAGGAATAGACCTTTCTTCTTTCTTAGGTAGATTTGTGTCCCCGGACACATTGAGCGTATACAATCACCATACCCCCTTATATATACCCGTATCCCCGTTATGCCTACCCATGCCCCTTTAAACATACCCGTAGCCCCCTTTTACCTACACGTACCACCCCATCCCGATCCTTGGTAATAATAATAACAATAATAATAATAATAATAATAATAATAATAATAATAATAATAATAATAATAATAATAATAAATATAGAATAATACAAATAGGAATCATAAAAAACACCAAGGTTTTAAAAAAAATTGATATAAGATAATAATAATAATAATAATAATAATAATAATAATAATAATAATAATAATAATAATAATAATAATAATAAATAAGTTAAAAGTAAAAAGCCTAAATTAAAAAGAAAAATATCCATATTGTAGAGTAAAAAAAAAACATTAAAAAAAATATGGCCCACGGGAGATTCGAACTTGGGTCTCCTGCATGGTAGGCAAATGTCTTACTAAGTCAGCCACGAAGTCTTGGTTTTAAAATCATCAATTTTTTGGTCTATATGGGAAAACATGCTGAAACCTCGAATCGATTTTTAATTAATCAAATTTAATTAGTTAAACACAAAATTTTGTAAGATTGGTGACATGAGTGCAAAAGTGTTTTGAATGGAAATAAAACAAAATTTGCGGTATTACAGAACGGCACGTTCTTGACACGGCCGGGTTGAATCGGAAGCGCGCGGAATGAGGCTATTGCAGTTTGTGGACATTTTGTTTATTTATTTATCTCAGAAACGGTTAAACGCTCGGTAAGGAAATGTCGGCTATAACGATTTCGCTGGTTCTGAGCACACAGCAGGCCTATCCGTAGCGCCCAGCACCTGCCCAGATCAGCGTCCATACCGGACAAACTTTATAGTAGAGGCGAAGAAGGACTTCCGGCTAAGCAATTTATATATATAGATAACAATTATCACGATAAAACCCGCTTTTTCACTTGCCATTTCAGCTACCAGAACACGGACGTCTCCTTTTGCAAAAACCCCGAAGCTACAGGCTTTCATTAATAATTATTGGTTAAATTTATTTATTTCTGATAAGTTTTCGCTTAGAAATAGCGCGTAATTTCATACTGCTGTTCTGTGGACACACTTTGGGATAACTCTATTCGTCATCACGGACGACAACTCTTGGCATGTGTTGTTGCTATATTAAAAGCTTTGATGTATAGATTGTTTCGGAAAATTTTAGGTTTATTTTTATTTTTTTTAAATGTTATTTTATTTTATTATGTGTGTGTTTGTGTGTGTGCGTGCGTGTGTGTGTCTGTGTGTGTGTGTTTGTGTGTGTGTGTGTGTGTGGGCATGTTTACACGTTGTTATCTGGACAAACCAGTGAACATTCACATAACTTGTTTTGACAGACCTACTTGTTTTGATGTCAGAACAATGATCCGTTAGGGTTAGGGCTGGGTTAAGATTAGGGTTTGGGTTCGAACACTTAAAAGTACTTAAAAAGGGGGACGAAATATGGCCCATTGTCAGCACAACGTATGTGGCGTTACAGGAAAGTCATGATAATACTGTGTACCCTAGGCTGTGGGTGTGTGCGTGTGCGTGTATGTGTGTGTGGAACGCGGAAAGCGTCAAACGCGCGTGCACGCGATAATGCACACGCATTTGCCCACCCATCTAGTAGCTCATTGGTTAAAAAAAACCGTCACGCCAAACTGCACAAGCGCAAATGCACACGCCATTGCACATGCAATTGCACACGCATTTACTTACACGTAACATTAAAACTGTTAATTAAATAGAATAGACCCAACGTTTCCCGGCGTGTCGTAAGAGGCGACTAACAGGGGTGATGTTAGCACGGCATCACTGGGCGAAAGTCTTCTACACAGAAGTCACCGGCCAGGGCGGAGGAACCTCACGTTACTACAGGTTCAACGACCATGTGCTCAGGGCCAAGGCGAGCCACACTGTATTCGTGGATTTCGGCTGTGGCCAACAGCCTGGAGAGGATTGGGCACCGCCAGGTCTTTTTTGCCCAAGACACACTACATGATGACACAACCCACTAATTCCATACCGGATCGGTCGTCGCCCGGGTCGTCACACGGCACAAGGACCGCGCCTTCCGTTGGCCACCAGGACGGAGGTGTTAAGTATGCTACTGATGGACAATTTAGCAAGATCCGCACGAGAAACAACATCGTCATAGGAACCTGGAATGTCAGGACCCTAACTGCGGAAGGAAAATTAGAAGAACTGGCCCACGAGTTGGACCACTATCGATGGAATGTTCTAGGTATCAGCGAACTGCGCTGGAAAGGCCTAGGTGAAACAACGACCGACAAAGGCCACAAGCTCTATTTCAGCGGTAGGGATGACAGGCACGAACACGGCGTTGGATTCTTGGTCCACAAGAACATTCTAGCCACTGTCATGGGTTGCCGCCCAGTCTCCAGTAGACTCATTACCATCCGCCTGAGAGCAGCCCCTTTCAACATCACCATCATCCAGGCCTACGCCCCAACATCAGACTATGACGACAGCGAAGTGGAGGATTTTTATGAAAATCTACAGGCGGTCCTTGACCAAGTGCCGAAGAAGGACATAGTCATAGTGCAAGGCGACTGGAATGCCAAGGTTGGCCAAGATGCGCACCACAACTGGGGAGACACATGTGGACCCCACTGCAACAACGAGACAAATGACAGGGGTCTGAGACTCTTGGAGTTTGCCAAATACAACAATCTGGTACTGGCAAACACGCTTGGTCTCCACAAAAACTCCCGACGATGGACATGGCACAGTCCTGGCGGGGAGCATCACAACCAAATAGACTACATCATGGTCAAGAAACGCTTCAGATCAAGCATCAACATTGGCAGGACACGTACTTTTCCAGGAGCAGACATCGGAAGTGACCACGATCTCGTGATGATGTCTTTCCGGCTCCACTTGAAGAGAGTAAATACAGCAAAGTGCACTAGACTGAAGTTCGACCTGGACAAACTGCAAGACCCGGAGGTGGCAGAACTATTTCAGGCCACAATTGGAGGGAAATTTGCACCACTGCTCATTTTGGGGGCTGGTGAAGTAGATGTCAACACCATGACCACCACCTTCAACTCAGCTGTGACAGATGTCGCCACTGAGATCCTTGGCAAGCACCGACCAAAGAAGAAGCTGTGGATCACACCTGAACTTTTGGATCTGTGTGATAAACGAAGAGAGATGAAAAAGAAAAAGAACACCTCACAGGGAGCTGATGTCTACCGAAAAATCAACAATGACATCCGAAAAGGCATGCTCACAGCAAAGGAGAACTGGATAGAAGATCAATGCCAGGAAATAGAGAACAGTCTGAACAAGAACAACAGCAAGAAGGCCTACCAGACTGTGAAGCGGCTGACAAGTGTCAAACAGCCCAAAGTCTCCACTATCCAAAGCAAGTCTGGCATATGCCTTACAGAAGAACAAGAAGTCTTGGACAGATGGACAGAGTACTGCTCTGACCTTTACAACCATACACCAAATGGAGACCCATCAGTTCTAGCATGTCCCGAGAACAGAGAAGAAGAAGAAATCCTCCCAATTCTCCGGAAGAAGTTGAGGCAGCAGTGCAAGCGCTAAAGAAAGGGAAGTCAGCGGGAGTGGACAACATACCCGCGGAACTGCTACAAGCAGGAGGAGAAGCGATGATTGATGCCCTCACCATTATCTGTAACAAGATCTGGCAGAGTGGGGAGTGGCCTATACCATGGACCCAGTCGCTTGTCATCACTCTTCCCAAAAAAGGTAACCTTCAGGAGTGTGAAAATTACCGGACCATCAGCCTCATCAGCCATCCCAGCAAGGTCCTCCTGAAAATAATACTCAACAGGTTGAAACCCCAAGCTGAACAAATCATAGCTGAAGAACAAGCAGGATTCAGGGCAGGGCGAAGTACCACTGAGCAGATTTTCAACCTCAGAATAATCTGTGAGAAATACCTACAGCACCAACAACATCTATATCATGTGTTCATAGACTTCAAGAAGGCGTTTGACCGAGTCTGGCATGCAACTCTATGGGCAACAATGAAAGTGTACAACATCAGCCCTAAAATTATTGAAGTCATCAAAAGCCTGTATGACAAGGCTACCAGTGCAGTCCTCCACAACAGAGCCATCGGGAATTGGTTCAGAACAACAATCGGTGTGCGTCAAGGATGCCTACTCTCTCCAACACTCTTCAACATCTTCCTAGAGCGCATCATGTCGGATGCTCTTGCAGACCATGAAGGCACAGTCAGCATAGGGGGTAGAGCAATCTCCAATCTTCGTTTTGCAGATGACATTGATGGATTGGCTGGAGAGGAACAAGAACTTGAACAGCTGGTACAGAGGCTTGACACCACCTCCAAAGCCTATGGAATGGAAATAAGTGCAGAGAAGACCAAAATGATGACCAACAACACCAATGGCATCAATACGGACATCAAAGTCCAAGGCCAATCCCTCGACACAGTGCATAGCTTCAAATATTTAGGAGCCATTGTATCAGACAATGGGTCCCGACAGGAAGTCCTCTCCAGGATCGCACAAACAACTGCTGCCCTGACAAGGTTGAAGCCCATTTGGAAAGACAGGACCATCAGTCTACATTCCAAAGTAAGACTGCTGCGCTCCCTTGTCATCTCCATCTTCCTATATGCTTGCGAAGCATGGACCCTCACAGCAGATCTCCAACGAAGAATACAAAGCATGGAGATGAGGTGCTACAGAAGACTTCTGGGCATTTCCTATACCCAACACATCACCAACGACGAAGTCCGACAGACCATCACACAAGCCATTGGACAACACGATGACCTGCTAACAGTGGTGAAGAAACGGAAACTTCGGTGGTATGGCCACGTCACCAGATCATCAGGCCTTGCAAAGACTATTCTGCAAGGCACAGTGCAAGGAGGTAGAAGAAGAGGGAGACCGAAAAAGAGGTGGGAGGACAACATTCGAGAATGGACTGGTTTGACACTGAGCGAAGCCATCAGGGCTGCTGAGGACAGAGAAAGATGGAGTATGCTGGTTAAACGATCATCTGTGGTGCCCCTACGACCTTCGGGTTACGGGACAGGATAGGATAGGAACATTAAAACTAGGATTGGGAAATGTCCGGAAATACGTTATATGTACAAAAATAATGTAATGGAAATTGACAACTAATTTTCCACGTAACCCTCGCCACCCACCACCTCCCCCGCCTTCAACCCCCAACCCACCACCCCATCACCGCAATTAAATATAATAATAATTCACTTTGGTTTGTCTGTAAATAATATGAGAATTATCTCCCATCGCGCGCACAGTGGTCCTCAGTACAGCCACAGTGCACAGCTTACGATAGCTACAGGCGTTTTACGATGAGTTTTTCGTTCCAAGTTTTGTCATTCTTCTTCATTAACAGTTTGGCGTGCAATTGCGCTTGCGCAGTTAAGTTTGGCGTGTAAGTTTTGATCAACCAGCTATTAAATGCTCGTGCAATTGGGTGGGATTTTTGTCGCGTGCAATTTAGCACACGCATTTGACGCTTTCCGCGTTCTATATGTGTGAATTTGTCTGCCAGTATGTGCGTGTGTGTGGGTGTGTGTGCGTGTGTGAGTGTTACGTGTGAGACGCGCACGATAGTACGTGTGAGTATGGCGTACGAACAGGGGCAAACGCGCGATGAAAAGTAGCGATGCTTTGCATCGATACTATTCTCATAAGGATCCATCCGTTTAGGAAAGTATCGCTACTTTTCTCAAAAGGATCGCACATTTTCTCAAATGGAACGCCAAATGCGAAAGTATCGATGCTTTCTGAAAAAAAAGTACTTTGCATCGATACTTTAGCTCGAGCAGTTTCAATCGCGCAGTTCCGAAGTTTACCGAGGCGAAACACACTGTTTCTGCAAAACTGAAATCGGTCAAGCTAATGAAATAATATACATGTATTTAATTATGTAACATTCCGCAGTTCCAATTGTCCTTTGCAGAGCAAATTAATTAATAAATATAATTTTTTCCAAATAGCTAAATATAAGAATTAATATTAGTTAATAAATAATATCTACATCCATCTTCCCGCCTCAAGTAACGCAACACGAAAGGAAAGCAAGCAGATTGGCGCGATTGCCTGTTTTGTGTTCCACTTTAGTTCCGATCAAACTTTTGGAAAATTTCCATATTGTGTTTTCGGAAGAACTCGGAAATGCGCGATGAAAAGGATCGATCCTTTCGTAACGGAGCGATGCAAAGTAGCGATACTTTTCAAAAAGTATTGATGCAAAGCATCGCTACTTTTCATCGCGTGTTTGACCCTGTTCGTACGCCATATGTGAGAGGCGCGCGATACGTCTGATCGTTTTGTTTTGCAAAGCATTCAATAACAGTGTGTATTTACCTTTGATTCTATTTGACCCACAGTGAGTGGGTGCTGAGGAATTAAAACATCACAACAGCTTGCGTGTGTCTGTGTGTACTTGCGTCTGTTTCTGACAATGCCTAGGTGTTTGTGTGTCAGTGTGGGTGCGATATAATGTCTACGACATCATGGTCATGATCTTTTAATAATTATTCTTCATATCTTATGTGACTGACTCTTATTTTTTTACTTGGAATTTGATATTTAATTATTTATTGTCCAGAGTTTAAGAGATGTGATTGCATTTCTAATAACATTTTCTGTTTTTACATTTCCCTATATTGTCAGTCTTATTAAGCTATTAGTACATTGTTTTAATGCGACTATTGTGTGAGTGATGTTTACTTCCAATTTCTTATTTTAAAATTTAATGAATTTTGTTTTTAATTTTATTTATTGATTGTATTATATCTATTGTATTGTGCGTGTGACTGTGTTTGATGCGCCTTGAGCAGACTTTTGTTTGATAATGCGCTTTATAAATAAAATTATTATTATTATTATTATTATTATTATTATTATTATTATTATTATTATTATTATTATTATTATTTGATTTTGCATTGTTTTTAGAAGAAGCTTTGTATAACGTTGATAATTTTCGTTGGTCGATATTGTTGGAGAATTTTCTAGGGTTACTTGTTTACTATCGATCGAAGCGTGTGGATAAATCTAGTGGTAACAACGAGACGCTTCCATCCTAAATAAGGTCATATGACGTATAAAACAGTGCATAGTTCTGATGACGAAATTTACTGATTGGTTATAATTGTGTCACGCTCAAATGTTCGAACGTTCTCTCGAGTATAGAGAGACTATATATGTACCGCACTGTTTGAGTTGAAAAGTGAAAAAAGTGAAAAGCGATTGAGCGATTGTATGCAGTTGTTGATGTACGCTGAATAAAGTTGGAAAACTTCATACGACTCCTGCCTTGTTGCTGAGTGAATAGGTTGCGTGGATAAACGAATCCGAGTTACACTTATCAAGAGGATTCAAGCATTGGGGCTGAATCAACTACTGATAAAACCCAACAACGATTGTAACAGTGAGAGAGAAAGAGAGAGAGAGAGTGGGTGTGTTTGTGTGTTGTTGTTGTTGTTGTTGTTGTTGTTGTTGTTGTTTTGCTTTGCCAGGTATGCATATAACCAAAATTTTAGCTGGAACATACTTTCTTTGGTACTTCTGAGAAGGTCGCAGGGGGAACTGTTATTTAGTCAAAGCACGATGAGATGCAAGACTCCTCCCGCTCTGCGACTGGCGACTAGGACTAGGACGTGCTGCTTCTACTGATGATGATGATGATGAAGATGATGATGATGATGATGATGATGATGATGATGATGATGAGAAGGAGGAGGAGGAGGAGGAGGAGGAGAAAAAACGAAAACGGTTAGATAAAGTAGAAGGCGCACCAAATTGTGGACTACCTAACTGAGCCACCGACCCTGTTTGTAAACGACTGGGGCAAAGCGTCCTTGATCTTACGAAGCTCCTGCCAGGACCGATAACCTTGCTCGTCTGGCTGATTACCGCCGTTGGTTGGATTGACCTTGAGGGAGCATTGAGAATCCATGATTGCAGAGGACTGTGGCCAGAACCGGTATAGTAGCATAGTCATAGATAGATAGATAGAGAGATAGATAGATAGATAGATAGATAGATAGATAGATAGATAGATAGATAGATAGATAGATAGATAGATAGATAGATAGATAGATACATAGATACATACATACATACATACATACATAAGCCTACATGTACATACATACATACACACACATACATACATGCCTGACATAGATCGATGGATAGATAGATACATAGATAGACACATAGATAGATCGATAAATAGATACATACATACATACATAAGCCTACATCTACATACATACATACATACATACATACATACATACATAGGCCTACATGCCTGACACTCTGGATGAGATCGTCCTGACGTGTTTCTGGTTGCGTGTGCACGTTTTCTGTACTTCTCGTTCTTCTTCTTGTTTATAAACTTCTTTATTGTACCTGCCTGTTGCAGTTGTCTTTTCTTGTTTGTCTTGTCGTTGGTTCTTCTTCCTCGACATCCGTGTTTCCTTTGTCGCCGCCGCTTCTTTTCCATTGTTCGTTTCGAATGGTGTTTTTATTTTATTTTAATTTTTGTATATATATATATATACTGTGATAGCTGCTTGCCTGAATGTGTTTATTACTGGATGTATTTGATGATTTTAGATTGCTAAGCCCTGATTGTGGTTGTTGGTTACTGAACAGTCACACACGCTTTTTGATTTAAATTGTAATGATTTACGCTTGTGTAAATTCCTTGTTTGAGTTAATAATGATGTATTGTATTGTATTGTAATGTGTTGTATTGTGTTGTGTTGTATTGTGTTGTATTGTATTGTTGTCGTTCATTGCTTTTAATTTGTCATCGTTCCTTATTCCACTTTTTCTTCATTCCATCCATTTCGAAGTTTTATTCCTTTTTCTCCCCCTCTTCAATTCTCTCTCTTTCTCTGTCTCTCTAGTTTGTGTGTGTGTGTGTGTGTGTGTGTGTGTGTCTCTCTCTCTCTCATATTTAATGGGATGACATAGTCTTGAATTGAATTGTTCTTCTTCTTATTACTTAATTATGTATTTATTTTAGGACAAAGAGATGGGGCGGGGTCGTCTAATATTGTTTAAAGATGATAACGTGTGTGTGTGTGTTCGTGTGTGTGTGTGTGTGTGTTTGTGTTGTATGATTGCCAATTTAATGTTAAAGTTTATGCATTTTGTTAATTTATTAAGGGGTAGATTGGAAGACTTTCTAAATGTATCCATAACTTTAAAAAACAGTTTCAGAAAAGTCTCTCTCTCTCTCCCTCTCTCTCTCTCTCTCTCTCTCTCTCTCTCTGTCTCGCGCGCGCGCGCTCAGTTCAGTCACGAAAGTCGTTTATTTACCCAACCAACAACCTTACTCTAAATTACCTCCCCCCCCCCTCATATTATGACAAAAGACAACTATATTGATTGTTCCAAATGTTAAAAAAATTCCTTCCTCTCTTCAGTCTATCATTTACGCCACGCCGTTAACTAAGATTTATTGACAACAATAAACCACTGGTTTAGCAAATTGGGACTAATCAAAATATGTACACATCAAAAACAAAGGGACGGCAGAGGGAGCTAAGGAGAACATAAAGAGCGATACTCTTTCTCCATGTCTTTCTGTCTCTCTCTGTGATGTGGAGACTGAAACACAATGAAGCAAAAAGCAAAGCACCAAAAGAGACAGACGGAGAGGAAGAGAAGACAGAGGCCAACACAACCACAAACACACACCCATACACACACGCACACATAGAGTTGTTTGTGCGATCCTGGAGAGGACTTCCGGTCGGGACCCAATGTCCAATACAATGGCTCCTAAATATTGGAAGCTATGCACTATGTTGAGGGATTGGACTTCGATGTCCATGTTGATGCTATTGGTGTTGTTGGTCCTCATTTTGGTCTTCTCTGCACTTATTTCCATTCCATAGGCTCTGGAGGTGGTGTCAAGCCTCTGTACCAGCTGTTTAAGTTCTTGTTCCTCTCCAGCCAATCCATCAATGTCATCCGCAAAACGAAGGTTGGAGATTGCTCTACCCTCTATGCTGACTGTGCCTTCGTGATCTGCAAGGGCATCTGACATACTGCGCTTTAGGAATATGTTGAAACAAACAAAACCGACAAAACAAAAGTGTACCAAAACACGCAATTGTAAATTTCAATGCCATTTTTACTACCAACAACAAACACAAGAATGTGACCAGACAATAGATTTTGTAGGGAAATGAAATGTACCTGATCAGTCACAATAACTGTGTTCCAAGAAATATCCGCAGCAGCAAATTTCAACAACAATGCACCACAGTCGCCGGTATCCGAATGCGAGAGATGCCGGCAGGCATGTAGATTAACGTCCCCGGACACTATAAGCATATAGGGGACTTAATAGAGAGATGCCGTTTACGTTAGGTAAATTTATAGTCCCCCGACACGTCAGCGTAATGGAGACTTTTAAGAGATGCCGAATAGACATGCCTTTTACGTTTACGTTAAATAGATTAAAGTCCCCGGACGCAGTAGCATATAAGGGACTGTGTTGTTAGATATGCCGAATAGCGTCGCTCTCTTTAATACTAGAATACCACAGGCGCCGGCCCAGGACAATGTGAACAGAGTCTGTCCTCCTTGTATACTAGTAGTATAAGATTTCGCTCACCTTCCTCTACGGGTGCCTGTGTAGTACTCTAATACGTAGAGAGCCGCGCTCTTTAGAAAGACGCAGCTTTTACATGTGCATTGCTCATATATCGGCCTATCACCAATTCTCGCAGAAGGACCAAAAACAAAATACATAAGCACAATACTAGATAAAAACAAAATGGAGATAGAGGGAGGGAGAGAAAGGGAGAGAGAAGAGGAAGGAGAGAGAGGGGGCGAGAAAGAGAGAGAGAGAGAGAGAGAGAGAGAGAGAGAGAGAGAGAGAGAAGAGTTAGGGTTGTGGAGTTATTGATGGGGTGGGGGTGTAGGAGAGCGAGAGGAAGGGTAGAAATAACATGGAAAATGGAGGAGGGTGAGATAGAAAAAGCGGAGTGAGAGTGGGAAAGGAAAGGGTAGAGTGGGAGGGTGGGTGGGTGGGAGGTAGGGGTTTGATACAGAGTGACAGAAAATAAGCGAAAGAAAGACAGAGAGAGAAAGAATGAGGAAGAAGACTCCGATGGAGAGAGAGGCGTCAACAAAGGGAATAAAAATGGATGGCGAGATTTCTTTAAATGGGAGGAGAGAGAGAAGGAGACAGAGAGAGATAGAGACAGACAGGCAGGCAGACAGAGGGAAAGAGAGACAGAGAAGGAAGCAAGTAGTCACAGAGACGGCAAAAACATTTACACAAATACCCGTGAACAAAGAAACATAATTTTGGAACATAAAATCAAATATAAAATTGTCAACGTAATTAACCATTAACACTAATGTCAACTCCATCCAGCTAGACGCTCTCAGAATTTGCCAAATTATTATCATGACCAAACCAAGTTCGCAACATTGTTTTAAAAAAAAAAGAAATAAATGTTAAAAAAGGGAAATAAAAGTATACAAAAACAATGTTGTCATGGCACTGAATCGCAACAGGTGAAGAGGTGGAGTGCAATGGCTGAACAATGGGGGTGGACGGGTTTGTGTTGGGTGTGCGACTTAAAAAAATACAATACAGCTACAACAACCAATGGCAAATGAGAGCGTACAGACGAAGGAAGTGTGTGTGTGTGTGGGAGGGGGGAGAGGGTAGTGAAGGAGGGAGTTAGTTAGTTATTCATTGCTTACAGGGTCCAGCCGACTGCAAAGAGCCGAATCAAGACCACAAAATCAAGACCCAAACTTTGCTGAAAGAGGACTCACCCCTAATCCGCATAAAAGATGTGTCGAAACAACCCTAGTGGTAACACTGAAGGCAATCCACCAGCCGGTCACTTTACAATAAAGACATCCCACGCAGGGGACGCTGAGGCTATACTCTAATTTATCGAACCCCCGTTTACAAAAACAAAATAGAATACGAAACATCATTACAAAATATCAACAAAACACGTATATAGTAAATGCCTACATGGCCAAATAATGACATCATAGGAAACCCCAGTGACCATTTGGCAGAAAGCGTCCAATATTTCCAAGCTGATCCAACAGACCTCACACACAAATAAGGAGTTTTGTCCCGGAAGAGTTTTCAAGAGAAAAGGTACGTGACTGGTCTAGCGCAGAAGAAGATGGTATAGTAGATTGATAGAACAGAGTAGGAATGAGAAAGAACAAAGGAGAAAGACAGTGACAGTGGGAATTTAAAGCACTAAATTTCCAGAAGTGGGGATACTATTTCTACTGAAACCCCCGGCACCCCTACGGGGGGAAGGAGGGAGTGAGATGAAGGGAAGGGAGAAGGAGGAAGGGAGGAGGGAGAGAGAGGGGGGGGGGTCAAGGGACGAATTTAAATTGACAGGGTATGGTTTTCAATGAATGCACATTGCAGTTTCGCGTCTGACAACCACCCCGTGGCAGATACGACAGATGTGGGATACTATAATTTTCGAATGTTTAAGCTACATTTTGAATTTCAAAAATATTAGCATGTTCTACCAACAAATCTTGCCATACCTGTTCTAAAGTTTAGGACACTTAACCACAGAATGCCAGGGCGGAGAGGCAAATATTTTAACATTCCTAGACACGTTATGTCAAAAATGTGATAGTGGCGATCTTGGTGACGAGTTTCATTATTTCTTTTTGTGTTCACATTTTTGTAATTCGAGAAGAGAATTATTAAAATCATATTATTATAGATATCCCAATGCCACCAAATTTCAAGAATTATTGTCGTCTAATTAAAAAGTCAGTATTATTAAAGCTTGTAAGTCTAATGAAATTTATTATTAAACAATTGTAACGTTGTTATCCCATGTCAAAAATTTATCTAGTTCTGACATTTACAGGTTATGTGTAACAAAAGCAATTTCAGTAGTTTGTCATTGATGTGTTTAGATTGAATTGTATTGTTAGTTATGATTTTTAGATGCTATCCCCAAACAATTTCTTTTTTATTCTTTTTCCCTCTCAATCGCTCCCACCCTCTCCCCCCCATCCTTGCAATTCCTTTGTGTACATAAATAGTTGTAATTTTAAAAATTTAAAAAGTTATATAATTAATTATCATATTTATCATTTTAACCATGTCCATGTGCCATTAATGGGTTGTTCTGGAATAAACTTGGCTTGGCTTGCCTTGCCTTGCCTTGATAAACATCTCATTCTCAGGGAGGAAGAGGGGTGAGTGGACTAAACCTGGGTCATCGATGTGCCAGGTGAACCGCTCTACCCACTGAGCTACGGTGGAGGGTCAAAGTTATGGTGCCGTTGGTAGTAAACTTTACGATCACCGCGAAGCGACGAAAAAATTGTACACAACGATTTCAATTGTACATCAAAATGCCTTTAAATGACAGTAGATATTTAATGATATACGACTATAAAACCCTCTAGCCAAAACAAAATTGGCATTAAACACGTTTGTCACAGACATAATCATCGTACATTTTTTGTTTGTGTTTTAACATTATAATGACGATAAAACTACAATAATAATATATAATCTAATAAAACAATATATGATAAGTTTGTTAAAAATCGACAAAAATTTCCATCACACTGATTTTTGTTTCGCTCTTTCGCTTCTTTCGTTTTAAACAAAATAATATTTCCCGTAATTCATTATTATATTACTATAATAAAGCAAATATTTTATTTATTTCTACCAAGCTAAAGATATAAAATAAGATAAAACAACTTTATTCAGGTTGTACACTAAATACTATGAACATTTTTTTGAAAATAATTATTACTTGGTTGAGATTGGATGATCAAGCCTACCTGCTTCAAAACAGACCTAATGAGTAAATAGGCTTGCTCGCAAAGTAGACCATCTAATTACAGATTTAAATGCGAAGTAAATGATTTCTTTGTCAAGTAATTGCGGTAAGGGAAAGACACGGCGGGACAATCAACATGGACCATACAAACGGCACAATGAAGAAGCACAGGCTTTGAACCAGTTAAAAAACAACAACAACAACATATCAGTACAGGCCTTGAAAACAGAACATCAACGCCAAGCGAGGGCCAGCCCCGTCTTGCGAAACACTACGTCACCAACCTGACATTGCTTCCTGAGAGACTGACGTCATGTCCTGAGAAAAGTCAATTCTACATCACAAAGTACGTCACGCCATTTTTTTTTTTTTTTGGTGTCGTCATCGTCTACGTCACTGGCATTTTAGCTATCAGTGCGTCCTGACAAAGTCCTTGTCCTTGCATTTCCGTCGTTGCCTCTCCCTTTTGAGTTTTAACTATAGACCGAGTTGGAAACAAAATCGAACCAAGAGTATTAACTTTACAACTATCGTTGTACCGTCTCTTAAGAGCTGTACACAATCTAATCTATAATCAAACACAATAATGAGACATTTTTGCAGTCCTAAAAGGTCGACTGTAGGCTCAGTCTCTGAACACTATTCTGAAATTTTGAAACACTATTACCTGTGTATTCCATTTTAACACGCATCAATGGGTTTCTTTCTACGAATGTAAAAACATACATGATAAAATCACCCACATTTGGAGATCAACATCCCCCTTAAAATAACTACTCGTTCTTTTCGCCGTCTTCTTCTTCTTACCATAAAAACAAGTGTTCCTAAAACCTTTCGGTCGTAGGCGAGAGAGGCGATTGGAACCTTCTTTTTTTCTCTGGGCCAGCTTAATGAGGGCGGTGTCAATTTCCTCTCCTTCGCTGCCTGGCCTTCCGCAGTTCTAAGCAGAGCTAGGTCTACCTACTCACACCTACGAGCGCTGGGGTGAGTTGAGCGCTTGCTTCATTCTGTTTGTGATGTGGTTTGGTGGTCGCCTTTCCAAGTGAAACGTTTCCAGCGTGTGCCCAAAACCTCGACGCTACTAACGCCACCCAGAGATAAATGTTATTGTATTTCATCTCTAGAACCATCTGGACACGAAGGAAACCCCCTTGCCTGCCAGCAATCCGTTCAATATATACAGATAGGCCGAAGCAATGTAAACAAAAAACATGCCTTTGAAATCAATCACAGCTGAGACAACATACAACACTAAACCAATCTGAATTGGGTAGTACAGGAAATGTATCATTATCTGGTTTTTGGTGTGTATGAATATATGCAGAATACAAAGGTCATAAAAGGTCTCTGGGCTGCAGCTGACCTACAACATCGTAATTTTGGAAAACTTACCACCATCTGAATTTCATATATCATATATCATTGTTCAGAACACAGATTGCCGAGTCATTACTGTATTGCACTTTTTGGTTGTCGTTTTTTCAGTTTTTGTCCGAGTTTTGCATTGATTTATTTTGTTGGAGCCTTATCGTGTTGGTATCGGAATTAAAAAAAACACAACAACTTTAAGTTAGTTTTTTCCACCAAAAATGTATGTCGATGACCTCACTAATGTCCACTTTGATGAGCTCAACATTCGTTGCTCATACTGCGATAAGTCAGTGTATTCCCTCCAGAAAAGCCTGTTCATGTTTATTGACTGGAATAAGCAGAGCATTTTGTCATCGATATAAACCAAAGAAACGATGACGACGATGACGTCAAACACAAAAAGCAAACACGTCAGTTAATTGACTGCCGACGTGGTACGATCTCGTAGGTAGTCGATCTACGGTCAGCCAGCCAGCCCGGCAAACAGACACATACTGTACAACTTTGTCGGTACCATTTCACAATCTCTTACAAAACATTACTGTGACAATATGCAGGCCTTTTCTCAGCACAGTCAGTCAGCCAGGCAAACGGACACATTGCCGACACATTGCCGTCACATTGCCGACACTTTAAAACTTGCCCGAATCCTTTCACAATCTCTTTAAAAAAAAAATAAATGAATAAATAAAAAGCAAAAAGAAACATAACTGTGACATTCAGTTTTGTTTTTCTTCTCAGGTTCCTCGACTGCCGCCGTGACGTCTCTGTTTCCGCTTTGGGATGTCGCTAAGGGTACTGTTTCCGGCACTTGGGTCAAGGTTTGCACCATTTTTGCCGCCCTTTGTGCCCTTCTTTTTGGAGGAGGGTCGAAAGCGCCTGCGCACTAAACGCTTACACTGGCGATGTTCGTGTCTGGGCCTGTCATCGCACTTTTCCATCAGTTTGTAAAACTGCTCCCGCACCGTACAGCACTTCTCTAAGAAGTGCGGGTACTTATCCGTGCACTTGCCGATTTTGGACGACAGGCGGGCCGAGATGGGCGGGGTCTTTGTAGGCGCGGCTCCTCCACCGCTGCTTGGGGGTCCTCCTGCGCCGTACGTGTATTTCATCTTGGCCTGCTGGAGGTCCATCAGCTTCCTGCAACACATCAGTTTATTTATGTATTTTCCACAGAATTAAAAAAAAAAAAAACTTCCATTTTATTAATTTATTTACGTATTATTTTATTTTCCATCGAAATTCTATAACAACAAACGCTTTACTGATGACAGTATTAATCTCGTTAAGGTCAAGGTGTTGGTTACGATCGAGACGCTCGCGATAATTACGAACGTTTTGTTTCGCAAAGCGTGCAATGATAGAGTTTATTTATCGTTGATTCTGTCCTACGTTGATGTTGAAAAAGCTTGGTATAATGTTAATTTGTTCGTCGATATTGCTGTACCAATATTGAGATCTTTACTGAGAATCGCTTGTTTACTACCGAAGCAAGGTTCGGGATCTATCTCGCAACAAGTAGTCAAATGTCAGGACATCGTAGGAAATATTCTATGCGTGTTTTTCCTGTGACAATCTTTGTTTGGATTCCTATCCTATCCTGTCCCGTAACCCGTCGTAGGGGCACCACAGATGATCGTTTAACCAGCATACTCCATCTTTCTCTGTCCTCAGCAGCCCTGATGGCTTCGCTCAGTGTCAAACCAGTCCATTCTCGAATGTTGTCCTCCCACCTCTTTTTCGGTCTTCCTCTTCTTCTACCTCCTTGCACTGTGCCTTGCAGAATAGTCTTTGCAAGGCCTGATGATCTGGTGACGTGGCCATACCATCGGAGTTTCCGTTTCTTCACCACTGTGAGCAGGTCATCGTGTTGTCCAGTGGCTTGTTTGGATTAATTGTTGATTATATCATTCTGGATTGTTCTAAGATTGTCTACACTGTACAGGGGGTGTACACATAGCACTGTCTGCGCGTTTGAGATTAAGTTTTTCAATGCAGTTGTTGGGGCGGGTTGGGGCCGTGGTTGGGGCCGTGGTTGGCCGAATAATAAAGTTCGAAAACTTTCTAACGACGACTTGTGCCGGATTACTGAGTGAACGGGCTGGGCGGGTATGAACACCAGTTACAGAGATTCCATAATCTGGACTGAATCGACCTTTGACGTGTTAACAGTGTTCCCGTAACGTTTCTGTCGTTGGGGAGCGAGGCTTTTTAGGATTTCTCTTAGTCCCTAGGTCAGCTTAATGAAGGCGGTGCCCATTTTCTCTCTTGCTGCTTTACCTTCCCCCCAGGTTCTAAACAGAGCCAGATATACCCATCCATTCACAGCTGGGTAGACTGAGGCGCCTCGTGCTCTTGTTGAATCATTGGTGTCGTTTGGTGGTTGCCTTTCAAGTATGTTCACCCATCCAAGCACTAAATGCGAAACCTCGTTTCTTGACATGAAACATTTCTAGCATGTACTCCAACCACAACGCTGCTGTGCCACCCGAACAAGCTGGCAAATGGTAGGTAACCCACGTGACCAAACGTAAACATTACAAACCAAATCCCTTCGCTATGGTTACAAGACGTACAAGGTTAGCTGTTCTAGGCCAGATGGTGCATTGACCTCAGCTCATTGGGCCGCCCAATACTGCGGACAGAAATCGGGATCGACTAAAGCTGCCAACGAGCTGCATTCCGTCCACTGCCTACCGTCACGGACCGCAGACTAAATGGCTGAAGATTGCGTGCATTTAACTCCGCTAAGGACTGTTGCCAGCCTTTAAATTTCATCGCGATTTCATCAATGACCCAAGTTGTGCATGATCAAGAGATGATTAAAATCTTTTCCAATGCATGTTCAGCAAGCTAAAGTTTGCCTCCTGTTGCCATTGAGACGCGCACGATAGATCCTCTCATTTTGTTTTGCAAGCATGCAACGATAGCGTGTATTTACATTTGATTTGATTTTGCGCTGTTGCTAGAAGCAGCTTTGTCTAATGTTGATAATTTTCGTCGGGCGATATTGTTGAGTTTTCTGGAATTACTCGTTTATAATCGATCGAAGCTTTCCGATCTTACGGGTAAAAGCTGGTCGAATCATCTAGATTCGTAAACATTATGTTACGTACATGTAAGACAGTGCATAGTTCGGTGACGAGTTTTATTTTAATTGGGTTTTATTGTGTCATTCTGGAATGTTCGAATTTTTCCTCGTTTTTCAGAGATGTTATATAAGTAATGTATTTTCTGCTTATAAGGCTGATCTTTGTAGTGATTTTCGGAAAGCGATCTTGAATGCAGTTGTTGATATTTGCTGAATAAAGTTGGAAAACCTTATACGACGACTCCAGCCTTGTTGCTGAGTGAACAGGCTGCGTGGATAAACGAAATCGAGTTACACTTATCAAGATTCAAGCATCGGGGCTGAATCGATCATTGATATATAAGCGTGTAACAGAGAGCGTGCAGAATGTATGCCTCATATGAAGACTTTTTGCTACGACTTATCGTTTCGCTGTGTATTGTTTAAAGAGGCGCGCTGAAAGTCTCTGTGTCACCAAAGTGGCACTTCAAATAACTCGGCAATTCTATCAAAGTATTCAATAAAAAGCTTTGTATGGGCTCACCTGATAACGTTAAGAACTTGGACGCTGCAGGACAACTGCCTCTTGGCCAGTTTGTTGCCCATCTTGCAGCAGTTAGTGGTGGTGGGTCGAAAAGCTTTGCCCTTCCGGCGACCTTTAGCCTTTGGCTCCTTGGTGTCAAGGTCAGAGTTTGACTCCGGACTGTAGCGAGCGTTGTCGCGATTGTTGTTCCTGTAGTCACGAATGATCGCACTGTCCACTGTAACACACGTAAAAAGCGTGCACGTTAAAGTAAAGCACTTTGTCCTTGCCTAAACCTCAATTTAGATTCCCGTACAAGTGAAGTCACCGTCTGCACACGCCACAAACGATAACACTGTCGAGATGCTCACTTGCAACACGCACGCAAACAACGTGCAATTTAAGAGAGTTTTAGACTCAAAACGTGAGTACATGATAATAGAGTTTCAGAGTGTAAAAACTAAAGTTCTTTTGTTGTGATTATTGAGTCTACTCTTGTACTCAAGAATGACAAAACTGCCACACGTGAAATGCGTGCAAATTAAAAAGCGCTTTCTTTTTACATTCAAAATCAACCCGCTAAACTATATGACATGAATTTTCGTAAATTACTAAAACTTCCTCATCAAATTGTGAAGCTATTTTGTTCCAATTGTTGAATCCATGTCTGTTATGGGAGGAGTGCCCACAGTAAAGAGTTTGCTGGAGCGTTGGGGTGGGGGATGAGGAGATGAAGAGGGTGTGACATATTGTATACTGAAACCGAACTACCTTAATTATATTGTAAGCTTAAAAGGACCACGAAATCACACATTTCAGCGTCACAGATTTCCTTTCCAATTCACAGTGAGTTGCATCACCTAACAAAATAATGATTACGCCCAAAACACACACACACACACACACACACATAAATACACACACACATACATACACGCATGTTAAAACGTCGTTCTTATGACTTTCATAAAACCCCACATACTTAGTTTTGACATTTTTAAAAGTTGTCTATTTTTTGAAGCTAACTCTAACCAAACCCAAACTCTAACTATAACACAGAGAGAGAGAGAGAGAGAGAGAGAGAGAGAGACACACACACACACACACACACACACACACACCCACACACACACACACTGTCCCTTTACAAGGCACGAACACAGGTCACACAGAATACAAACTCGCATTCCCATGATTATGGCATTAAATTAGTATTACCGTGTGTCCTAATTCCTGAATTTCATTAACATTATGCATGCTTCGAATAGCAGCGATCACCCTCACAGCCCATTAAAAGGGAGAGTAACCAGAGGCTGTGCGTTGTTCAGGGCCAAGACAACGTTAGATATAGGCCATGGGAAGTCGAGAGAAATAAAAGTCAAAGTTAAAGTTGAAGGTCGTGATTAAAGCTGAAGGTTGTGATTAAAGTTGAAGACCGTAACTAAAGTTGAAGGTCGTGATTAAAGTTCAAGGTCGTGATTTAAGTTGAAGTCATGATTAAAGTTCAAGGTTGTAATTAAAGTTGAATGACACCATTAAAGCTGAAGGTCTTGATTATGGTTCGAAGTCGCGATTAAAATATCACTCACTTTCATCCGCACCTGTACCGTTACAATCAGTTTGTAAGGGAGAAGGGGGCGGGGAAGGAGAGGAGGAGAAGGAGAAGAACAAGATCAAGAACAAGATAGGGAACTTTTGGAACTTTGGAACAAGATAAGGAAAGTAATTATGGTAATCGGGAGGGGGAATGGGGGGGGGGGAGTCAGAAAAAGAGTCACAGGCGTTGTTGTATGTGTATCGTACGCACTTTAAAGATCCCGGTGTTCATGGCCAAGACGGTCAAATCCTATCCTATCCTATCCTGTCCCGTAACCCGAAGGTCGTAGAGGCACGGAGAAGACGGTCAAATACAAGAAACAAACCCTGCCAGCACACGCGCCTAATCCCCCTCGTTCTGGGTGGCGCTCCTCTGCGACTGATGCGCTTTCGCCGAGAAAGCCAACCCGAATTCTATCCGCATAAGTGTAGCGGAAAGGGAGGCGACTGGTTGAGGCTTGGGAGAGAAATTGTCTACCTTAAATTTCTTGGTTAGACTAGCCTTGGGTGGCTCCTGCTGTGCAGAAACCTTTGGGGATGCCGTTGGGTTATGCAGGACAAGGCGAAACGACATTTGTTCTCCCCGGCTGACCATTCGTCTTCTGCTTTTAGTGGTGAGCGGGACTACATTGTCGACAGGCATTTTATGCAAGTCGGTGGCAGCGATTTTGCAGCGAAGTGTAGTGGCACTAGTAGCCGGCAAACCGGTTTACTACCAACCGCGCTTCACCGCCTTGCAGGGCAAATATTTTTATGTCCCTCTTTTGAGGGATAAAATGAAAATAACAGCTCCGGTTGGGCCGTGTTCACAATGTTGGTGGCCGAGAAACGGGAGTCAAATACCTCCACTCGGCTACATAATTAACAAGTGTTATTCCTATCCTATCCTATCAGAGTGGTTGTCGTTGGGGCACAACAGATTATCGTTTAACCAGCGTACTCCATCTTTCTCTGTTCTCAGCAACCTTCATGGCTTTGCTAAGTGTCAAGCCAGTCCATTCTCTAATGTTGTCCCCATACCTCTTTTTCTGTATCCCTTTTCTTCTGCCTCCTTGCATCGTGCCTTGCAGGATGGTCTTTGCAAGGCCTGATGCTCTGGTGACGTGGACATACCTTCGGAGTTTCCGTTTCTTCATCATTGTATGCATGTCATCATGTTGTCCAATGGCTTGTGTGATGGTCTGCCGACTTCGTCGTTGGTGGTGTGCTGAATATAGGAAATGTCCATTGTCTGATACAATGGCTCCTAAATATTTGAAGCTATGCTCTGTGTAGAGGGATTGGCCTTGCAAGGGCACCTGACATGATGCGGTCCAGGAAGATGTTGAAGAGTGTTGGCGAAAAGTAAGCATTCTTGACGAACGCCGATTGTTGTTTTGAACCAGTTTTCGATGACACTGTTGTGGAGGACTGCACTGAAAGCTTTGTCATACAGGTGTTTGATGACTTCAGTAATATTAGGGCTGATGTCGTACACTCTCATGGTTGACAATAGAGTTGCATGCCAAACTCGGTCAAACACTTTCTTCAAGTCTACAAACACATGAAATAGATGTTGTTGGTGCTGTAGGTATTTCTCGCAGATCATCCGGAGGTGAAAATCTGTTCAGTGGTACTTCGCCCTGCCCTGAATCCTGCTTGTTCACCAGCTATGATTTGTTCAGCTTGGGGTTTCAACCTGTTAAGTATTATTATCAAGAGGACTTTGCTGGGATAACTGGTGAGGCTAATCGTGCGGTAATGTTTACACTACTGAAGGTTACCTTTTTTGGGAAGAGTGAAGACAAGCGACCGGTCCATGGTGTAGTCCACTCCCCACTCCGCCAGATCATGTTACAGATAATTAATGCTTGTAGCAATTCTGCGGGTGTGTTGTCCACTCCCGCTGACTTCCACTTCTTTAGCTATTGCACCGCTGCCTCAACGTCTCGAAGAATTGGGAGGATTTCTTCTTCTTCTGCTCTGTTCTCGGGACATGCTAGAACTGATGTGTTTCCGTTTGATGTGTTGGTTGTAGAGGTCAGAGCAGTACTCTGTCCGTCTATCCAAGACTTCTTGTTCTCTGTAAGGCCTTACTTTGGATCGTGGGGACCTTGGTCTGTTTAAGACTTGCCAGCCGCTTCACAGTCTGGTAGGCTTTCCTGCTGTTGTTCAAACTGTTCTCTATTTGCTGGCACTGATCTTCTATCCAGTTCTCCTTTGCTGTGCGCAAGCCTTTTCGGATGCCATTGTTGATTGTTCGGTAGGCATCGGCTTCCTGTGAGGCGCTCTTTTTCTTTTTCATCTCTCTTCGTTTGTCACACAGGTCCAAAAGTTCATGTGTGATCCACGGTTTGTTTTTGGGAGGTGCTTGCCAAGGATATCAATGGCTGCATGTTACAGCTGAGTTGAAGGTGGTGGTCATAGTGTTGACATCTTCTTCACTAGCTCCCAAAATGAGCAGTGGTGCAAATACTTCTGCCACCTCCGGGTCTTGCAGTTTGTCCAGGTCGAACTTTGAACTTTGCTGTGTTTTCTCTCTTCAAGTAGAGCGGGAAAGATATCATGAGATTGTGGTCACTTCCGATGTCTGCTCCTGGAAAAGTCCTGCTTGATCTGAATCGTTTTTTTGACCATGATGTAGTCGATCTGGTTTGTGATGCTCCCCACTGGGACTGTGCCAGGTCCATCGTTTGGATTTTTTGTGGAGACCAAGCATGCTTGCCAGTATCAGTATGGTGTATATGGCAAATTCCAAGAGTCTCAGACCTCTGTCATTTGCCTCGTTGTTGCAGTGGGGTCCACGCGTCTCCCTAGTTGTACGCATCTTGGCCAAACTTGGCATTCCAGTCGCCCTGAACTATGACTATACCCTTCCTCGGCACTTGGTCAAGGACAGCCTGCAGAAATCCTCTACTTCGCTGTCGTCATAGCCTGATATTGAGGCATCGGCTTGGATGATGGTGATGTTGAAAGGAGCTGATCTAAGACGGATGGTAATGAATCTATAAAATCTTTACAAATAATACTTCAGTTCAAATACAAAATTAGTCAAATAAATCTGTCCCCAAATCGGGGTCACCAGAACTTTAAAAGTCCCGAGGTTTTCAGGATGTTTGCTTATTTGTTGTGACAATGAGATTGCGTGTGGAATTGCATATGTTATCACATTACATGATGATATAATGGGTAATGGGAGCCCTCTCTTCTATGTTGCGTGTTAACCGTGCCTGCTACAATGCTTTTGAAGCGGGGCTATTTCTGAACCAACCTTCAAACTATTAATAGGCACAAATACAAACGAGTTTATCGATTTATATCAACCCCGTACTTTTGAAAATTATTTTATTGTATTCCTTTGCTTGAACTTGCTTTTTTTAAAAACTTTTACCGCTGGGGCATTACTCACTGTGAATTTGCAAAGGATTAAAGGCGCTGACATGTGTGAACTTGGGGCCCTATAAAGGTCTGACTTAAGTATGCATACTTGACATTTCGGATACCTTGAGTCGCCGACAAGACGGAATGAGCCCCGGAGTCTAGACCGCCTACATTACCATTTTAATTCGCTTCCGTGAGAACCGATCTCTAAATATCTCATGTCACAAGGAGAGCCTTATCTGAAGAAACAAAACGATTACTACTGGACAGAGACAACAGGACTATGAAACTATCCTATCATATCCTATCCCGTAACTCGAAGGTCGTTGGGGCATTACATATGATCGTTTAACCAGCGTACTCCATCTTTCTCTGTCCTCAGCAACCTTCATGGCTTCGCTCAGTGTCAAGCCAGTCCGTTCTTGAATGTTGTCCTCCCACCTCTTCTTCGGTTTCCATTTTCTTCTGCCTCCTTGCACCGTGCCTTGCAGGATGGATTTTGCAAGGCCTGATACTCTGGTGGCGTGGCCATACCATCGGAGTTTCCGTTTCTTCACCATTGCGAGCATGTCATCCGTGTTGTCCAATCGCTTGTGTGATGGTCTGTCAAACTTCGTCGTTGGCGATGTTCTGGGTATAGGAAATACCTAGAAGTCTTCTGTGGCACTTCATCTCCATGCTTTGTATTCTTCGTTGTAGGTCTGTTGCGAGAGTCCATGTTTCACAAGCATATAGGAAGATGGAGATGACAAGGGAGCGCTGCAGCCTTACCTTGGAATGTTGACTGATGGTCATGTTTTTCCAAATGGGTTTCAAATATGTCAGGGTAGCAGTTGTTTATGCGATCTTGGACAGGACTTCCTGTAGGGACCCTTTGTCTGATAAAATGGCTTCTAAATATTTGAAGCTATGCATCATGTTGAGGAATTGGCCTTGGACTTTGATGTCCATGTTGATGCCATTGGTAGTGTTGATCATCATTTTGGTCTTCTCTGCACTTATTTCCATTCCAAAGGCTCTGGAGGTGGTGTCAAGCCTTTGTACCAGCTGTTCAAGTTCTTGTACTTCTCCAGTGGTGTCAAACCTTTTCACCAGCTTGTTCCTCTCCAGGCAATCCATCAAAGTCTTCCGCAAAGCGGAGGTTGGAGATTGCTCTACCACCTATGCCGACTGTGCCTTCGTAATCTGCAAGGGCATTTGACATGATGCACTCCAGGAAGATGTTGAAGAATTGGAGAGAGTATGCATCCTTGACGCACGCCGATTGTTAATCTGAAACCAGTTCCCGATGGCACTGTTGGTGGGGATTGCACTGAGAGCCTTGTCATACAGGCTTTTGATGACTTCAATAATGTTAAGGCTGGTGTTGTACACTCTTATGATTGCCCACAGAGTTGCATGCTAGACTCGGTCAAACGCTTTCTTGAAGTCTACAAACACATGAGATAGATGTTGATGCTGTATGTATTTCTCGCAGAATATTCTGAGTTTGAAAACCTGCTCAGTGGTACTTCGCTCTGCCCTGAATCCTGCTTGTTCTTCAGCTATGATTTGTTCAGCTTGGGTTTGAGTATTATTTTCAAGAGGACTTTACGGGGATAGCTGATGAGGCTGATGGTGCGGTAATTTTCACATTCCTAAAGGTTACCCTTTTTGGGAAGAGTAATGACAAGCAACTGGATCCATGGTGTGGGCCACTCCCCACCCTGCCAGATCTTGTTACAGATAATGGTGAAGGCGTCAATCATCGCTTCTCCCCCTGCTTGAAGCAATTCTGCGGGCATGTTGTCCACTCCAGATGATTTCCTCTTCTTCAGCGACTGCACTGCTGCCTCAACTTCTTTCCGGAGAATCGGGAGGATTTCTTCTGCTTCTCGGTCCTGGCGATATGCTAGGACTGATGGGTCTCCGTTTGGTGTGTGGTTGTAAAGGTCAAAGCATTACTCTATCCAACTATCCAAGACTTCTTGCTCTTGGGTAAAGCATATCCCAGACTTGCTTTGGATGGTGGAGAACTTGGGCTGGTTAACATTTGTTAGCTATGCCGAGGAAACAAAAAAGCAACCACAAAGTAGACAAGTTGGCAAGACATTCAAATTTATTACCACACACTCACAAACATGGCTTACAAATCAGCATTTTCTTGGCTGTTGTTTTAAACGTGGGGTTTAATCCAAAACAAGCAAACTAATTAAAACATGGAATGATGGGCCACAGCCTGACAGACCGATCGACATTCAACTCGTTCTGATTCGCGAATATTTCAAAGTATTTCCAGATATTAATTTTTTATCTGGTAAAAATATAACAACAAAAAAACAGCCACCTGTTGAAGACACCGTCCGCTGTTTTGTTGATACAACTGCACAATGCAGAGGAATCTTCGGAGTGTCATAGGATCAGGTAACATCGGTTTTTAATTAAATTGTCAATTTCTTCCAGACATGCCTAATAGTTTCCAAGATGGCACCTGTCATCGGCAACTATTGTGGGACCTAAAGGGTTGTGCTCATGCATCCATAATTCAGGCATTGAAAGTCTTTCAACCGGTGTGACATCGTCAAAGTTCCTCGTATCTTATTTGGGCTGGGAGCGACTAGGAGCATTCTGATTGGTCGACGCATTACAAAATTCGACGCATGCGCACATCGCTATCGTAGTCTTAGTAAGGATTAGGATTAGGGTTAGGGTCAGAGTTAGGGTTAGGGTTAGGGGTTAGGGTTACGACGCCTAAGAACATCGTAAAAAAGCCGGCCCGACTTGACCTGGCGCACGCGCAAAGGCGCCCGGCTAAAGTAAGACACCCGGAACTTTGACGAGGTGACACCGGGATGAATGCCGAGCTTCTTTTCCGAACAGGACGTCGAAGAGAAATAGCACAGTCATTTATTTACCGACAACGAGACGTATGTCAACGCTGAGGAGGCTGTTCACGACCGCTCCTCGCGTTAGTGGTGATAGGTGGTTTCGGTAATTAAGATCTGCCCTAGTGGTCAAAAAAAAAAAAGTAAAATGTGCTCGTCTGCTAAAGGCAAGTCCATGATACAATAAGATCACGTGTGAAGATTTTTCTCCTATCCGCAGTTCATAGTATTGTTCTATCTTTTCAACAAAACTTTGTCTTGTTGTACGTTCTATCGTTCCATCGTTTTAGGTTCTCACTGAAGTTTCGGAAACAAACTTTAAAGTTTGATGGAACTTTGATCTTGTTTTACATCCACCATCGTCAGATATGTCAGACGGGGATGACCTTCCTAGGAAAGAAGGCGTAGGAGTACCTAAATCATACACTGAACCACCAGAGCAATCATACTGCTAAGAAGTCCTATTATTGCTAATATTGGGCTGTGGTGTGGCGGCTAATTCTTTTTGTAACATCGGTGTAACAAAAACGAAGCTAGTCGCCTGTGTACGTGCATGAATTGCTGAGGGCAGGGTGCGACTGGAGTGTAGGCTATGCGTGGGGATAGTGTTTGTGTGTGGGTGAGTCGAGTACCTTCCCCCCGTTGGGGTGCCGGGGGTTTCAGTATAAATAGTACCCCCACTTTCTGGAAATTTAGTGCTTTAAATTCCCACTGTCGCTGTCTTTCTCATTTGTTCTTTCTCATTCCTGCTGTGTTCTATCAATCTACGATACTATCTTCTTCTTCGCTAGACCAGTCACCTACCTTTTTTCTTGAAAACTCTTCCGGGACAAGACTCCTTATTTGTGTGTGAGGTCTGTTGGATCTGCTTGTGAATATTGGACGCTTTCTGCCAGGTGGTCACTAGGGCTTCCTATGATGTTATTATTTAGCAATGAAGGCATTTTATATGTATGTGTTTTGCTGATAATTTATAATGATGTTTGTATTCTATTTTGTTTTTTTGTAAACGGGGGGTTCGATATATTAAGAGTATAGCCTCAGCGTCCCGTGCTTGGGATGTCTTTATTGTAAAGTTACAGGCTGGTGGAGAGCTTTCAGTTTTACCACTAGGGTTGTTTTAGCAGATCTTTTATGCGGATCAGGGGTTGTCCGGTACTGATTTGGCTCGGAAAAGTCCGCTGGACCTAAAGCAATAATCATGTAATGTAATGCAGTCGAGTACCTGAGCGTGCAAGTGCTGAGCTGCAGGTTCAGCGGAATGACTCTATTGGTCGTGATCTCGTGCGTAACGTTTATTGTTTTTCCCCATGTGTTTATTGTACATACAATTAGACCTGTATGCTTAGCGTTGTATTTGTTTTAACTTTTAATTAATTTGTTTGTAAAGGTGCTGATGTTGCCCAAGTCATCCGCCGTTTTTGTTTGTTTGTTTGTTTGTTTGTTTGTTTGTTTGTTTGTTTGTTTTTGGGGGGAAAGGGGGAGGTGGAATTAAAAAAATGGTTGACTTTAAAGACAGTGAAAATGACCACTTTTATCTTGCCCATCACAGGATTCGAACCTGGGTCATCGGTGTGCCAGGGGAATACTACCAACGAGCTACAATTAGTCCAGCAACGACGCCAATGTTGATGAAAACCACATCGTTATGTTCGTGAAGACTGAATTGTCTGTTTGCGCTTTGGACGACTTTTTTGACTGGGTCTTGCAATCTACAGTACCTGACTTTCAACACTCACTCTGGAGATATGTCTCATGGTGTTATTTATATATGAGGATGTCAAAACGTCAAAACTGGTATTATGTTAACAACGTGGACTTATTTCACACGGCTACAATTCACGAAAGCTTTATTTTGTCCCAACACGGTACATGTTTCTCTCTCTCTCTCTCTCTCTCTCTCTCTCTCTCTCTCTCTCTCTCTCTCTCTCTCTCTCTCTCTCACAAACACACACACACACACACACACATGCAGAAAGGTACATTCTTTGCTCACAAACACACACACACATTTCTAACACTACATATCACACAGACAAACGCACAAACACACACACATTCATCTACATACACTCCAAACACACACACACACACACATACACACACTAACATTCATTCTCTCTCTCTCTCTCTCACACATACACCCACACACAAATAAGATTCCAATTCCTAACGTATTAGTCACCATCATTAGCAAATTAACGACGCATGCAAATCCTGAGCCAGGGATTAGGCCAGGTATTTATGTGTGTCAGTATGTGTCACACAGAGACCACATTACATTAAATTACATCATTATTGCTTTAGGTCCAGCGGACTCTTCCGAGCCAAACCAGGACCAGTATAGCCGAATCAGGACCACAAAATCAAGACAACAACTTCGCTGAAAGAGGACTCACCCCTGATCCGCATAAAAGATCTGCCGAAACAACCCTAGTGGTAACACTGAAGGCACTCCGCCAGCCGGTCACTTTACAATAAAGACATCCCACGCATGGGACGCTGAGGCTATACTCTAATTTATCGAACCCCGTTTACAAAAACAAAATAGAATCCAACAGACCTCACACACAAATGAGGAGTTTTGTCCCGGAAGAGTTTTCAAGAAAAAAGGTAGGTGACTGGTCTAGCGAAGAAGAAGATAGTATCGTAGATTGATAGAACAGAGTAGGAATGAGAAAGAAAAAAATAAGAAAGACAGCGACAGTGGGAATTTAAAGCACTAAATTTTCAGAAAGTGGGGATACTATTTATACTGAAACCCCCGGCACCCCAACGGGGGCACAGAGACCAGATATGACAATTGTCTATTGTCAGTGTCTACTTTCACAGTAGTCTAATGTCAATGTTTACTTTCACAATTGTCTAAGGTCAATGATATGAGTTTGCCTTGGATCATCGTCTCTTGAGACAGAGACCAGATATGTCTCAAGAGACGGTGATTCAAGGCAAACTCATATCATTGACCTTAGACAATTGTGAAAGTAAACACTGACATTAGACTACTGTGAAAGTAGACACTGACATTAGACAATTGTGAAAGTAGACATTGACTTTAGACAATTGTGAAAGTTGACATTAAAATTAGACAATTGTGAGAGTAGACACTAACATTTGAGTTTGCCTTGGATCACCGTCTCTCGAAACATAGACCAGATATGTCTCAAGAGACGGTGATTCAAGGCAAACTCATATCATTGACCTTAGACAATTGTGAAAGTAAACACTGACATTAGACTACTGTGAAAGTAGACACTGACATTAGACAATTGTGAAAGTAGACATTGACTTGAGACAATTGTGAAAGTTGACATTAAAATTAGACAATTGTAAGAGTAGACACTAACATTAGACAATTATGAAAGAAGACATTAACATTAGATGTTTGTGAAAGTATACTTTGACATTAGGCAAATGTGAAAGTAGACATTGACATTAGACAATTGTGAAAGTAGACATTGACATTAACAACTGTGAAATTAGACATTGACATTGACACAAACAATTGTGAAGTTAGATGTTGACATTGACACAAAGAATGTCAAAAGAATCAATCAAGGGGGCGTGGTCAAAGTGTGTCCCTTTAGAACAGGCATAGAATACACCTTCAAATATTAACATTAACAGATTCTGAACAAATGTCGCTCAAACCTGGTACCTGCAGTTATGCCCCTTTGCCCTTTATTTATATCCCAACCTACAGTTGGGTGAAACCTTTGACAAGATTATCTCTCTTTGAAGTGACGCACATTACGAACAATTATAAATATAAAGCACTAATGATACATTTTTAACAGATTAACACAGAAAGGCCTCAAGTGGGGTGCCGGGGTTCTCTGTATAAATAGTATCCCCACTTTGTGGAAATTTCGTGCTTTAAATTACTACTGTTTCTGTTATTCTCATTTGTTCTTTCTCGTTCCTAATCTGTTCTATCAATCTTCTGTCTTCTTAGCTAGACCATTCACCTACCTTTTGTTAGATTAAAAAAAATTAATACATTTCAAAAGAGGTCTGCTTTCTGTATGTATATATGTATGCATGTATGCAGGGTTCAGCCTGACACAAAAAAGCTATGGGACATTGGGCCCCTCAGATCAAATTTCAATGGGCCATGATTTCAGCAGTAATTTACGTACATCTAAAAGATAACCTGGAGATATTATTACAGAAATTAAAACAAAATAGATTATTGTGAGTGTGCATGTGTTGTGAAGCATGTTTACCAACAAAACACTAACCAGAACAGGGATCAGTATTTTGACTTGACTCGGGGCTCACACAATCATCTTGCGTAGGATTAGCGGCGGTAGACTGTAGTTTAACAGCAGCAAACGACAGTCTAGACTGTCCTACCTCAAGTTTAGTTTGTTGTTTGTTTTTTTTTTGTTTTTTTTTGGTTTGTTTGATTGTTTTTTTTGTTTGTTTTTTTTTTGTTTGTTTTTTTGAGGAGGAGGAGGGGTGGGGGGTGGGGGGGGGGGGGCATTTTCAAAGCGGCACAAAGAAAAACACAAAATCCTCCTTGCATGGACACGACATACGCGCAGACGATAGCAAATTCTGATTTGGAAGAATCGTACAACACTTCTTACTGGCTGAAAGATCAATATCCGGGCCCTCATAGCCAATCGCTGAACTTGCCTTAGCAAAAGCATGTTTGTCGCCTCCAATACAGTGCACTGTTATTGTGGTGGCGCACTGGTACCAAAAATCGAAGCGCCATTCGGCCCCTGGCAAGAATTGTAGATGGGTCATTTTTAATTTTTATGCGTCAATGGCGCAGGGCGCGCTAGTAAACTGATCCCTGTGTATGTGTATGTATGTGTTTATGTATGTATGTTGTCACAGGGCAGCCCGTGAAGAAAGCCATGTAGTCTGTGTGTGAAGAGTATAGGGGCGGGGGAGGTACTGCGTGTTGCCGTATTCGTGATTATTGTTGTCTCGGGAGCGTGCAAAGCATGGTAAACAGCATACGCCGGTTAGGCCAGGTTAGGAATTTGCTCACTATCGTCAGAACGTGTTTGTCAGCAGTACAGTGTAGACGGTGTTTGTCTGCTCTGTGGTTTTTGCTGTGTTCTGGAATTAGGGTGGGACGGGTATTAACGAATAATAATATCTGGTTCCGAGAAGGATACTAGTTTAAAGATTGCAAATTTCTGAAGTGATACGCTCAGTTGGAGTGCAGCTGTAGAAAAGCAAGTCTGTAGTAGTGTGGTAGGTAGTATCGAGGTATTGTCTACTACGGGAACTACACACTACCGGATTACCCTAATTGGATGTACTTTCGTAGGAGGACAGTGGAGAAGGGCTACGGGGTGCAATTTCATGCGAACCGTTGGGTGAGTGGATGGTGGTTTTTCCTTACTGTGCCAATAACCAAGGGCCGGCTGTTGGGGTGTTGAATGATAGCTGGTACGTAAGGGTAAGGAAGGATGAGAAAGATTGCACTGAGGAGAGGCAGAAGAAAGGAAGAGAGCGTCGGAAGGAGGGAGAATGAGGGAGAAGAAAGGGGGTGGAGTGTGATGAAGCTAGGATGGAAGTGGTTGCTGTTGTTGTCGTTGGGGATGCTTGATGTGAATAATGTGTTGATGGTTATTTGTATTCATTTGCAGCATCGTTCATTCCAGGCATTCATGATTTCATTGAATTGTATAATATGTATTTGATTCAAGTGACGATAACAGTAGAAAGCGAGAGAGAGTCAAGGACAGGGGAAATAGACTGCAGTTGGACCCCTCAAGTGGCAGAAGTTTAGTGGAGTAGCTAGTGAGAGTGGGGGGGGGGGTAAGTGTGATGGAGGGAGGGGGACAGAATCGAGAACATGACATTTACGATGCGACAAGCATGTTACAGGTTCGTCGAGGATTGTCGTTGAGGATTGAATTCGAGTTCGAAGTTCGCAGCTCAACGTTCGTCAATCCGCCAGTTCGTCGCTGGAAAACGTAAGGCAGCAACGACGACGACACTTGGTCAAGTGGACCAAACATCATCAACATCGCCATCTGTTATTGTCCACGCGTCCCCTGTCATCACTCCATCATCATCGTCAGTGGCGACCGCGGGTGGCAACGCTCTTTCGTTTGGCCATCAACAGAAGGGGGTGGATACTTTGGAGGAGACTTTACCAGGGACTGCATTTCGCCAGGTGGGCCCGTTTTGTGTTGTCCCTCTCCTACGCTTAACCCCCCTGTCTGTTTGTGAACACGTGCCTCGGACTTTGGCTGTGCACGTTCGATTTGAGGACGTTGGTCGATTAGCGACCCCCGATCACCCACGAACCATTGCATCGTTCCATTGACCTATTGATTGTTTCATTACCATTTCTTCGTTTCATGTGTAAATGTTGTATGTGTATGAGTGTGTGGTATGAATGAATAAATAGCTTGAAAGTTGTATATATAATCGTTGTGTTTTCATCCCTTCACGTCTGCGGGAAATCGCCATTCTGTCTGGGTTGTCTGCGTGTGTAAGGTGTTTGTTTGTGGCGTCTGCCCAGGGAGAGTCGTGGCGGTGACATATGGTGGAGATGCAGGGTATGTATGAGTGTGCCCAGACGTGAAGTTGTCTTGTGATTGTCTTGTGGTGTCCGAGTGTGTGAGGCGTGACTCGGTGAGAGTGTGCACCCCAGCGGGTGGTTGGAGGGAGTCAGGTCGCTGTTTAGCGGAGGCTCACAGCCGGCCTGGGTTCGACCACACGTGAGGGGAGGGCACCGTTGCACTCTCCATCCGGTTCGCTACCTCGCGGGCCAGTTTCCACTGTTTGAGTGGGAGGAGGTGGGTGATAGGTAAGGAAGATAGCTTAGTTAGGTGGGTTAGTATCTTAGGCTAGGCTAGGTAAGGTTAGGTTTTTGACTTCTTGTTGTTGTTTTTGGTGTTGTTGTTGCTTTCCTTAAGCAGGATGGCATCGCACGAGGAGGCTGAAGGAGTGTCACCGATCGCGGCTCGTACGCGTTCTCGCGTGGGCGTCACGATGGACGAGCGGGCGACGACGTCGGCAGCGGATGCAGGAGTCACCGATCTACCTTCTGCAATCGAGCAACGGAGATCGCCGGTCAGGTCATCGCGTCGTGGGTCAGCAGACGAGGAGTTGACGACGTTCGAGGCCAGAGACACAGTGAGTGACCCTTTTGTGACGGGATTTGGCGCGACCGGCGGGATGTCAGCAGGCACCGACTTCTACGGAGACCAGGATCGTCTGAGCGACGCAACGAGGCTGAAGAGGTTTGAGACCAATCCTTACCGTTCAGTCTACAAGGTCGAGGCGGCACCGACGCCGAAGACAGGACCGTTCGCGGACGAGACGCCGATGGAGAGGATCTTGAGGCTCGCCAAGCGCGAAGGACTGAAGGGTCAAGCAGCGTTAGACTACGCGATAGACCAAGCAGCTAGGGGGGAAGACGCAGACCGGAGAGAGAGAGAGAGGGAGAGAGAGATAGCGCTGAGAGAGAGAGAGATGGAACACGAACTAGCGATGGCGCAGCTGACGTCGCAAGGCGCCGGGAACCGCAGGGACCGTCAACCCGAGTTCGAGACGGTCAAGCTCAGGTTACCGTTCTTCGAGGATAAGGACGACCTAGAAACCTACTTGTGTCAGTTCGAGCGGTTCGCCAAGGCTCAAGACTGGAAGAAGGACACGTGGGCTATTCGCTTGGGGACCTTGTTGAAGGGGAAGGCGAGGGAAGTTTACGTTGGCTTGAACGAGGACGACTCTGCCGACTATGAGATCCTGAAGGCAGCGTTGTTGGTGCGTTTCAACCTGACGGCCGAGACATATCGGAAGAAGTTTCGCCAGCTACGAAGGGAGCCACCGGAGACTTTCAAACAGTATCTGCGGAAGTCAGAGTTGTTCCTGGAGCGCTGGATGGGACTAGCGAACAAGAAGGCCACGTATGCGGACTTACTGGACTTAGTGCTGATGGAGCAGATGGTCAACGGTTTGACACCAGAACTGGTCACGTTCGTGCGCGAGCGCAACCCAGCAACGGTGGAGGAGGCCGCGACGTTAGCGCAGCAGTACGTCGACGCCAGGGCGGGAACCAACCTACGTTTTCCACCACGTCAACCCTTTACACCCAGGGATAAGAGCGAGGGTCGCAAGCCAGCGGGACCACGACCCAACTCGCCTGACAAGCGGGAATGTTACAGCTGCGGGCAGAAAGGGCATCTGAAGCGGAATTGCCCGAAACGCGGCGAGAGGGCTGGAGCAGCGTTGCGCGTCTTGGAGGAGGAGAAGGAGGCAGGCACGAAGAGAGACTCGCGTTTCCAGAGCCAAGTGATAGTGGAAGGGGTTCCGCTGACGGCCATGAGGGACACGGGAGCCGATCTGATATGCTTGCGGGAAGGAGAGGTTGCCAACCTCAAGTGCACCGGACGCACGCGGCGCGTCGGATTCGCCATTAGACGGTTGTCCAGGTCACTGCCGACGGCGTGGGTGCAGTTGGAATCACCGTTCTACACCGGGAGAGTGGAGGTAGTGGTGGTACCAGACTTAACCTACCCAGTGGTGATCGGCAACTGGGCGAGGACGGAGCAGCAACGCGATACAGCACTGCCAGTGTTCGTCGAGGGGGACGTTGAGTGTTGCGCTGTGCAGACGCGAGCGCAGGCAGCCAAGGAGCAGGTCGCTGCAGAACCATTGGTGGTCGGACCAAGCAGGAACGTCGTCGCCACGCCGAAGGAGATTCGTCAACTGCAGTTGGAAGACGGCGAGCTTGCGAAAGTACGACAGCTAGCAGACCGGAAGGCGGGAAAGGAGAAACGAGGTAAGGGGCAAGTGGCATTTGTCTGGAAGCGGGGCCTGTTGTGCCGCGAGTATACAGGACAGGACAAAGTGGATCACAGCCAGCTGGTGGTACCAGCCAAGCTTCGATCGGAGGTACTACGCACGGGACACGACACACCCATGGCTGGACATCTAGGAGCCAAGCGGACCCTGGATCGCGTGTGGGCCGAGCACTACTGGCCAGGGATGTGCCGTGATGTGAGAAAGTACTGTGCTTCATGCGACGTGTGCCAGCGAACGACGCCAAAGGGGAGAGCCAAGAAGGTACCAGTGCAGAGAGTCGGCAAGAACAGGAAGTTGTACCACGCCAACCTTCTGAAGCGCTATGTGGAACGCCGAGGGGAACCAGAGACGACGGTAGCAGTGGTGATTGACCAGGCCGAAACGGAGGGGATGTCAGACATCAGCTACCAGGGTACGGTACCACTGATACCGCTACGAGCAAGCGAAGGGCCGGGGAACGTACAGATCGACCCGACACTGTCTGCACTTCACCAAAGCCAACTACGGGAAGTGTGTCAACGGTATGCCAGTCAGCTGACGGATTTACCCCAGCGCACCACCCTGGACGAGTGCGAGGTGGTGTTGACCGACGACAGCCCTGTGCGCATACGTCAGCATCCGCTACCATTTTCACAGAATCGATGCTGGAGTTGGGGGTTATCGAACCCTGTACATCGCCGTACAGCGCACCGATCGTGTTGGTGAGGAAGAAGAGTGGAGAGGTACGATTCTGCATCGACTACCGTGGGTTGAACAAGGTGGTCAAGTTCGATGCCGAACCACTACCGGACATCGAGTACTTGTTCGCCAAGCTAGGGAAGGCCAAGTACCTAAGCAAGCTGGACCTCACAAAAGGGTATTGGCAGATACCTGTCAAGCAGGAAGACCGAGACAAGACGGCGTTTACGACACCGCAGGGCCAGTTCAGATGGACCACGATGCCGTTCGGTCTGAAGACTGCAGGGGCGACTTTCTCACGCATGATGCGGAAACTGCTACGACCACTGCACCGAGCTGACGTCGACAATTTCATGGACGACGTCATGATCGCGACCGAGACGTGGGAGCAGCATCTGCAAGCGTTGAGAGCCGTGTTTCAGAGGCTGCAGGAAGTGCATCTCGCCGCTAGACCCAGCAAGTGTTTCCTGGGATACAAGGAACTGAGCTACCTGGGCCATCAAGTGGGAGATGGAGCGATGAAGCCGGAACGAGACAAGTTGGATAAGGTGCGCCGAACGTGTCCACCGACAACCAAGAAGCAAGTCCGAGCGTTCTTGGGGTTGTGCGGATACTACAGACGATTCGTGCCACATTTCGCCGAGAGAGCACTGCCGCTGACCAACTTGACGAAAGGAGGGAAGAAGGGGGAGGTCGACTGGACGGATGACTGCCAGAAAGCTTTCGATGACTTGAAGAGAGCGCTGACCAGTGAGCCAGTGGTCAAGTTACCGAACCTGGACAAGGAGTTCATCCTGAGGACCGACGCATCCGAGCAAGGGCTAGGAGCTGCTCTGATGCAAGAAACCGGTGAGGGTGTGCAACCGGTAGGGTTTGCCAGCAAGAAGCTGCTGCCGGCAGAGCGAAACTACTCCACCATTGAGAAGGAGTGTTTGGCAGTTGTGTGGGCAGTACAACGTTTCGAACCATACCTGTTTGGACGGCACTTTTGGCTGGAGACAGACCATCGACCGCTGCAGTACCTGCAGAGAACGCACCTCAACAGTGCCAGACTCACTCGGTGGGCTATGCAGTTGCAGGCGTACGTCTTCACAGTGCGACCAATTCCAGGGAGAGACAACATTGAAGCGGATTTCCTCAGCAGATCTGACCCTGTGGAAGTTTAAGTTTTGAACTCTCCGTAGGTTCGTCTTGGGAGGGGGGTGTGTCACAGGGCAGCCCGTGAAGAAAGCCATGTAGTCTGTGTGTGAAGAGTATAGGGGCGGGGGAGGTACTGCGTGTTGCCGTATTCGTGATTATTGTTGTCTCGGGAGCGTGCAAAGCATGGTAAACAGCATACGCCGGTTAGGCCAGGTTAGGAATTTGCTCACTATCGTCAGAACGTGTTTGTCAGCAGTACAGTGTAGACGGTGTTTGTCTAGTGCTCTGTGGTTTTTGCTGTGTTCTGGAATTAGGGTGGGACGGGTATTAACGAATAATAATATCTGGTTCCGAGAAGGATACTAGTTTAAAGATTGCAAATTTCTGAAGTGATACGCTCAGTTGGAGTGCAGCTGTAGAAAAGCAAGTCTGTGGTAGTGTGGTAGGTAGTATCGAGGTATTGTCTACTACGGGAACTACACACTACCGGATTACCCTAATTGGATGTACTTTCGTAGGAGGACAGTGGAGAAGGGCTACGGGGTGCAATTTCATGCGAACCGTTGGGTGAGTGGATGGAGGTTTTTCCTTACTGTGCCAATAACCAAGGGCCGGCTGTTGGGGTGTTGAATGATAGCTGGTACGTAAGGGTAAGGAAGGATGAGAAAGATTGCACTGAGGAGAGGCAGAAGAAAGGAAGAGAGCGTCGGAAGGAGGGAGAATGAGGGAGAAGAAAGGGGGTGGAGTGTGATGAAGCTAGGATGGAAGTGGTTGCTGTTGTTGTCGTTGGGGATGCTTGATGTGAATAATGTGTTGATGGTTATTTGTATTCATTTGCAGCATCGTTCATTCCAGGCATTCATGATTTCATTGAATTGTATAATATGTATTTGATTCAAGTGACGATAACAGTAGAAAGCGAGAGAGAGTCAAGGACAGGGGAAATAGACTGCAGTTGGACCCCTCAAGTGGCAGAAGTTTAGTGGAGTAGCTAGTGAGAGTGGGGGGGGGGGGGGTAAGTGTGATGGAGGGAGGGGGACAGAATCGAGAACATGACATTTACGATGCGACAAGCATGTTACAGGTTCGTCGAGGATTGTCGTTGAGGATTGAATTCGAGTTCGAAGTTCGCAGCTCAACGTTCGTCAATCCGCCAGTTCGTCGCTGGAAAACGTAAGGCAGCAACGACGACGACACTTGGTCAAGTGGACCAAACATCATCAACATCGCCATCTGTTATTGTCCACGCGTCCCCTGTCATCACTCCATCATCATCGTCAGTGGCGACCGCGGGTGGCAACGCTCTTTCGTTTGGCCATCAACAGAAGGGGGTGGATACTTTGGAGGAGACTTTACCAGGGACTGCATTTCGCCAGGTGGGCCCGTTTTGTGTTGTCCCTCTCCTACGCTTAACCCCCCTGTCTGTTTGTGAACACGTGCCTCGGACTTTGGCTGTGCACGTTCGATTTGAGGACGTTGGTCGATTAGCGACCCCCGATCACCCACGAACCATTGCATCGTTCCATTGACCCATTGATTGTTTCATTACCATTTCTTCGTTTCATGTGTAAATGTTGTATGTGTATGAGTGTGTGGTATGAATGAATAAATAGCTTGAAAGTTGTATATATAATCGTTGTGTTTTCATCCCTTCACGTCTGCGGGAAATCGCCATTCTGTCTGGGTTGTCTGCGTGTGTAAGGTGTTTGTTTGTGGCGTCTGCCCAGGGAGAGTCGTGGCGGTGACATAATTATGTATGTATGTATTTATGTATGTATGTATGCATATATGTATGTATGAATGTATGAATGTATGTATGTATGTATGTATGTATGTATGTATGTATGTATGTATGTATGTATGTATGTATGTATGTATGTGTGTGATTGCGCGCGTACGCCTCATCATCTCGATGAAGAAGACATTAATAAAACAACCCACGCTGTGTTTTCTTCTTGTCGCTGTTGTTATTGCAAGCTTTTTTTTTTTTTACAGTGGGGGTAACATTCACTGTGAATGTTAAACGGATGTGTCCAGGAAGCGTGATCAAAGCGGGTCTCTCTGAGCAGTGATACCACACACATAACGAAACACAAACCGTAGTAGAAACTACCCACCGCGAGGTCATTGCATAGGTCAAGGAATCACCGAGTGCACCACGGAAGTTCCTACGCAAAAACAAACCGTAAATAAAAGCCAACAAATCCACAGTTCATTCCCTTGATGTGCGCAATTTCATGACAAATCAAGTGCGGAGGGGAGGGGATGGGAGGGGAGGGGAGGGAGGGAGGAGGAGGAATCAGAGGTGGGCACAAACTAGTTTAATGGTACGGGTTGCAAACATAAAATTCGATTTCCTTTCCTCCTTCACAACACATTTAAACCTGAATGTGCTGTTTGTTATGGATATCGGAGTGGGCCTGTAACAGGTGAGCGTGTATATTGGTTACATATCGCCGCGTTTTGAGTCTTATTTAGGAATAAGGCGCGTATAGCATCCGATTTTGGACACGCTGAAGTTAAGGAGATGCGCGTTATACAAATTAACATTGGATTAGATAGGTGTGTGTGGGGGGAGGGGGGGAGAGGGGATCCGTGTGAGGAATGCGGCATATTTCAGCAAACACTTAATTGTGCGTCGGTTTGTCCCTATTTTTGGGCGAGGTATAAACTGAGATTTAGTCAGCTCAGGCCTGCATACCGTCGCACTAACGACCTTAGTCTCTCTCTCTCTCTCTCTCTCTCTCTCTCTCTCTCTCTCTCTCTCTCTCTCTCTCTCTCTCTCTCTCTCTCTCTCTCTCTCACGCACATGTGTGTGTGTGAGTGAGTGCTGGAGAGGGCGTGTGAGAGTGTGGCGAGGTTTTGATTTCAAATGTTTGTAAACTGTTTGCTGTTATTCATTTGCTGCCGTCAACAGGTGTGTGTTTATGCCATTGGTCCAGCTTTAAACGAAAATTCTAATTACATCTCAAGTTTATAAGAAATCCATCTATTAGTATCAGAGACAAGGTCGCCAAAGTGACGGACGGACGCCGGATGGACAGAGCCGAAAAGATTGGTTCCTGACAGTATAAATAGCTCGGGAACTAAAATCAGGAACATTAGTTGATCTCTTTACCGCTTGTCTATCATAAACAAAACAAGTGCTGGACCCTATAACGGGTTCACAGTTCTCACCCGCGCCCGCGCGCGTACACACACACACACACACACGCGCACACACACACGCACACACACACATAGGTGTAAAAGCTGATCAATCTGGAACGTTACCAAAACAGGGTACAATTGGGGACTGGTCTTTTTCTCAGTGATATTTACAAATCAAATGTTGTAATTCATAAAATTAAGTAGATTTATGAATGACGTACAGGATTGACGGGTAATCTGCCATTTAAACTTGATTTTTGTTCGTCGCGCAGCTTACTACGCAGGTGTGTATAATTTAAATACTTGTCGACCCCATTTTTTCGAAAAAATTCGGAAGATGCGATTTCTCCATATTTAAGGTTATGTTATATTGTTTTGGAGTGAACAAAATATGGTTTTTTTTTAAATGGGGAAGATTTTTGCTTCCCAATGTTTTTCAACTATCCCATTTGTTACCACGTTTATATGAAGAAAAAAAAAATCCCCAGTTGTGCGGTTATAAAAGTACACATACACACACACACACACACACACACACACACACACCTACACACACCAACGCATATACTCGCACATCTGTATTTTAGACAATAAAGAAGAAGGAGAAAGAATGGGAAGAAGAGAAAGTGGATGAGAATTATGAAGGTCACCGGACGGATGAACATAGTCAGGAACAACAGTTTTCCAGCTTTTGTTTCGGGAACTAATTAAAGCGATGTTCTCATCCCTGGAGGTTAAGTTGTAATGGAAGTAGGCGCAGGGCCCGGAAGCGGCGTCAGTATTACAGGTAAGGAGACAGGTGGGCGAGTTGAGCAGTTGTCAATGATGTCAGCCCATGTATCTTGTCCTTAAACATCGCCATTTGCATCTTTTAAGACACGCTACAACGTCAACTAAGGTCTCCCCAGCATTTACACAGCGGACGTAGAGTAGCGGACAATCAGCTTAGAACATGCGAGGGAAATCTAAATAAAACAGAAACTAGAGGCTCAACATGCATGGAAATACTGCGTGGTGTTTGTTGTTGTTGTTGTTGTTGTTGTTGTTGTTGTTGTTGTTGTTGTTGTTGCAAACACGATGTTTTAAATAAAAGTTGTCTCTTTGTTTCCATGCAAAACATTGCCGTCTGACATAACCTTTAGGTTGCGCTGGACCGAACATCCGTGTGCTTCTAGTGTTGTCCCTGTGGGTTCCGGTTCGCTACCATATCATAGTCCACGTAGGCCTAAGACAGCTCAGTACTTGCATATACCTACGATACTTCACAAATATTATAGGGATGTATATAAATGAACATCTTGTGGATTTTATATTTTAATTATTCTTGTTTACACGTGTATTCCATTATGGTTTTATTCATAAACGTTTAAACCGTGGGTACGTGTGTGTGTGCGTGTGTGTGGCTGCGTGGATGTGTATGCGCACATTCGTGTGTATTTGTGTATGTGTTCACGAGAGGGAAAGCTGTTTGCCGTGATTGATAGTGTTGTTTTTTCTTCTTTTCTGCCCTTTTTGTGTATACGAACACTTTCATTGCTTCGCACTCTTGATAGTCACCACAAGGGCAGTCCACGCTAAAGATACCATAAGAGAAGATACCCTAATAGAACATATTAATTAGTTAGTTATTCATTGCTTACAGGGTCCAGTGGACTGCAAAGGGCCGAACCAGGACCACACAATCAAGACCACAACTTGGCTAAAAGATGACTCATCCCTGATCCGCATAAAAGATCTGCTGAAACAACCCTTGTGGTAACACTAAATGCACTACACCAGCCGGTCACTTTACAATAAAGACATCCCACGCAGGGGACGCTGAGGAAATATACTCTAATTGATGCATACATTGCTCAATAATAGTGTCATAGGAAGCCCTACTGACCACCTGGCACAAAGCGTCCAATATTCCCAAGCTGATACAACAGACCTCACACACAAATGAGAAGTTTTGTCCCGGAAGAGTTTTCAAGAAACAAGGTAGGTGACTGGTCTAGCAAAGAAGAAGATAGAATGGTAGATTGATAGAATAGAGTAGGAATGAGAAAGAACAAATGAGAAAAACAGCGACAGTGGGAATTTAAAGCACTAAATTTCCAGAAAGTGGGAATACTATTTATACAGAAACCCCCGGCACCCTCACGGGGAGTACATAATTTAAGAGAAGATACACTATGAGAAAGATACAACAATAATAATAATAACAACAACAACAACAACAACAACAATAATAATAATAATAATAATAATAATAATAATAATAATAATAATAATAATAATAATAATAATAATAATAAGAATAAGAATAAGAATAATAACATTTGTACAGCGCCCTTCCTCAGTCGAGCTCATAGCGTAAGAGAAGATACAGTAAGACAAGATACAGTAAGAGAAGATATCTTAAGAGAAGAGACCATAAGAAATAAGATACATTAAGAGAAGATACTGTCATGTAAAATCTGGACATAACATTCTTCAAGCGCTGATCAAGTCTGTCAGCAGATGTCTTGTATACATTGAGGCGTCTTTCAATTTGGGATGCTGTGTAAGCGTTGCTCTGTTAGTCTGTCAGTCAGTATGTCTGTCTGTCTCTCTCTCTTTCAATCATAAACACTCTGTCACGACCCACACTCAGTTTGAACTTTATATTGTTGTTTGTAGATAGGTGGTCTTCTCGCAAGTGCCTATGAATCATCGTTTTGTGTGCCTTTGAATAAGCCGGGACAAAAGTAAATGAAAAGTGTGACGTAACTTATTGTCGTAGAAAAGAGGAAATGACGAAAGAGAAAGAAGAGAGGTTTTTGGTCGTTACATGGAGGTCCCAGGAACAGTGAATCTAGGAGCAGTGTGTTGAATCGTTTTTCGTCCCTGCTAATCCTTTATCCGTCAACTGTACGCTTAAGGAAATACGTACGTGATATCCTCACGTAGCGGTGCCCTACGACAAGAACTTGAGTTTTCACCAGAAGTCGTTTGAGAACGATGAGGGAGAAAGAGTTCGACCTTGAAACTGGTGCAAGTTCGACTGTTTGTTTTAGTCAATGAAGATCGAGACGACTAGTAGACCTGACCGTTGACCTACCTGTACCAAAAGGAATGCTGCGGATGAAGAGACGTATCCGACCTTAGCCGCATCACCGTATCCACGGGTAGTTGAGTAAGTGTGGACTTGGGTGTTTTCACTGGCTAGTCGGGTGTCTCTTTGTTGTCATTTATTTCTGTGGTCCGTATTTTGTCGTGTCATTGTTGGTTATCATTATGTTGTGGGGCTAAAATATTATGGGGAAGTATTATACTCGAATAAGTGATACCATATTTATTACAATCATTATTCTTCCAAGCATACAAAACATTCAAGGTTGCAGTCATTCATTCATACATGCGTTAGATTTACATTTGTGATTGTTACAATACAAGAGTTAGCGATTATTATTATTAAGGAAAATGGTTGAGTTTTCAATTGCATCAGGAAGCATGTATAAATTGTTACTCAAATTCTTAGAAGATTTTGTATGGGTTATGTTGCAGTGTACCCTTCGCTTTTTGCCTTTGGTTTCATCTTCAACTTCGATTTTACCTTCAACTTCAAATTTAACTTCGACTTTGTTTTTGGTTTTACCATCACTTTTCACCGATTGTATTATAATAGACTTTTTGCCAGTGAACTTTTTGCCTTCGCTTCTTCACCACAGACTTTGAAATATTGGATGACCACGGCGGATGCATCTAATCGTAGCAGCTACAGTCCCAGTGACATTCGAGGTGTATGCACTTATCGATTACATCTAGTGCATTGACAATTTTTAGTTTATTTGCCTACTGTGTTCCCGGGACATATATACATTTCACTCCTGCGTTGAGCGAGTTCATGCTCTAGGGTCTTCGGGACGTTTTTGTTATTATGCAATTTCGTATTGCAAAGGTTTGATCGCAGGAGTGTGATATGTATTTGTAAAACGGGACTTGTGAACTGAAATCGTTATAACAGTAGTAGCAACAAATTTGTAAACAGTGCATAGGTTGTGTGCGAACAATGAGTGAACAGTAGAAAAGGAAAACAAAGAGACTGAACGAGAATACTGTGTAGAACCATTTAATTTATTTAAAACAAAGAACATTTCATTCTGTCGTTTGATTTTATCACCTTTATAAATTTTAGTTATTCATTTACGACTCCATGTTATGTTCATGTGAATAAATTGTTGTTTTATTTTGCCAACGTAATGCTTGTCTCTATCTATTCATCCGTTGTTCACGTATGGTTGCATACACTGCTCAGAGTTCCCCTTTATGGTAAGAGAAACGAAGGACCGTAAGGGGGGGCTTTGACATATTTGGTGGCAGCGGTGGGATCGAACGGATGAATGGAGGAGATAGAATTACGTTGACATTGTTGTGTTATACCATACAATCAGAGTAAATGACGTGGGTGGTTGGCGGGTGCTGGAGCGTTTTGAATCGCGTGGGCGCACTTAGAGCACCCGACAGTAGCCTAATAAGGTAGGCAACCAAGCCCACACTTTACTATAATACAACTTAGTGTCATCTGAGCCAAACCGTGGTATAACTGTTGAGCTATTTGAACTCTGAGATATATAGTTGGTAAATAGATTTGTTGTTTACCAATTATACAAGAAAAGGTGGTCGGCTAGCAAAATGTCCGCCACCCGGAAAGGTACAAAACGTGCTGGAGCCAAGAAAACAATTGGTGGGGAAGGGACATCGATCACCCCTAGCAGCGACTCAGCCGATATTGTACTGGGAGCATCGGGAGAAGCGACCATGTCCAGTTTGACGAGAGAAGAGACTCTGAGTACGTCTGTCTTAGGTTTCCCTCGCATGGCGGTAGCCGTAGAACCGTCAAGGAACCAAGAGACGTCCGAAGTGATTGACGTATCCGTGAAGTATAGAGAATTAGGTATGAGCCTAGGCCTGCGAGAAGAGGCGCTAGCGAGATTTGTCGTGGATGGCATCCAAAAGGAAGAAGAACGAAGAGAGCGAGAAGAAGACAGACGTCTAATGGAGAGGAAAATGGAAGAAGAGCGAAAGGAAAAAGAAGAAGAACGTCGCCGACGCGAAGAGGAAAAAGAAGAAGAACGTCGCCGACGCGAAGAGGAAAAAGAAGAAGAACGTCGCCGACGCGAAGAAGAAAAAGAAGAAGAACGTCGCCGACGAGAAGAAGAAAAGGAAGACAGACGTCTAATGGAGAGAAAAATGGAAGAAGAACGTCGCCGACGAGAAGAGGAAAGAGAAGAAGACAGACGTCTGATGGAGAGGAAAATGGAAGAAGAACGTCGCCGACGAGAGGAAGAGAAAGAAGAAGAACGTCGCCGACGCGAGGAAGACAAAGAAGAAGAACGAAGATCATTAGAAATCAGAATGGAGGCAGAGAAAGAACGGATGAAAATGCAGATGGAGGTGATCAGAGAAGAACGCGAAGTTTTCGCTGACCGTTCAACTCGTAGAGAACATCATGATGGTTACCGACTGAAAATTCACCCTTTCGATGGTAGAGAAGACATCGAAGCTTATCTGCGTCATTTTGAACTCATAGCTGAATCACAAGGATGGAATAGAGATTGCTGGGCAGCAAGGTTGTCTCCACTATTGTCAGGAGAAGCGCGCGATACGTATTTGCGTCTGACACCCGAACAGGCTCAAGATTTTGAAGAAGTACGCAACGCGCTGTTACGTCGTTTTCGCCGCGATGCGGAATGGTATCGCCGACAGTTCCGAGAGACCAAGAAAGAACAAAATGAAACTTTTCCGCAATTTCTCATCCGGTTGCAGACGTCTGTAGAAAGATGGTTTTCCTTGGCAGACAAAGACATCGATGACGCGAAGTCTGTGTTAGACATGTTTTTGGCTGAACAGATATATTCAGTAATGAATCCTGAGCTCGAGATGTTCGTGCGTGAACGATTGCCGACAGACGCCGCACAAGCAGCCGAATATGCTCAACTGCATTTGGACGTAAAACGAGCCGTATCCCGAGGACCTGTTTTCCAAAGAGCGAGTCCACGAACACCGAGCAGTCAACCCGAGCGTAGACCGAACGAGTCACAAACGAGATTGAGGGAACCTATTAGGAGACCAGTTGTCGGTAGAGATGAAAGAGACAGGAGGAATTCAGACGAGTGCTATAAGTGTGGGGGTAAGGGGCACTTCGCCAGGCAATGCATGAAAACGCATGCAGTCAGTCAGGTTACAATTGCGACCGACACCCTACCGATCTATACTCCGCCAATAGACGTCCGATCTATTAAACCCTATAACCCGTGGAGTGAGGGTCGGATCAACGAAAATACAGTACGCATCATGCGTGATACTGGAGCAGAGATGGGAGCAGTTGCTTCAAAATGGGTCAAACCTGAAGATTACACAGGGAGGAGTGTTGAAGTGTACTTAGCAGACCAGACAAAATCAGGAAAGTACCCTACAGCATGGGTGAAACTTGAATCAGGCTTTGTGACAGGGACTGTTGAACTGTTCGTCCTTGACCACATGGGACCTGACATTCTTCTGGGTAACTGGATTACATTTTCATCTGGTTACCGAAGCCCAGTTACCATTGATGGTAGTGAATGTGCCGTGGCAGCAGCAGTCGAAACAAGAGGACAAATAGAACGTGAAAAGCGTGCGACAGTACCTTTGCAGGTATCGAAAACTCTAGGAGTGGAAGTCACACCGACAGAGTTGGCTGCATTGCAAGAAGAAGACGATAGTCTTAAAAAAGTTCGAGCGTTGGCTGATGCCCAGAGCGAACTGAAGTCAGGAAATGCTACAGTAAAATTCACGCGAAAGAAAGGGTTACTATACAGGTTGCATCAGTTGCGAGGAGTGGAGACATCGCAGCTAGTAGTTCCCAAGAAACTACGAAAAGAAGTCATGAGGCTAGCTCATGATCCTCCCATGGCAGGACACCTAGGAGGAAAACGAACTCGCGAACGTATATGGAATACGTTTTTCTGGCCAGGTATGTGCGCAGACGTTCGCAGGTACTGTGCATCATGCATTGAATGCCAGAGAGTGACACCAAGGGGTCGAGTCAGCAAGGTACCCCTACAAAAGATGCCTTTGATGGACGAACCATTCCAAAGAGTGGCTATCGACATTGTTGGTCCGATTGCACCAAAGTCGGAACAAGGTAACCAATACATTTTGGTAGTTGTCGACTACGCTACACGATACCCAGAAGCAGTTCCGTTGAAAAGAATTGACACTGAAAAAGTAGCAGAGGCTCTGTGGACCATATGGTCGAGGGTAGGCATCCCTCGTGAAATACTAACCGACAGGGGGACGCAGTTCATGTCAGCAGTCATGGATGAAATGAACAGATTGTTGGCCATCCATGGAAAAGCCACCACACCCTACCACCCTCAGTGTAACGGGCTGGTTGAGCGGTTTAACGGCACTCTGATGACCATGCTGAGAAAACTGACTACAGAACAGCCACGGATGTGGGACCGGTACATACCAGCTCTTCTTTTCGCCTACCGAGAGGTACCTCAAGAGGCTACTGGATTTTCACCGTTTGAGCTATTATACGGAAAAACAGTCAGAGGACCGATGGCCGTGTTGAGAGAGCTATGGTCGAAGGAGATTGCTGCTGAAGAAGTGAAAGTAAGCAGTGAATACGTAGTCGATCTACGCAATCGCATCGAGGAGACGTGCCAGATAGCAAAAGAACATATGAAAGGTGTTGCAGAGCGCCAGAAACACTACTTTGACCGAAAAGCGAAACCCAGGGTCTTCAAAGCAGGCGACAGAGTGTTGCTGTTGCTACCCACTAAACATAATAAACTCCAAATGGCTTGGCAAGGACCCTATGAAGTCATAGAAAAAGTTGGCGAATGCGATTATCGCATATCAGTAGGACGGAAAACTAAACTCTTCCACGTCAATCTGCTGAAAGAATACAGAGAAAGAGTGACAGTCGATGCAGTAGTGACAGAAGACGATCAATGGAAAGAAGAACAAGTGGGCAACGACATTCCAACGTGTCCGTTAGTGGCGACCGAGGGTCCGAAAGATGTACACGTTGACCCAGAATGTCCAGAAATTCATGAGGACATCCTAAACATAGTGTCAGACTATGCAGACATTTTCACTGATTTCCCTTTACGATGCACCTTGGATACGTGCGAGATAAAGATGATCAATGAAGAGCCAGTCCGTACAAGACAATACCCTTTACCTCATTCGCAAATGCAGGTGGTGAAGGATGAAGTAGAAACGATGATGAAATTACGGGTCATTGAGAGAGCAACGTCACCGTATAGCTCACCGATTGTGCTAGTGAAAAAAAAAGATGGACAAATACGATTTTGCGTTGATTTTCGCAAAATGAATCGTAACATCGTCTTCGACGCTGAGCCTCTACCTGATATCGATTTTTTGTTCGCGAAGCTCGCAAAAGCGAAATACCTGAGCAAAATAGATTTGTCAAAAGGGTATTGGCAAATCCCAATGAAAAAAGAGGACAAAGAAAAGACAGCGTTCACCACTCCTGAAGGTCAGTTCCAGTGGTGCGTGATGCCTTTTGGATTGAAGACTGCCGGAGCTATATTTTCCCGAATGATGCGGAAGTTATTGGCACCCCTTCACATGCCTGAAATAGACAACTTCATGGATGATTTGATGATAGCTACTCAAACAAAAGAAAGGCATTTGGAATGTCTAAGAGCGTTGTGTCAGAGACTCCGCGAAGTGCAGTTAGCTGCAAGACCGTCAAAATGTTTCCTAGGATTTCAGAGTTTGGAGTATCTGGGACACATGGTAGGGCGAGGTAAGATTCAACCAGACCGTCAGAAAATGGATCGCATCGGAGAAACGTCACAACCAACTACAAAGAAACAAGTGAGGTCGTTTTTGGGGTTAGCGAGCTACTACAGGAGGTTTGTACCAAACTTTGCAGCCATAGCCGCACCTCTATCCGATCTGACGAAGGGAGGAAAAACAGGACCAGTCGCATGGACGGAAGCATGCGAAAGAGCTTTCAACACTTTGAAAGAAAGGTTGTGCTCTAGTCCTGTATGTTGTCTGCCAGATGGCGAAAAACCGTTTGTTTTGCAAACAGACGCGTCAGACACAGGTATTGGAGCAGTACTATGCCAAGATCAGGGTCACGGACTCCAACCAGTGGCTTGTGTCAGCCGGAAGTTAGTTGCCGCAGAAAAGAACTACTCAACGATTGAGAAGGAATGTTTAGCGTTGATTTGGGGACTTCAACGATTTCAGCAATATGTGTACGATCGGACAGTCATCGTACAAACTGATCACCAACCGCTGAAATACCTTCAGAAATCGAAAACTACCAGCAGCAGGTTGATGAGATGGGCGCTGTTGATGCAGTCGTTTCCACTGGTTATTGAAAGTATTCCTGGAAAGGAAAACGTCACTGCAGACTTTTTGAGCAGAAACGTGTAAGTCGTGAACTTTGAGTTTGAACAAAACCAAGGTTTTGTCTTGAGGGGGGGGTATGTCACGACCCACACTCAGTTTGAACTTTATATTGTTGTTTGTAGATAGGTGGTCTTCTCGCAAGTGCCTATGAATCATCGTTTTGTGTGCCTTTGAATAAGCCGGGACAAAAGTAAATGAAAAGTGTGACGTAACTTATTGTCGTAGAAAAGAGGAAATGACGAAAGAGAAAGAAGAGAGGTTTTTGGTCGTTACATGGAGGTCCCAGGAACAGTGAATCTAGGAGCAGTGTGTTGAATCGTTTTTCGTCCCTGCTAATCCTTTATCCGTCAACTGTACGCTTAAGGAAATACGTACGTGATATCCTCACGTAGCGGTGCCCTACGACAAGAACTTGAGTTTTCACCAGAAGTCGTTTGAGAACGATGAGGGAGAAAGAGTTCGACCTTGAAACTGGTGCAAGTTCGACTGTTTGTTTTAGTCAATGAAGATCGAGACGACTAGTAGACCTGACCGTTGACCTACCTGTACCAAAAGGAATGCTGCGGATGAAGAGACGTATCCGACCTTAGCCGCATCACCGTATCCACGGGTAGTTGAGTAAGTGTGGACTTGGGTGTTTTCACTGGCTAGTCGGGTGTCTCTTTGTTGTCATTTATTTCTGTGGTCCGTATTTTGTCGTGTCATTGTTGGTTATCATTATGTTGTGGGGCTAAAATATTATGGGGAAGTATTATACTCGAATAAGTGATACCATATTTATTACAATCATTATTCTTCCAAGCATACAAAACATTCAAGGTTGCAGTCATTCATTCATACATGCGTTAGATTTACATTTGTGATTGTTACAATACAAGAGTTAGCGATTATTATTATTAAGGAAAATGGTTGAGTTTTCAATTGCATCAGGAAGCATGTATAAATTGTTACTCAAATTCTTAGAAGATTTTGTATGGGTTATGTTGCAGTGTACCCTTCGCTTTTTGCCTTTGGTTTCATCTTCAACTTCGATTTTACCTTCAACTTCAAATTTAACTTCGACTTTGTTTTTGGTTTTACCATCACTTTTCACCGATTGTATTATAATAGACTTTTTGCCAGTGAACTTTTTGCCTTCGCTTCTTCACCACAGACTTTGAAATATTGGATGACCACGGCGGATGCATCTAATCGTAGCAGCTACAGTCCCAGTGACATTCGAGGTGTATGCACTTATCGATTACATCTAGTGCATTGACAATTTTTAGTTTATTTGCCTACTGTGTTCCCGGGACATATATACATTTCACTCCTGCGTTGAGCGAGTTCATGCTCTAGGGTCTTCGGGACGTTTTTGTTATTATGCAATTTCGTATTGCAAAGGTTTGATCGCAGGAGTGTGATATGTATTTGTAAAACGGGACTTGTGAACTGAAATCGTTATAACAGTAGTAGCAACAAATTTGTAAACAGTGCATAGGTTGTGTGCGAACAATGAGTGAACAGTAGAAAAGGAAAACAAAGAGACTGAACGAGAATACTGTGTAGAACCATTTAATTTATTTAAAACAAAGAACATTTCATTCTGTCGTTTGATTTTATCACCTTTATAAATTTTAGTTATTCATTTACGACTCCATGTTATGTTCATGTGAATAAATTGTTGTTTTATTTTGCCAACGTAATGCTTGTCTCTATCTATTCATCCGTTGTTCACGTATGGTTGCATACACTGCTCAGAGTTCCCCTTTATGGTAAGAGAAACGAAGGACCGTAAGGGGGGGCTTTGACACACTCGCAAACATATACACCCTCTCCCCTTCCTTCTGTTTCACCCCTACTCCCTCACCTCACAGTCAACACACACGCACACACACGCACCCACACACTCACACACACACACAGGCGCACACAAACTCACTCACACACAGGCCGCGCCCGGAAACACAGGCATTATACTCACGTCATGGCCACAGACAAAATACCAACGACTGATTGGCAACTGTTGACGAGTAAAGGGTCGAAGGTCACATGGAGCGGTTCAAGGTAACATTTTTGCGGTGCGTGGGAGTGAACGAGATTTGCAAGTCCGATTCACGTTGCTTACGAGATGCACTTGCGAGTTTAGCAAGGTAGGCTTAGAGATAAGTTTTCTTTCTTTCTTTCTTTCTTTTTTTTCTTTATCTTCTTCTTCTCTTTCATCATTATCATTATCATCATCATCATCATCATCATCATCATCATCATCATCATCATCATCATCATCATCATCATCATCATTTTCTTCTTCTTCTTCTTCTTCTTCTTCTTCTTCTTCTTCTTCTTCTTCTTCTTCTTCTTCTTCTTGTAGACCACCGTTGTTGTGCCGGGGGTTTCAGTATAAATAGTATCCCCACTTTCTGGAAATTTAGTGCTTTAAATTCCCACGGTCGCTGTCTTTCTCATTTGCTCTTTCTCATTCCTGCTGTGTTCTATCAATCTGCTATACTATCTTCTTCTTCGCTAGACCAGTCATCTACCTTTTTTCTTGAAAACTCTTCCGGGACAAGACTCCTTATTTGTGTATGAGGTCTGTTAGATCAGCTTGAAAATATTGGATGCTTTCTGCCAGGTGGTCACTAGGGCTTCCTATGATGTTATTATTTAACAATGCAGGCATTTTATATGTATGTGTTTTGTTGATAATTTATAATGATGTTTGTATTCTATGTTGTTTTTTGTAAACGGGGGTTCGATAAATTAGAGTACATCCTTAGCGTCCCCTGCGTGGGATGTCTTTATTGTAAAGTGACTGGCTGGTGGAGAGCTTTCAGTTTGACCACTAGGGTTGTTTCGGCAGATCTTTCATGCGGATCAGGGGTTGTCCGGTCCTGATTTGGCTCGGAGGAGTCCGCTGGACCTAAAGCAATAGTCATGTAATGTAAGGTAATGTCTAGTAGTAAACATTCAGGTTCAACACCCTGATCGTTGCTATGCTACAGGGGGAGCAGGAAAGAAGGGGCCTAATACACGCTTAGCGTATTTATGTAGCCGGCACTCTTAGAACCTGAGCGTCAGAATCTTTAAAGACCATGCGACAGAGCGCGTGCGTGCAAAAACTAGCCCTCGGTTTATACTCTGATCCCAAAGAATAGGGTCGCAGTGCCTCAAGGTCATTTAAAAAATGATTATTTATTTTTTCTTTATTTTTATTTTTATTTTTTACGTTTAGTTTTATTGGTGTGTTCAAGGGCAAACACAGTTGACGTACTGAATGTCAAGCGATAATATTTCAGAGTGTACACCTTCAGTAGTTCAAAGGCGGTTAATAATAATAATAATAATAATAATAATAATAATAATAATAATAATAATAATAAGAAGAAGAATAATAATAATAATAATAAGAAGAAGAATAATAATAATAATAAGAAGAAGAAGAAGAAGAAGAAGAAGAAGAAGAAGAAGAAGAAGAAGAAGAAGAAGAAGAAGAAGAAGGATATTTATATAGGCTATCGCTTTTTCCCAATGAACATTATCAGTTCAAAGAGCAGTACTCACGCACCGGCTACATACACAATAAAATCAGACACTTGCTAACGAATAAGAGACGAGGGAGGGAGACAACCTTTTTGCTTTTTGCACGATGCTCTGTTGAATCGATTGAGCAGACCTTCATAATTATAATGACATGAGGAGAGAGAGAGAGAGATAGAGAGAGAGGGAGAGAGAGAGAGGGAGAGAGAGAGAGAGAGAGAGAGAGAGAGAGAGAGAGAGAGAGAGAGACGTTCTCAAGGACGCTCGCGTCTCCAGGTCCGGACACCTGTGCGATGGACGCTCTTTTTCCCTCGCAAAAGTCTTTCTCGAGATCTACACTTACATAAAAAGTTTACGCAGCACGCAACGTGCGTGTGGATTTTCCGATCGTCAAAGTATTGTCGATGTCGGAGAATTTGTGATCGTGCGACATCGTTCATACAGAATATCTAACGCTAGAGGGGCGATGCGAACAAACCAAAGATGAGTTCAGTGAAAGCAGTGTTCCAGTTCTACAGAATACACAATCCTTTGTTATCCGCCATAAACATTTTTGTTGCAGCGTCCATCTGCATATAAACATTCAAAACAATGAAAATAAATTGTAATAGCATCGTTTGGTCTCAAATTCTCAGCATTCATACGACACCACCTCGTTAATGGCGCCTAAACCTAACCTCTGATCTCACCGTGACGTCAAGACTATTATCGTAAAAACGAGTTCCCAGTACATAAAATTGCGTAATAAACCGATTGCCTAGGGTTTTGCATAATAATTATTGTATACTAGGCTGTAGCCTGTGGAGTGCTAAAGCTGTACTAGGCATATTTACTTACATTGTTTTAGCATACACTTTTTTCCCTAATAAATACTTTTCAATAAATAACTAAAATCAATAAATACATCTCAAATCTATAATAGTAGCCTAAAAGGCAAGTGCTTCTTTTCTAAGCTGTCAGTAATTTAAGAAAAAGAGTAATAATAAATTATAATGGTTGGTTGGTTGGTTGGTTGTTTTATTAACGTCTTCTTCATCAAAATAATAAGACGCACATTCATATTCACACACGCATTCACACATGCACGCATACATGCGCACTCACACACCACATTACATTAAATTAAGGTTTGTGGAGGGAAGTTTACACCTAGATCTTTTTTTTTTTAATAACATTTTACTTTTGCTGTCTCCCCAAAAATGCCGAAACTTAAAAAAAACATGCTGATGGCAGTAGGCGACTTTCATGCTGGTTTTCATCAAGCTCCATTTCAGAAGGTGGGTACATTTTTAAATCCAAATTTGTCTCATAAAAGAAATGTAGTGAACTGTCACTGTTTTTCTCAAAATCTCCAAAGAGACAAAGAAAACTTGAAGATATCATCGAAGCATCTCAGCCTGACACGACAAAGACAAAGCTTGTTGATCTGTGCAGAACAAGATGGGTAGAAAAGCATGAAGCACTGGAGGCTTATACATCTCTCTTCCTGGTTTGACTGTTTGGGACAAATGTGTGAAGACAGTGACAATTGGGACAGTGAGGCATTGACCAAGGCAACTGGCTTTCTCCACACCTTGAGTAGCAATGTTTTCCTCTTTGCATTCGATGTCGTCCGCAATTGTTTGCGTTACTTAAAACCCTTGACAGTGAAGCTGCAGAAAAGGACAAAAGATGTTGTCGATGCCTACAGGGAAATCAAAGAGGTCAGTAACTGCATGTCTTCTATTAGAAGAGATGTCGACACAGCGTTCGTTGCTTGGTTTGGTGAAGTCAGTAAAATGGCAAATGCTTTGACAACTGATGTTATTGTTCCTCGTCAAGCATCCCGACAGACTCTCCGTGACAACCCACCTGCGGCCACTCCAGAAGAATATTTCAAGATTAGCATTGCCATTCCTTTCTTGGAACACCTGTCAACCGAATTGGACTCTAGGTTAAGAAATGCTGACCTAGCAGTTGATGGTCTTTGTCTGGTGCCAAGCACTTTAATAGACAACCAGGATGGTTTCATGCAGGTTCCAGAAGGGGTGAAGACACTGGCAATGTTGTGGGAGTCTGACCTACCAGGCAATGCTACCCTTGATGCAGAATACCAACGGTGGGTTTGCAAATGGCGAAGTGCTGCTTAGAATGCGACAGCTATCACCCCATCCACGGCATCAGAAGCACTGAAACATTGTGACAGGGATTTTTATCCCAACAGGTTCATCATGCTAAAGAACCTTTGCACCATGCCTGTCACTACTGCCGAGTGTGAGCGTTCAAACAGTCAGTTGCGCAACCTGAAAAACTACCTGCGCTCTACAATGGGGCAACAGAGACTCAATGGACTTGCTTTACTGAAAGTGCACAGGGATGTTGATATTGACTTCAAAGAGGCAGTGAACTGTTTTGCCAGAAAATACAATTCACAAATGGTACTAATGCCAAGTAACCTAGTGCAGCAAGACTTAAAGAGAAAGCAGGGCGGTGATGTTCATAAACTACAAGGTAAAGCTTTATACCGTTAACGATCAACAAAATGTAGTGAATAATAATAGTATATAAAACATCTCTGCTGATAAATAAATGTTTGTGTGTGTGCGGTTTTTTTTAAAGGGAGGGGCAGAGGATAATTTTTGTACCCCAGAGTTTGTCAGTTCAATTGTTCAAAAAGCTCAAAGTCCCAGACCATCACAAATGGCTTTTTCAACGTTCAGATTGCACCAGATTGCACCATTTTGTATCAATGGAAAAAAAAAATTCCGGGGAGGGGCATGCCCCCGGACCCCTCCTAGAAGGCTGGGCGCTTCGCGCCTTTGCTGAATCTGTAACCTCCCCCCCCCCCCCTTCGACATTTCCCAGGTCCGGCCCTGTTTAAACCTTGTCAGGGCAGCAGTTGTTTGTGCAATTCTGGAGAGGACTTCTTGTCGGGACCCATTGTCTGATACAATGGCTCCTAAATATTTGAAGCTATGGAAATCTATGAATACAAAATACTTCTTCATTATCTTAAAATGACAACAGGTACAGTATCACAGTTTGACATAATATATTTATTTATTTATGTTATCACTTTTATATTGCTCCTTTCTAGCTCAAGGCGTGCTCAAGGCGCTGGTCGATGCAGGGTCTAACTCAAGCCGCCCGAGGAGCCCGCCTGCCACCTTTGGACGCACAATCTGGGGGTGGGGAGAAAGAACCTACTGCGTGGGTGTATTTGTGCAGCCTTAACACATCCTCTCTAGGACATGAGCGTCAGGATCTTTTAAGTCCATGCGATGGACAGACTACATCTCGGTTTAAAATCTCATCCGAAGGAGTATCCATCTATCCATTTATCTATCACATGATAGTGAGTTACATTTCACATGGTAATAAGTTACATAATTATGTCACATGATAGTAAGTTACATACCACGTGGTATGTCACGAGCAAGATTGTAGGAATGAGTGTTTCTTGATTTATGTACAATTGTGTTTATTGTGAGATATGTGTTTGTTTTTTTCTTTTTTTCCCTTTTTTTTTCTGATGCAATGTTTAAGTGCTATTTGGAACGTATCCTAGTTAATAACGTTTGCTCCTAGTTACTATGGGTGTGTGCGGGTGTGTATGTGTGTGTGTGTTAATGCGTGTGTGTGCGTGTGTGTGAAGGATAAGAAGGTAGTTTGGAATAAACGTTGTGATAATATGCAGTGAGAAAGGCAATATCTAGTCTATGTATCTTAGAGAAATGACACGTTTAATGTTGGAATAAATGTGATAGTGATAGTAAGTGTGCTGTGCGAAAGGCAATATTTTTCATTTTTCATTATTTTTTCATTTAGTCTATGTATCTTAGAGAAATGACATGTTGGAATAAATGTGATAGTAAGTGTACTGTGCGAGAACTTGAAAGTAATGTCCAGTCTATGTGCCGTATAAGTAGTAAGGAAATGAATATGTTGTGTTATATAATTATGTATGCATAATATGCTAATACGTTTCTTAGTTCTTGTCCATAATTTTTATGTCGGATTGCAGACCATGTATTGCATTTCTCAGTTTGAGATCAATAAAGTTATATTGTATTGTATTGTAGTAAGGTGTGACTCTGTCCTCCCCTTCGCTGCGTTACCTTCTCCGATTCTAAACAAGCAAGGTACCCATTCACAGTTGGGTGGACTGGTCCTTTCCTTCGCTGCGTTACCTTGTCCGGTGTGACATCCTCACAGTTCCTAGTATCTTAGCTGGGCTGGGAGCGAATGGGAGCATTCTGATTGGTCGACGCGTTACAAAATTCGACGCATGCGCACAGTGCTATCATAGTCTTCGTAAAGGTTAGGGTTAGGGTTTGGGTTAGAGTTAAGAGTTTAGGGTTAGGGTTAGGGTTTGGGTTAGGGTTAGGGTTATGACGCCTAAGAACTTCGTGAAAAAGCCGGCCCGACATGACCTAGCGCATGCGCAAATGCGCTCGGATAAACTAGGAGACCCGGAACTTGAAGGATGTGACACCGGTACTAACCAAGCAATGTATTCATTCACAGCTGATTGGACTAAGGAGGCGGCGGTGGGGGGGGGGGGGGGGGGGGTGGGAGTAAGAAAGGGGGAGGGAGGTCCTGAGCTTTCTTCAATCTTCTTCTTTTTTTTTGTCGCTTGGTGCTTGCTTTCCAAGCAGGGTAACCCATCCAAGTACCAACTCTTCCCAATGTTTGCTAGCGCGTGCGAAGGCCACTACAATACTATGCCACCGTCATTGAGGATCAGAAAAACTTGGCGTTGCCTCCCACTCGCGGCCTAGTCGCCTTCATTTTCCAGGTTCTTTACCCTGTGTACAGTTTACCCTTGTACAGTTTACCCTGTGTACAGTTTACCCTGTGTACAGTTTACCCTGTGTACAGTTTACCCTGTCTACAGTTGTACATTTTACCCTGTGTACAATTTACCCTGTCTACAGTTTGCCCTGTGTACAGTTTACCCTGTCTACAGTTTACCCTGTCTACAGTTTGCCCTGTCTACAGTTTACCCTGTCTACAGTTTACCTTGTCTACAGTTTACCCTGTGTACAGTTTACCCTGTGTACAGTTTACCCTGTCTACAGTTTGCCCTGTCTACAGTTTACCCTGTCTACAGTTTGCCCTGTCTACAGTTTACCCTGTCTACAGTTTACCTTGTCTACAGTTTACCCTGTGTACAGTTTACCCTGTGTACAGTTTACCCTGTCTACAGTTTGCCCTGTGTACAGTTTACCCTGTCTACAGTTTGCCCTGTGTACAGTTTACCCTGTCTACAGTTTGCCCTGTGTACAGTTTACCCTGTCTACAGTTTGCCCTGTGTACAGTTTACCCTGTCTACAGTTTACCCTGTCTACAGTTTGCCCTGTGTACAGTTTACCCTGTCTACAGTTTGCCCTGTGTACAGTTTGCCCTGTCTACAGTTTGCCCTGTGTACAGTTTACCCTGTGTACAGTTTGCCCTGTCTACAGTTTACCCTGTCTACAGTTTGCCCTGTGTACAGTTTACCCTGTCTACAGTTTACCCTGTGTACAGTTTGCCCTGTCTACAGTTTACCTTGTCTACAGTTTACCCTGTGTACAGTTTACCCTGTCTACAGTTTACCTTGTCTACAGTTTACCCTGTGTACAGTTTGCCCTGTCTACAGTTTACCTTGTCTACAGTTTACCCTGTGTACAGTTTACCCTGTCTACAGTTTACCTTGTCTACAGTTTACCCTGTGTACAGTTTACCCTGTGTACAGTTTACCTTGTCTACAGTTTACCCTGTGTACAGTTTACCCTGTCTACAGTTTACCCTGTGTACAGTTTACCCTGTCTACAGTTTACCTTGTCTACAGTTTACCCTGTGTACAGTTTGCCCTGTCTACAGTTTACCCTGTCTACAGTTTACCTTGTCTACAGTTTACCCTGTGTACAGTTTGCCCTGTCTACAGTTTACCCTGTCTACAGTTTACCTTGTCTACAGTTTACCCTGTCTACAGTTTACCCTGTCTACAGTTTACCCTGTGTACAGTTTGCCCTGTCTACAGTTTACCCTGTCTACAGTTTACCTTGTCTACAGTTTACCCTGTGTACAGTTTACCCTGTGTACAGTTTGCCCTGTCTACAGTTTGCCCTGTGTACAGTTTACCCTGTGTACAGTTTACCCTGTCTACAGTTTACCTTGTCTACAGTTTACCCTGTGTACAGTTTACCCTGTCTACAGTTTACCCTGTGTACAGTTTGCCCTGTCTACAGTTTGCCCTGTGTACAGTTTACCCTGTCTACAGTTTACCTTGTCTACAGTTTACCCTGTGTACAGTTTACCCTGTCTACAGTTTGCCCTGTGTACAGTTTACCCTGTGTACAGTTTGCCCTGTCTACAGTTTACCCTGTGTACAGTTTACCCTGTGTACAGTTTGCCCTGTGTACAGTTTACCCTGTGTACAGTTTACCCTGTCTACAGTTTACCCTGTCTACAGTTTGCCCTGTGTACAGTTTACCCTGTCTACAGTTTGCCCTGTGTACAGTTTGCCCTGTCTACAGTTTGCCCTGTGTACAGTTTACCCTGTGTACAGTTTGCCCTGTCTACAGTTTACCCTGTCTACAGTTTGCCCTGTCTACAGTTTACCCTGTGTACAGTTTGCCCTGTGTACAGTTTACCCTGTGTACAGTTTACCCTGTCTACAGTTTGCCCTGTCTACAGTTTACCCTGTCTACAGTTTGCCCTGTCTACAGTTTACCCTGTCTACAGTTTCAAAACAAAGCCAAAGCAAATGTCAGCACAGTATGTGCAGTGAACAAAAAACATCAGCTGAACGATTTAAGCAGTTGTACGTTAATAAGAAGAATATTGGAGAGGGGGGTTTAAAGTTGAAACTTTAATCTTAGATAACGGTATTAGGCATGGCCGTATCTCGCCACCTGTCCTTTTAAAGATTTGTTAATTAGTTATTCAGTGTTTATAGGGTCCAGGGGACTGCAAAGAGCCGAATCAGGACCACAACATCAGGACCATGACTTGGTTGAAAGATGACTCACCCCCCGATCCGTATAAAAGATCTCCTGAAGCAATTCTACACAGCAACACTTATTACGTCTTTTTGATATGACGATGATGATCACTCTTGTCAACGACGAGGTGATTCCCCCTGAACGCTAACGCAATAGGACGTTAAGCTCCGTTATTCCTTCTAAAGGCCACACTGAAGGCACTCCACCAGGCGGCCACTTTACAATAAAGGTATCCCATGCATGGGAAGCTGAAGCCTTACTCTAATTTATCGAACCCCGTTTACAAAAACAAAATAGAATAGAAACAACATTATAAAATATTAACGAAACACCTACATATAAAATGCCTACATTGCTCAATAATAGTACCATAGAAAACCCTAGTGACCATTTGGCAGAAAACAACCAATATCCCCAAGCTGACCCAACAGACAAAGACCATCCTGCAAGGCACGGTTTAAGGAGGCAGAAGAAGAGGGAGACATAAAAAGAGGTGTGAGGACAACATTCGAGAATGGACTGGCTTGACAATGAGCGAAGCCATCAGGGTTGCTGTCAAGGACAGAGAAAAATGGAGTATGCTGGTTAAACGATCAGTTGTGGTGCCCCAACCACCTTCGAGTTACGGGATAGGATAGGATAGTCAAGTCAAGTCAAAAGCGCTTTATTCCATAAAACCCCTTGGGGCACTTGGATACAACGAAAATGAATAAAAATAAACATGCATGTAGAATAACCATAAAAATCATTAAAATAATAAAATACAATATAAAATACATATGTACATATATTACAAAAATAAAAGTTAATCTTTCACACTCGCGTTCTAAGAAACATTATAAACATTTACAAAATACACATCTATTATTATCACACAACATAAGCATACTACATAAACCTTATGTCCACACAAGCTGATCACACGCACGCACTCTCTCGCAAGATTGGGTGATAAAGAAGGGGAGAAGGGGGGGGGGGGTACACACTGGTATTGGGTATTTATATTCTATTATTACTATCATTAATATTACAAATCATTATATTACGTTCTAAAGCTATCCATTATTATTTTCATAAACCTAGCCAGTTTCAGCAAAACAGTCTTATTTTTCGTTGAAAATAAATTAGAAAATTTAATAGCATTGGGTCGCACATAGAAAAACCTTTTAAGCAGCTCTTTTCTATCATCGTCGAAATGTGGACATATAAAAATAAAATGAAATTCATCTCCTAACTCATTAAAAGTACATTTATTACAGATTCTGTCACATCTCTGGATTCCAAGAAACCGTCCCCTTTGCACTGGTAGCTTATGGTTTAAGGTTCTAAATTTTATGACAACAGCAGCTAGGATAGGATATGACCCAACAGACTAGACCCCATACACAAATGAGGAGTTGTGGAAGAGTTTTCAAGAAAACAAACAAGGCGACTGCTCTAGCGAAGAAGATGCATGTAGTAGATTGATAGAACAGAGTAGGAATGAGAAAGAACAAAAGAGAAAGACAGCAACATTGGGAATTTAAAGCACTACATTCCAGAAAGTGGGGATGGGATAAACATTCATCATAAGAGTAACAACTATGAAAATTTAACAATAACAGTAACCCTACTGTCTATAATTAAAACATGTTACAAAATTTGAGAGATCAAACTATCCGTGAACACTCTTGACAAAACCAGGGTTTTAAGTCCTTAATTATGACCTGCCAGGGCTAAGTCCCTCAAATATGACTTGTCAGAACGAAATCAGGGATTATGCGGGGTATTACCCCTGGTTGTGTCATGACAATTGTGTCATTTGCTCTCACTCTCACTCTCTCTCTCTCTCTCTCTCTCTCTCTCTCTCTCTCACTCAAACTGACTCTTTATTTAACAAACCGTCTCATCTTGAAGTAGATTACAGAAATAAGATTGTGTGCTTTTGAACGAAGAAAGTGCATCGGGAGAGAGAGAGAGAGAGAGAGAGAGAGAGAGAGAGAGAGAGAGAGAGAGAGAGAGAGAGAGAGACAGACAGACAGACAGACAGACAGACAGACACAGACAGACAGACATACAGAGAGAGCGAGAGAAACAGACAGACAGTGAGACAGAGAATGAGAGAAAGAGAGAGATAGAGAGCGAGAGAGACAGACAGGGACAGATACACAGATAGACATACATACAGAAATAGACAGAGAGACACACACAGAGATAGACAGACAGACAGATTGAGTACGAAGGTTAGAGAAGGAAGAGGAAGACAGAGGCAAGAAGAGCGTGCCGGGTGGGGGATGAGAGGGGAAGAAGAGGGATAGGGTGAAGGAGGGAGGAATTGCAGGGGGGGGAAAGATCAGATACAAAGAGAATTCCATTCTCAACACAGCACCAAAAAAAAAAATTAAATTTAAATGGAAGAGGGAGAGTGGGAGGGAGAGGAGGAGGGAGGGGGGAGTAAGAGGGAAATGAGGGGGGAGTGAAGGGGAGGCATGGTAGAGGCATGGTAGAGCTTTGGCTTGCGGATCTGAAGGTCCCGGGTTCGAGCCCAGGCCAGGGCATTGTGTTGTGTCCTTGGGAAAGACACTTTACTCCCGTTTCCTACTCCTTCGGATGAGAGTATAAACCGAGGTCTAGTCTGTGTCGCATACATTCCATCATAGCGGACTTTAAAGATCCTTACGCTCATGTCCTAGACGGGTGAGTGCCGGTGACAAGAACACACCCAGCATGCACCTAGGTCCTTCTCCCCCATCCCTGGCTGCCCATGATTGTGCTCAGTTGTCTGGAGAGTTATTACGATGCGCCCAAAGGCTGCAAGTTGGCGCCTCGGGCGGCTTGAGTTAGATCCTGTATCGGCCAGCGCCTTGAGCAGCTCTTGAGCTGGAAAAGCGCTATATAAGAACGATTAAATAATTAAATAAATAATAGAAAGGAGGAGGAGAGGAGGAGGGAAGGCAGGGGAATACCAGCACATCTCATCTATACGCAAGAATAACATATAGTTTGCGTAAGGTTTCCATTCCCAGTCCCACTCCCAGCTGGAACTGACTGGCACATAAGTCATTGTTCTTGCACACGCAAAGTAGTGCAAGGCCATCCATGCCAGGCTTGAAGTCACGTACCTCCTGTAATGCGGTCTGTTGATTGCAATGTAAATCGTTTTTGACGTTTTGCGGTCAAACCGTTATAGAGCGCAGCACTAATGATCCTTCTGGATCAAGTCAACCCGGTAACGTCTGGAGACGTCAGGGTTTGTATGCGTCATTGCTCCTATCCTATCCTATCCTATCCCATAACTCGGAGGTCGTAGGGGCACCACAGATGATCGTTTAACCAGCGTACTCCATCTTTCCCTGTCCTCAGCAACCCTGATTGTTTCGCTCAGTGTCAAACCAGTCCATTCTCGAATGTTGTCCTCCCACCTCTTTTTCGGTCTCCCTCTTCTTCTACCTCCTTGCACTGTGCCTTGCAGAATGGTCTTGGCAAGGACTGATGATCTGGTGACGTGGCCATACCATCGGACTTCCGTTTTTTTCACCACTGTGAGCAGGTCATCGTGCTGTCCTATGGCTTGTGTGATGATCTGTCGGACTTCGTCATTGATGCGATGTTGAAATCAACATCAGTAAAATGCCGTTCTCTGAATGTACTATTCTGAACACAACTCACATCGATAACTATATTGCAACCCAAACCCGTTATGTTAACTTTAACATTGTTGAAATGAACTAAGCACAGTTCGTCAATAACGTTCTCTTCCCCCACGCCCCACCCTTTCCACCCTCAACCTTCTCCTCTCCCACACCCTTGTAGAGCCCATCATGACACTGCTTGATAGGTACCCAGCCACACTGCTTGATAGGTACCCAGCCACACTGCTTGATAGGTACCCAGCCACACTGCTTGATAGGTACCCAGCCACACTGGTTGATAGGTACACAGCCACACTGCTTGATAGGTACACAGCCACACTGGTTGATAGGTACCCAACCACACTGGTTGATAGGTACCCAGCCACACTGGTTGATAGGTACCCAGCCACACTGGTTGATAGATACCCAGCCACACTGGTTGATAGATACCCAGCCACACGGGTTGATAGGTACCCAGCCACACTGGTTGATAGGTACCCAGCCACTCTGGTTGCACGGGTTGATAGGTACCCAGCCACACTGGTTGATAGGTACCCAGCCACTCTGGTTGATAGCAAAGATAGTTATTTGTTGATAGGTACCCAGCCACACTGGTTGATAGGTTCCCAGCCACACTGGTTGATAGGTACCCAGCCACACTGGTTGATAAGTACCGAACGAGACTTTTACTCTGCCTTCATGATAGTCCATTGAGCGACAATCCACACACACACACACACGCACACACACACACACGCACACACGCACACACCCACCCTAACCCTAACGGATCATTAAATGGACGTCCAAACAAGGAGGTCTGTCCAAAGAACGTATGTAGATGTGCACTAGTTTGTCCAAAGAACGCCGTGTAAACATGCGCGCACACACACACACACACACACACACACACACATACGTGTACGAGGTATAAAATGGGGTAATTTTAGAATGTAGGAATCGGGGGGACACTTTTTAGTCATTTTTTGATGGAAAAGGGTTAGGGCAAGGGTTAGTTGCAGCGCTGCAACTAGCCCTTACCCTAACCCTTCTCTAGAAAGTTGACCTATTTCGTCTCTAATAGGCGACGAAATAGGTAGAATTTTGCTTCAAACTTTTCGAAAAATTCACTGGATTTTCTCCGTCCCGGATAGTGCACTCCTGTGTACTTAAAACACTCTTATGCACTACAACTGCACTCCCATGCACTAAAAGAGCACTCCCGCGTACTTAGAAACAAATGGGTCACGCGAGACAAATGAGGAACGAGCAAATTACCTCATTTATGACTGAAAAAGTAAATTGTGTGTCTCATTTTTGTCGTTTTACAACCTCACACCCACACACACACACACACACACACCTGCCCACTCACACAGACACACACACGCACGCACTAACAACAAAAACAACAACAACAACCTCAACAGCAACAACTGATCAACCATACTTCAGAAATTATATCTTTTAATAATAACTTCAGTAATTATCTAACTTTACTGCCTGTTGCCTAGAATATTAAATGACTAATTCAGTGAAGCCAGTCACAGCAAAAACGAATACAAAGATAATACATACATAGAGATCAGACCATTGTACTATGATTGTGACATGCACACCAAAGGAATTGTACATATTAGTGCGTCACTCTTGAAGTATCTTTTAACCAACCAATCAATGCGGTCTATAGAGAACTTTTAATCTGCTGCGTATTACCACGGTATTATGATCTAATTCCGTGGTATTACCTTCTTGGGCCCTTAGCTCTCTGTCTCTCCATTTTGTATCGTACTCGGATTAATACGTACAGTCATATATTCAGTAATAGTACAGGAGGCTACCGCGCGCTCATTTCTTCAATCGAACTCAAAACGCGGCGATCTGAAGAGGTCGTTATTACAAAAGTCGAAAGAGAAATACTTTTTTTTTTTAAATTTAAATGTTCGAAATTTTAGATTGACTGCATCATGCAATACCAATACTGAAAAGTGGAAAGAAACCGGAGTACCTGGACAAAACCCCTCGGTGTCCTGAAAAGTCTCCAACGTAAGTGACGTAAGGTTCGTCCCACGCGGGTTCAATTCCTCGACCTTCGTCATAGGAAACCAGCTTACTACCAACGGAGCTACCAGGGCGCCACAAGCCTCTTACCAATCATGGGCGGTATTCAGAAAGACCCGCTTGCAATCCCTCGATAGGTTATTTGTTTCAAGGTATAGACCTTGCGGTAATTTTATCTTACTTCAGGCTTGGAGAAAACTGAGACAACTGAGAAAACTTGGAGAAAACTTATCTCGGTATTCAAAAAGGCCTACCTGACGCATGGTCCCTACCTCCAGCTAAAATTTGAATCCTCCTCTATTACGCATGCGCTCGTCGATGACAACGCCACTACAGCTTTCTTAGCAGACGACGGATAAAACGAAGGAAAAAGCAACTTTTCCCATCCAAAATATTTCGCTTAGTTAGAATTCAAAAGGGAAACCCCAAGCATGTTACTTTCGTACTTCGCTTTGGTCATTAATCTACCATCACAAAAAAAAGTATTTTACGGCAGTTTTACTGGCACAAGGATAAATAGAACTGGAAACCTAAGTGCTAAACACCGCTGCAGTGAAGGAAGAAATGACGCTGCCGATTCGAATGTGGCAACTCCTGTCCTACTTTATCCACAATTCGCAAACGTAGAGTCGGTCGGGTTACCGTAAACATAACTTACTTTTTTATTTTAATTTTTTTTGGAAGGGGGGGGGGGAGTAGGGAGGGTGCCTAATTGGTTGTTACGACAATTACAATTTTCAGAATGAGGGTGGACGGGAGAGATGGGCAGGCGGGAGTTGTAGGGGGAAAAATATCATTAGAAAAACAAATAACAATAATAAGATAACAGATAATAAGGGGCAAAATCTCTGTCTCAAGAAATTATTTGGGGACCCCACCATTCCCAAACCCCACCCCACTGAACCCTGTCTTTCCTATCCATCTCTACAGTCCCTCTCAAACGGTGTCTCATTCCTGCCAACTGCAGGGTGGTTGAAACGTAACCCCCTATTGGCCGTCGCTGATAAACAGGACTGAATTTGCGTAAAACCAAACGCATTGTGCTCCGTGTAATTAGCAGCAATTTATGGCTGAGGCTCTGAGGGCCACCTCGTAGCCTGACGTAGGCCGTAAGACATGAGAAGACATACAATAAGATCAAGTGTCAGAGGACGCACCTTGGTGAACTGCTCTCATCACTGTATGAATACTACCACTGTACGGATCATAATGCATGTTGTTGCGCGCAAATGGCAGTATTATTTACCAAGTTATCAGCTGCGCTCCCTTGTCACCTCCATCTTCCTATATGCTTGCGAAACATGGACCCTCACAGCAGATCTCCAACGAAGAATACAAAGCATGGAGATGAGGTGCTACAGAAGACTTCTGGGCATTTCCTATACCCAGCACATCACCAACGACGAAGTCCGACAGACCATCACACAAGCCACTACTACTATTACTACTCTAATAGGCTATAACGAGTTTGACAGATCATACTACAATATTCAGTTATAATAAGACTAGATGTCGGATATCCAGATTAAACAATCTGCTAAGTCCAACTTTCCACAAATGCATGCCTGTGATCACAACATAAAGCTGTCTAGCAACAGCCAGACCCAGACATCATTTTAAACGCGTGGTCCTCACAGAAAATGCGGACACAACTAAAAAATGCAGCGATAGACGAAGTCCGAGTCCGACACACCATTACACAAGCCATTGGACAACACGACGACTTGCTCACAGTGGTGAAGAAGCGGAAACTTTGATGGTATGGCCACATCATCAGAACATCACGCCATTGCAAAGACCAACCTGAAAGGTACGGTGCAAGAAGGCAGAAGAATGGGGAGACAGAAAAAGAGATGGGAGGACAACATTCGAGTATGGACTGGCTTGACACTGAGTGAAGCCATGAGGACTGCTGAGGACAGAGAAAGATGGAGTACGCTGGGTAAACGATCATCTGCGGTTCACCAACGACTTCCGAGTTACGGGATAGGATAGGATAGGTTAGATCGCTTTACAGGTGCACAAACCGAAATGTCTGTGGCTATGGCTTAACGCTAGCATATCATTATGCAAGAAGTGTTCACACTTCCATCTATTCTTGATGCCCAAAGCAAAAATGGTGGCACAAAAAGAAGGTTCGGCGGAACGTCGCTTTGCAGCCATTTTCAATAAGGCCCACAAAATTTAAACAACAAAAAAAAAGCCTGTTTACGGTATCCCGACCGACCCAATTTTATTTTTACCCCACCCTACACTTTTTTTGAAGGTCGGGTGGGTGAGTAGGTGGGGATCGTCTGAAAAAAAATGGAAAAAAATCCCCCCCACACAACCGTACCCAAGGTGGAAAAGGTATTTTTTTAAAAGCCTACTGTCGACTGTTACCGTAAACACACTTTTTTTGTTGGCCTAAGGAGTAACTTTTCAATTATCACCCTGTAGAAAATAAAATAAAATACTACTTCAGAGCTCGCCGGCGTGGACAGGGGAACAAAATATTTTGCAGGAATAATGTAGACATGGAATGAGACAGGGTTGGAGATAAGGGTTGGGGATACAGGAAGGAGACCACACTTGGGACGCAAGAGCATGTTGCACACTAGAACATGCATGATGCACGAGAGATATCTATGTGGTGACAATGTTAGACATAATACGACGTTACAGTGACCAAGGGGTATACGAGTACATTCTCCAAAGGCTGGCCATAGACACAACTCACACCAAAAGCCAGACACAACATACGGCAAAACGCAAAACATTCCTCCCTATCGGCTGTGAATCAATGCCAGATGCACTGCGATAGTATACAGATATGACCTCCGACCTTGAAATCGCCTTGACCCATCACGGCCTTGACCTCCATCCACTCTCTCCTCCCCCCCTCCCCCACCGATAACCTCGCCTCTCAGCTCTTTCTTTCTTTCTCTCTCTCCTCTCCCCTCTCTCTCTCCATTGCTCTTTTCCACTTTGCCCCCATTTTGTCATAGTCTCCACTTTTCAGGACTAGGTTCATCTGAACAAGTCTACATCCCATGTTGAATGATCTCCCGTCCTCCCATCATCATCATCATCACCATCATCATCATCATCATCATCATCATCATCATCATCATCATCATTATCATCATCATCATCATCATCATCAACATCATCGTCAACCTACTACTACAACTATCACTACTACTTCATCATCATCATCATCATCATCATCATCATCATCATCATCATCATCATCATCATCATCATCATCATCATCATCCTATTACTACTATTGCTGCTTCTGCTTTGATCCTGATTCGGAGGATAATGGTCCGCTGGGCCTTTTAGCCATCTATCAATCTATCATAGTAGTAGTAGTAGTAGTAGTAGTAGTAGTAGTAGTAGTAGTAGTAATAGTAGTAGTAGTACCAAAACTACTAAGGTACTACTACTATTACTACTACTACTAATACCACTACTACTGCTACTACTACCACTACTACTATATTGTCCTCGTCATGGTCGTCGCCTTCCTCATCCGTCGGCTCCCCCAATCTCCTACCTTCAACATCACCACCAACAACAACCACTACCATCTATAAAGGATAGGTAAATACAAATCGAAACGATAACTCACCTGCCATTCCCAGCAGACACGCAGAGATGAATGCCATCCACGCCACGTGCCTCATGATTGCATCTCACCTCGCACAACCTCACCAATGCCTCACAAATGCCTCACCAATGCCTCACAAATGTCTCTACCACAACTGTCAAACACACAAAGTTTCGCTTCACTTCAATGTTTTGTTTTGTCGTGCCTTGTCATGTCAATAAGGCTCACAAAAAAAATGCATTGACTGAATCTCGCAACTTCGAAACCTACATCTCACCAAAGGGATACGAACAGTTCGTATCGGGGGACAACGTTTTTAATAAATTTACATTGAAAATGCTCCAGTGCTTACTGAGAAGTCGAGTCGGGACGACGCAGAAACTCAGTAGACAGAGTTCAAAGTGTATAATGTTTCCGAAGAAGGCTAAAGTTAACCGCAATTAAGGTGTCAGAGTTTGACAACGTTAACTTTAGTTTCAATGCTCCAAAGTGTGTCAAGGTTACGCGACTGTTTTTGTCGGTTCCGGACAAAGGGGGCTCAGCTTGCGATCGCCGCTGGATCGTGACAGTTGAAACAATGTCGGTGACACTTTGTCATAATAGCACAAAGAATTACTAATGTCACGTACATTTGCGCCAAAATGTCCCCCCAGGTTGGTGATACAAGGACACACACACAAAGTATCAATGTCACGGGTTATAGTGTCAAAAGGTCATAACGACACACGAAGACGTAAAACTGTCAGTGGAATATCAATGTCATGCCACCACCAAAGTGTCATGATGACATGTGAGGTGAGCTCACACAACGAAAATTATCAAACATAGTGCAAATGTTCAAAGCAAAATGTAGTCAAATGATTGGTGATGCAGATATCAATTTGAATCTAGCCACAGTAACTGAAGATTTAAGTTTCCAAGTTCCCAATTTGAAATCTTAACGCCTGGCTTCAAGGAATATTTCAGACACCAAACGGAATCAAAAGTGTGTGACGTAAAAGTGACAACTGATGCAGTAATTGTAGTGTTTGCGATCAAAATGTCTACAGTTTGAATAAACACACTTAACGTTTAGAGAAAACGCACAATATTTTAACAGCTTTCGGTTTTAACAAGGAAGCGAAGTATTTGTTTTAAAATGCACAGCTGATTCTCTGTCAGCATAATTTAAGAAACGATACCATCGCATTAAAAATAAAGCTCACATTATAGAGTCTTCACATTTGTTGACTTGTCTTTCCGGCTCCACGCTGCATGTTTTCAGACTTGAAGAAAACGATAGAGAGCGCCGATGGAAACTTCGTGTTCTTAAAATTCACAGCTGATGATGCTTCTCTGTATTCGCTCGGAAGAACAGCTGAGGTGTTGGGGGAGGGGCTTTCCACGATTTTTCAAAGTTGAAGAAATAACAGCTGGACACAGACGCGAAGGGAAATCAAGTTCTGCGTTAGACCTAATTATACACAGTGATTTGCCTGTGGAGCGAGGCACGTACGTAGTAGGCTCTAGCTATAATTAGGTGGCAGGCAGTACTCCGGGGAGAGCGGCTACGGGAAGAAGAGCGCTGAGTCGCTTTAGTAACGGCGCACTTTTTATGAACTCCGTCAGCGTAAAGGCGGCAGGTGCGCAGAGCCAGTGGTTAAGCTGTCAGCGGTTTTCAGTTTTATGACCAACACAGATAGCACGCCACGTAAACACAATTAAAATAACGTCCCATTAGCACCATCCTCGCCATCAGGGGACTCGCTGAGTCACTCTTCAAATAAAGCCTATCTTTTCTTTTGCCCGAGCTTCTGGTGTTTTTTTTCTTTACTGTCTTCGTTGTTTTCCTGTTTTTGGGGGTGGTTGCTGTTGTTGTTGGTGGTGGTGGCTGTTGTTGTTAGTCTTGTTGTTGTTGCGGCTGTTGTTGTTAGTCTTGTTGTTGCTGCTGCTGTTGTTGTTATTGACGAGGCTGTTGTTGTTGGTGGTGGATTTTCTTTGTTGTTGTTGCAATTGCTGCAATTGCTACTGATGTTCTTGTGAAGCCTGCGATCAATTTATTGTTGCCATTATTATTGCTTTTTTTCAAAAATTCTTTTGATGCTTTCTTCATTGTTGTTGTTGTTATTATTGTTGTTGTTTCTTCTTCTTCTTCTTCTTCTTCTTCTTCTTCTTCTTCTTCTTCTTCTTCTTCTTCTTCTTCTTCTTCTTCTTCTTCTTCTTCTCCTTCTTCTGTTTTAGTTGTTCTCCAGAATCCTCAGCACGTCTCTGCGATTAGCA
>CM072512.1:128918133-128935633 GCA_036898135.1 Oncomelania hupensis
TTATTATTATTATTACTACTACTACTCCTACTACTACTATTATTATTATTATTATTATTATTATTATTATTATTATTATTATTATTATTATTATTATTATTATTATAATTACTACTACTACTACTACTACTACTACTACTACTACTATTATTATTATTATTATTATTATTATTATTATTATTATTAATATTATTATTATTATCTGAACGTTTTAAAAAACCTAGTTACAATGAAAGGAACAAGCACTCCTTTTGGTCAACGCAGAAACTGCAATACTAAAAACCTTTTCCTTTTCTTCTTAAAAAGCGAAACAATCAGCTAAATAGGAATTTACTGAGAAAAAACATTATTTTTTACCTCCTTCCATTAAAATATTCCAACCAACAATTAATTAAACACAAAATGCACACACACATACACACACCCACACACACACCCACCCCCACACACGCAAACACACAAGCGAAAGTTTAGCTCAATACATCATACAATAAATAACACACATTTAATAATACCATGACTAGAAGCGCTCTCTTGTCATTTCCATCTTCCTATAGGCTTGCGAAACATGGACCCTCACAGGAAATCTACAATGAAGAATACAAAGCATGGAGATGAGGTGCTACAGAAGACTTCTGGGCATTTCCTATACCCAGCACGTCACCAACGACGAAGTCCGACAGACATTGGACAACACAATGACCTGCTCACAATGGTGAAAAAACGGAAACTCCGATGGTATGGCATTCGAGAATGGACTGGTTTGACGCTAAGCGAGCGAAACCAATCAGGGTTGCTGAGGGCAGAGAAAGATGGAGTACGTTAGTTAAACGATCGTCTGTGGTGCCCCTACGACCTCCGAGTTACGGGATAGGATAGAATAGAAGCAGATCCTTAACGGTACAGATAAAGGCAAATGGCAAAGAAGCACACACGATGCAATCCAAAACTTATGATGCAATAGCATAGCTCGTATAGGCTTCCTCGCTAACGTACTTACAATAACACTCCTAATCTTGATAGGCCTCGCTACAACCTGGAAAATGCCAGCAAAAGAACATGTACATTGTATATGTTTTCACTCACTCGCTCCCTCCCTCACGATCTGTGGTGTGCAAAAATGCAGCCTTCTTATCTTCCCTGTTCCACTACGCTTACTATAATCACAGACCTAGAGTTTTCGAGATCCGCAGATGAGTTTCTGCACCAACGACGAGTCATTTCAGTTGATGTACTACTACTACTACTACTACTACTACTACTACTACTACTACTACTACTACTACTACTACTACTACTAAAGGGTTTTATAAAGCGCGATTCCAGACAACAATCTGCTCAAAGCGCTGACATGCACGCACACACTCACACCCTCTCGCTGGTTAACATCATAATCTCAAAACACCGACTATAAAAAAACTAAAAGTTAAGGAAAGTCCTTCCGTGCAATGGTACAAAACTAAAACATCCTTCGGATGAGAGTATAAACCGAGGTATAGTCTGTTCATGCACGGCATTGATGATGAAGGATGACGACGCGAACTTGTAAGGCGCTTCTTCGTGATTCCAAGATAATATTCGAAGCACGTATTCCGTCGCACGGATTATAAAGATCCTGACGCTCATGTTCTAGACGGGTGAGTGTCAGCGCCCAGCATGCAATAGGCGCCTTCTCTCCCATACCCGAGCGACCAGCATTGTGCATGCTCAGTTGTCTGAGGCGTCACATGATGCGCGAAAGGCAGTAATTTGGCGCTTTCGTCGGTTGTAATTAGAATCTGCATCGGACAGCCTAATCTCAGTCAGGATTTAGGGTTAGAGTCCTCCCAAAGGGGAGCTACTCCTCCTATACTAAACCTCCGTGGTTGGTTTGTACTGTGGCTACTACGACAGACATACCTAGCACCGAAATCTGCTACTATACGCTATGCACTGTGAAGATACACTGTCATAATATTATGTGTTTGCCCTGTTGCGTAGTATCCCCCGTTGGGGTGCCGGGGGTTTCAGTATAAATAGTATCCACACTTTCTGGAAATTTAGTGCTTTAAATTCCCACTGTCGCTGTCTTTCTCATTTGCTCTTTCTCATTCCTGCTCTGTTCTATCAATCTGCTATACTATCGTCTTCTTCGCTAGACCAGTTTCCTACCTTTTTTCTTGAAAACTCTTCCGGGACAAGACTCCTTGTTTGTGTATGAGGTCTGTTGGATCAGCTTGGGAATATTGGACGCTTTCTGCCAGGTGGTCACTAGGGCTTCCTATGATGTTATTATTTAGCAATGTAGGCATTTTATATGTATGTGTTTTGTTGATAATTTATAATGATATTTGTATTCTATTTTGTTTTTGTAAACGGGGGTTCGATAAGTTGGGGTGAAGACTCAGCCGTCCCCTGCGTGGGATGTCTTTATTGTAAAGTGACTGACTGGTGGAGGGCATTCAGTTTTCCCACTAGGGTTGTTTCAGCAGATCTTTTATGCGGATTGGGGGTTGTCCGGTCCTGATTTGGCTCGGAAGAGTCCGCTGGACCTAAAGCAACAATTATGTAATGTAATGTTGCGTAGTATGCAGGCTATACGTGTTATAATCCTGTAGGGCTGCATTTGTATTTGTACATGTACGTACACCAACACAACTAGCATGATATACTGATTATACTGTGCAAAGAGGTGATTCAGTGGTCCATGAGGGAAAAAAGTTGGAACTTGGGCGAAGTGGGTTTAATCCTAGCTGCAGCTACCAACGGTCGACTTTAGCCGCAGTTACCCCACGCGGTCGCACTGCCTACGCAAGGGTGAAACGATAACAGGCAATTTGGACGGGAGATAATCCTGTTAACCTTTCACCCTTATGTCGCCAGCGCCACTGGGAAGGATGTAAACGAGGGCGAAAAGAAAGGGACGCAATTGTAGCTAAGTCGACCAATTAAGTGGCAGTTCTGTCCCTTAACTCCTGTTTACATCCCTTTACCGTGCCGCTGCCTACGTAAGGCTGAAACGTTGACAGGATCGCAACCTTCCGTCCAAAAGCCGCTCAATAACATTTCATTCAATGTTCGATTTGTAAACTAAATTATCCGGGTTCGATTTTCGCACATAAGAGATAGGATTTTCTCCCCGCTAACATGACATTCTATAATGACGCTATAGACGGTGTTTCACGTATTCCTTTCCCACCACCCACAATCCAAAATGGCGCCGAAATATGACAACACGGCGTACTAGTGGCTATTTTTTTGTGTTGTCTGTGTACGGGTTCATCTCTTAATTTTGTTTCGTTGAAGTTTCAGATTTTCTGCAGCAACACACAGCGCATTGAAAACCACACAGTTGACAGTGCCACGTGATGTGGTGACGTTGTATTTGTGCTCAACAACTTGCACACAGTGCTAAGGTGATATTTCCCAGTTCTCCCTACAATCCTAAACAATCTCCTTCCAGCATCAACAGAAACTGCTAACAAGGAACTTTTTGTTTTCTCTCTTTAAACACCCGATACACCTTGGTCGAAGGCTACTAGAAGCATGCTGTAGTAGTCGCCTCAAATGGCCATAAAGCATACTCTCATGCTTCAGAGCACTGCTTCCTACACGCTTCAAGCCCTAGGAGCATTGACCAATGAACTCATGAAAATAGAAAATGTAAGTTTCGTCTCCTCTAGGGGACGAATTAGGTCAAAGTGTATTTGTTTCCAGGTCAACTGTCTTTTACGAACCGTTTGTTTGAGAATGTTTTTGAACCGTTTGTTGACGCCGGATAGTGTCCTCACTTGGTTTCATACAATTTAAGAATCCAACAAGGCAAATGGGTTTTTGAGACGGAAAGAGCGGAATGTTGTAGAGCAACATTCTGTATATATTTACAGTGAAATTGCGCTTTTTCCGTCACTATAGAGCTTGAAGCGTATAGGAAGCAGTGCTCTGAAGCATGAGAGCATGCTTTATCGCCTGTTGAGGCGACTACTAAAGCATGCTTCTGGCAGCCTTCGACCAATGTGTACCGGGTGCTTAAAAAAAAGAAGAAGAAGAAGAAGAAGAAGAAGAAGAAGAAGAAGAAGAAGAAGAAGAAGAAGAAGAAGAAGAAGAAGAAGAAGAAGAAGAAGAAGACCTCCTCTTAAAAAAACAAAACTAACAACAACGTTGGAGTGTATACGTAACATGTAGTCTAACCAGATTATTGCCAGTGGGGAAGGACGACTGGTTGTTAATATCAGTATTGACTGTTCATGTTGGCTGAGTTTAGCATTGGGGAGTGACACGTCCAACGCCGTCCATGTTTTGACGTCATCTGTCCAGTTCTTTCTTTGGCTTCATCTGCGTCTGCCTCCTTCCACCGTTCTTTGAAAAATGTTTTTTTTTGCAAGGGTGACGTGCCGGGACGTGACCCAAGCACGCGAACTTGCTCCTAGAGATTGATCATAGCGCTTTACATTAGGGGGGGAGGATGGGATGGAGGCGGTGGAGATGAGGTGGGGTGGGGGAGAAGAACAGGAGGGGGAATATACATAATATATATTATTCGACTGATACAACGAGGCATACAGAAATTCAGCATTAACCTAGCATTAACCTAGCGCCGCATCATGTCATCACGACTGCTCAGTACGGCATACTACGTACTGACTGCATTCCAGAGGCTCTTGACACGTTTAGTAGCAGCTTACGCTGCTGCACTTTGGCACTGGTTCACCGCGGTGTCTTTGCATCTCTTCTCGCTCGATTTGGAACCTGTACAAATCTGCTTGTAAAGGTTGAATTCCACCCAGCATTGCTTTTTTTTTTACGGGTGCGAGGGTCAACGGTGAACGGCCACTTCACCATTGGTGTAACCCAACAAAGTTTAATTGCCAAGATTCAAAGGTGTCAAGTAGAGCCCACCGAGTACTGATGCATGGAACGGGTCCGCTGACTGAGAGGCTAGTCGAAACTTCTCTCTTTCAGTTAAAGATTTCAGATGTGCGTGTGTGTGTGTGCCAAATAAGTGAATAATAATAATAAGGATATTAACTCCTTTCAAGCAAGGAGAATTACATCCTTAATGTACCGCGGGACATACAATCAAATATGTTAAACATGGGAGACAACTTACACTTTCGTGCCAAACAGCAGAAACCGGTATTGCAATCATTATTAAATACTGAAACCGGCATCTTTAATAGTCCGCAGCCGATGTATGAACGGTTAGTCCCGTCCCCTATACGCTTATGTGTCCGGGGACGTTAATCTATAAAACTAAACTAAACTGAACGGTTTAATTCCTTGCTAGATAGTCCTTTAGGCACAGTTTGATAGTATTTTAGTTGATATGATTTGTTAATAACGAAATTCAAACTGGGTAGGTATGGTCTCCCGTCGCTGAATAATTATCAATATTTTTTATGCGCGGAAAAAAAAGGGCGAACGTTTTGTTGTAGATAAATTGTTTATTAATATTTATTTAATTACGACTTCTTTTTGTGTGATATGGACTTGTGCGTGAATGCGCGTAGGTGTGTTTGTTGGCTATGTGTCAATGTATTTTGTGAGTGTATTTTGAGAGAATGTGTGTATACATGTGTGTATATATATATGTAAGGGAGAGGAGTGCGTGTATACATTCCATCATAATGGACTTTAAAGATCCTGACGCTCATGTCCTAGGCTGGTGAGTGCTGGTGACAAGAACACTGTCATACACCCAGCATGCACCTAGGTCCTTCTCCCCCATCCCTGGCTGCCCAGGATTGTGCTCAGTTGTCTGGAGCGTTATTACGATGCACTCAAAGGCTGCAAGTTGGCGCCTCGGGCGGCTTGAGTTAGATCCTGTATCGGCCAGCGCCTTGAGCAGCTCTTGAGCTGGAAAAGTGCTATATAAGAACGATTAAATATAAAAATATATACATGTGTATATATTTATGTAAGGGAGGGGAGGAGTGTGTGTATCCTATCCTTTGCCGTAACTCGGAGGTGCCTATTAATAGTATCCAGCACTCTTGAGCTAAAAATAGCATCTGCCGAGCCGGTAACAACTGTAGCCCTGACAAGTTTGAAGCCCCTTTGAAAAGACAGGACCATCAGTCTACACTCCAAGGTAAAGCTGCTGCCGCCCCCTTTTCATCTCCGTCTTCCTATACTCTTGCGAAACATGGACCTTCACAGCAGATCTACAACGAAGAATACAAAGCAGGGAGATGAGGTGCTACAGAAGACTTCTTGGCATTTCCTATATCCAGCACATCACCACGACGAAGTCCGACAGACAATCACACAAGCTATTGGACAACATGATGACATGCTCACAGTGGTGACAAAACGGAAACTCCGATGGTATGGCCACGTCACCAGATCATCAGGCCTTACAAAGACCATCCTGCAAGACACGGTGCAAAGAGGCAGAAGAAGAGGGAGACAAAAATAGAGGTGGGGGCGAAACCCTGAGGGTTATTGAGGACATAAAAAGATGGAGTACGGTGGTTAAACGATCATCTGTGGTGCCCGAACGACTTTCGAGTTAGGGGATAGGATAGGATAAGATAGGAAGCCCGTAGAGTAGTGGCCACATTTTACTTACGTTTTACGGCTTATGCATTGGGTTATGAGATTTTTCACAGACCTGAATTTTGACGGGTGGCCAAACCTTATGAATTTAGTAGCTACATTTGGCTTACGTTTTACGGCTTATGCATTTGGTCGGAGGTAGTGGCGCCATGTTTATCACGGCCCGGTTCGAATTTATAACGTGTGTAGCTGTGTTATTACATTAGCACAAGGCATTTGTTCACGACGATGTTATGTACTCTTTCACGATTTCACTATAGTATGCAACAACTTTACTAAGTTCGACGCGCAACAAATGAATTCAACTGCCTTAGCTCGCAAAGTCGTGTATAGCCGACAACCTTTGTTTCGTGCAATCATGCGTGTGGTAGGAGTTTAGGTTGACCTCTAAACTCGTGACCCCACACTCTCGCTTCTGATTGGCCCTCGTAAACCCGGCTTATGTATTTTTGCAGAAAAAATCGAACATCTTTGGGACATGTTATGTAAGCCAGTAGGCAAGGAAATACATCTATCCTATCCTACCCTATCCCGTAACTCGAAGGTCGTTGGGGCACCACAGATGATCGTTTAACCAGCGTACTCCTTCTTTCTCTGTCCTCAGCAACCCTCATGGCGTCGCTCAGTGTCAAACCCCTCCATTCTCGAATGTTGTTCTCCCACCTCTTGTTCGTTCTCTTTCTTCTTCTGCCTCCTTGCACCGTGGTCTTTGCAAGGCCTGATGATCTGGTGACGCGGCCATACCATCGGAGTTTCCGTTTCTTCACGGCTGTGAGCAGGTCATTGTGTTGTCCAATGGCTTGTGTGATGGTCTGTCGGACTTCGTCGTTGGTGATGTGCTGGGTGTAGGAAATGCCCAAATGTCTTCTGTAGCACCTCATCTCCATGCTTTGTATTCTTCTTTGTAGATCTGCTGTGAGGGTCCATGTTTTGCAAGCGTATAGGAAGATGAAGATGACAAGGGAGCGCAGCAGTCTTACCTTGGAATGTAGACTGATGGCCCTGTCTTTCCAAATGGGCTTCAACCTTGCCAGGGCAGCAGTTGTTTGTGCGATCCTGGAGAGGACTTCCTGTCGGGACCCATTGTCTAAAACAATGGCTCCTAAATAGTTGAAGCTATGCACTGTGTTGATGGATTGGCCTTGGACTTTGATGTCCGTTTTGAAGCCATTGGTGTTGTTGGTCATCGTTTTGGTCTTCTCTGCATTTATTTCCATTGCATAGGCACTGGAGGTGGTGTCAAGCCTTTGTAACAGCTGTTCAAGTTCTGGTTCCTCTCCAGCTAATCCATCAATTTCATCCGCAAAACGAAGGTTGGAGATTGCTATACCCCATATGCTGACTGTGCATTCGTGATCCGCAAGGGCATCTGATATGATGCGCTCTCGGAAGATGTTAATGAGTGTTGGAGAGAGTAGGCATCCTTGATGCACACCGATTGTTGTTCTGAACCAGTTCCCGATGGCGTTGTTGTGGAGGACTGCACTGGTAGCCTTGTCATACAGGCTTTTGATGACTTTAATAATTTTAGGACTGCTGTTGAACACTCTCGTGGTTGACTCGAGAGCTTCATGCGGTCAAACGCTTTCTTGAAGTCTACAAACACATGATATAGATGTTGTTGGTGCTGTAGGTATTTCTCGTAGATTATTCTGAGGTTGAAAATCTGCTCAGTGGTACTTTGCCCTGCCCTGAACCTGCTTGTTTTCAGCTATGATTTGTTTAGCTTGGGGTTTAACCTGTTGAGTATTATTTTCAGGAGGACCTTACCAGGGTGGCTGATGAGGCTGATGGTGCGGTAATTTTCACACTCCTGAAGGTTACCTTTTTTGGGAAGAGTGATGACAAGCAAATGGGTCCATGTTTATGGTTACTTTCCACTCTGCCAGATCTTGTTACAGATAATGGTGAGTGCGTCAATCATCGCTTCTCCTCCTGCTTGAAGCAAATCCGCGAGTGGGTTGCCCACTCCCGCTGACTTCTATTTTTTCAGAGATTGCACTGCTGCCTCAACTTCTTCTCGGAGAACTGGGAGGATTTCTTCTTCTTCTCTGTTCTGGGGACATGCTAGAACTGATGAAACACGTAAGGAATTCATAAGCGTCACACAAGTGTGACCGGGTGCCTAACGCAAATGTGGCCGGGCCTTAAGAAGCAGAACTCATTTATTTAAAAAAAACAAAGTGCTCGGTAAGGTTTCTCGATTTAGATTGGTACAACAGACCCCACCCTACCCCAGACCCCAGAGCGCACACTTGAAGTGGCGTGTTTCATTCATTCAGAAATAGGGTCAAAGGTCCCACGGCTGTAGTATTGGTGTACTGGTAAACAGGAAGAAAACACTCCCTCTGTCAGAACAGAAATGGAACAATTCAAACTTTAGCGATTGTTTTAGTGCAAGGAAACCCCACGTTGTCATTGTTTCATGTATTGATAACAAGGCGAATTTCAGATTAAACAGGTTTTCACCAAAAGAAAACGAAGCTTTTGAATTGGTGCCCTTTAAGTCAGAGCATTCATGGGTCATCAAACTACATAGCTGAGACGCTAGTAGCGAGCGTAAGGCCCGGCCAGTCGCAGCTCCTTAATGTGGGGTCTCATGCCAGGAAAGGTCTTACACAAGTAACGTTTTCCAATTTAAAAAAAAAAAAAAAAAAAAAATTTTGTAAGCGATGGTTGATTAATTGTTTTAAAAGTGTTAGTTAGTTTACGGCCTTGTGGCCGTAGGGCAGCGTGATGTTGGAGATCACACTTATCTTGGGCCAGCGTAATGAGGGTGATGCTCATCTCTCTCCCTCGCTGCTGTTGTTTGTAGATTATAGTCACACGACACTTTCGCATATAGGTGACTACTGGACCGATTTATACTGACACCAGCGGGCCAGTTGTTGGTAAAGGGGAAAATAATATGATCACACGTTGACCAATCCGGGATTCGAACCAGCGACCTTTCGGTTACTAGCAAGACGCTCTTACCAACTGAGCTACCCGGCCCCTCGCTGCTGTACCTTCCCCACCCTTAAGAGAGTAGGTACTCAGTCACAGTTGAGTCAACTGGGGGCGTTGTTATTTGTCGCTTCACGTTTTGCGGTCACCCATCCAAGTGCTAACCGCACTGGACGGTGCTTAACTTGCGACACAGTAGCGAGTGCTCCAACCACTGCGCTATCAGACTTCAACAAAAACTGTCCACTCTTTTACAAATACCTGTATGTCTGTATTTCTATGTACTACATGAGTTTTCTAGTAAGGCGTGGGTCTGCTGTCTAGTCTATACTGGTGGTTACATAAATCGCACTAGATCTATGCTTTATTTGTGTGTTTTTTTTTTGTTTTTTTTTTTATGTATCTTGTGCATGCGTGCCGCTGATCTAAAGCATTCTTTGTGTCATGTATACTATAACTATGTATGTCACTTTGCAAATAAATCTTGAATTGAATTGACTTTAATTGAATTGAATTGAACATACCATCTAGAAAATGACCGCGAAGTCATTTTTACAACAAAATTATCGTAATGACAACAACTACAAGTGATCAAAGCAAATGACGTTATTTGTGAACGCTCTCTCTATAAATAAAATGACATGCCGAGAAAGGGACAATACTGGTGATATATTGATTAAAAGGTTGTTCACGAGTTTTCTCCTCTTCACACCATTCGAGGTCTTCACTGATAGAACATGCGTAGTGAGCGAAGCACGTTTAATGCGCAGGAATGCCGGCTTAGGGCCAAGATACACGCACCAACGATCGGGGCCTTGAAGGACTTTCAACGATCTGCTAATTTTAACGCGGTTGAAACGGGCTGGGTAAATAAAGAATGGTGACTTTCATGAAAACAGCGAACCGTGCTTTAACGTTGAAAAAGTTGTGCACCGTGGGTCCTCGCAAAAAAAAAAAAAAGAAGAGTTAAAACGTGTACATCAACTTTTACGCTGCATTCGTCGATGTTCTGCTCGCGTCTTGTAGTTAATCAATCGCTGTTGTGTACGTTGTATATTACGGCGCCGTTTTTGTGAACAGAACCTTGTTCCTACGATCGGGACAAATTTCACTTGGGGTGCCACATCAGCAATAAGGTTACTAATACAACTCGAACGATGAAAGGCGATACACTACACAAGGTGGCCCAAAAGTGCGTTTACAGTTATCACGTAGACTATTTAGTTGAAAATTCCACACTAGTTAGCGCATGCATTCTGTCTAGATTGGATTATTGTAATTCACTCCTTGTGGATTGCACACAGAAAGTCCTTAGACCTCTTCAGCAAATCCAAAACTCTGAAGCTAAACTCATCTTCAAAGCACGGAAATCACAGCATTGCACGCCTCTCTTTCAAGAACTACACTGGCTCCCAGTTGAACAACGAATTAAATATAAAACCTCATGTGTTTGCTACCACATCATCTCTGGAACTGCTCCTAGCTATCTTTCTGAACTTTTGACTGTCTATGTTCCTTCTCGGTCTCTCCGCTCGTCTGCAGATGAAAAGATGTTCCGTGTACCAGAATACCACAGGGTGAGACACGGTGGCCGAGCTTTCAGTTTCTTCTCCGTTCAGACCTGGAACTTGCTACCTCGGTCCGTCCGTCACAGTCCTTCACAGAACTTGGAGACGCATCTTTTTAGAGAGGCTTTTCCTAGGCGCCATGAGTAAGTGTTTGTTATTTTTGGTGTTGGGATGTGTATGTGGTTGTGTGTTATTGATCAATGTACGCATGTTGTGTTTACATTTGTTTGTGTAAAGCGCTTTGTGATTTTGGAAAGCGCTGTATAAATTACCTGTTATTATTATTTATTATTACTAGAACAGCGGGAAATTCGTTATACATGTTAACGTAAACATAAAGAATTTAATCTCTCAGATGCTCAAAATGTCCTCCTTCAACATTACAACTGTGAGGAATGTGTTATATTGGTATTAAGCTACTAAGCAAGTAACTTCCACCATATAAAAAGTAGTTTAATAACTGTAAACCTACTTCTGGGCCATCCTGTGCACTGACTTAACATGCACAAGGAGTTAGCACACAAGCGGGGTAGAAACAGAACCTACAAAATATGAAGGAAGCGTCGAAAAGTAGACGGGACAGGAAGGTGCAAAATGCAAGCAGTAGCAAACGAGAGAGAGAGAGAGAGAGAGAGAGAGAGAGAGAGAGAGAGAGAGAGAGAGAGAGAGAGAGAGAGAGAGAGAGAGAGAGAGATGAAACAGGCACAACAGGAAGAAAGAAGAAGATAGAAGCTTTAAAAGAGGAGTCAGGACCTGCAGGCAAAGAGCTTACTTCAAAGAGTTCTGGAACACGTGCACGAGACTGCATTCCACGCTCTAAGGTTCACGTGCAAATACTCCCAATGCATCGCTGTCATGTCGCCTGCTAACTAACAGAGTTTTGCCCCTTGCCTCACTTTTTGTTTGTTTGTTAGCATTGAGTAATGTCCCTTTGGCGCAGTTTTCTCGGTTGTAACGGACTAGACAGACAGTAGAACGAAGAACGAGGATGCACTCTCACTGGGGCCATAACACATAGTTTTTACAATTGTGTTTGGTATAGCTGATTTCTTGCCTGCTTGGTAGGTTAGTTAATTAGTTGGTTGGTTGGCTGCTTAGTTGGTTGGTTGCTTTGTTTCTTCATGAATTGTCAGCCAGAAGTTTTTGAGTCGTTTGAATTTATTTTGTTTATATACCTACTGGAGTTATCGGCCTTTTATAATTACGCTGTTAGCGTAGAGTTTTCTTCTTTTGCGGAAGGTTACATGCTTTATTGTTACTGAAGAGCCTTCTTCTTCTTCTTCTTCTTCTTCTTCTTCTTCTTCTTCTTCTTCTTCTTCTTCTTCTTCTTCTTCTTCTTCTCTTTACAACTGCTGGTGTAACACCCGATACACATTGGTCGAACGCTACCAAAAGCATGCGTTATTAGTCGCCTCAACAGGCGATAAAGCATGCTCCCATGCTTCAGAGCACTGCTTTCTATACGCTTCAAGCTCTATAGTCACGGAAAAAGCGCAATTTCACTGCTGTGAACTCATGAAAATAGAAAAATGTAAGTTTCGTCTCCTCTAGGGGACGAATTAGGTCAAACTGTATTTGTTTCTAGGTCAACTGTCTTTTACGAACCGTTTGACAATGTTTTTGAACCGTTTGTTGACGCCGGATAGTGTCCTCACTTGGTTTCATGCAATTTAAGAATCCAACAAGGCAATTGGGTTTTTGAGAGATGTTGTAGAGCTATATTTACAGTGAAATTGCGCTTTTTCCGTCACTATAGCGCTTGAAGCGTGTAAGAAGCAGTGCTATGAAGCATGAGAGCATGCTTTATCGCCTGTTGAGGCGACTAGTAAAAAAAAACATGCTTCTGGCAGCCTTCGACCAATGTGTACCGGGTGGGTGTAAAGAGAATCAAACGTAAAATAAATGAATACATAAATAAATAAATAAATAAATAAATAAATAAATAAATAAATAAAAGCAAGTAGTCTTTTCTTAACAGGGAGACATCTAAGCCGTTTGATTACTTTTAGTTAAGTACTTACTATTTAGTTACTAGTCCGTTTTATTTAATACTTAATTAATATTACTACAAGCATAAAATAATATAACGCCTACATTATTGGCAAAAAATTTAATAATTATAATAAATTTTGATTTATTTTACTTATCGTCATTTACATAGCGCATGTCCAGTTCAAGAACTGCTCAAGACGCTGGCCGACAGGGGATCGAACCCAAGCCGCCCGAAACGCCCGCTTGCAGCTTTTGGGCGCCTTTCCATTTCAGACCTAGTTGATCCCACCTTACCGACGCGGTCTTAGCTTCTGTCCAGGAAACATTATTATTATTAGTGTTTCTTAAGGCAGTAAGTGCAAAGGGGCTTTGTAACTTGTTGTATTTAAAGCGCTAATGTTACTGTGACATGACTTCCGTGCACTTACAGGCTAATACCCTGAGGAATTTCATGGTTATTGAATAAGGGTGTCCGCCCACTGCTACACTTTAAAGTTTAAAGGGAATGTAGTAGCATTGCCTTTATTCTAGACTTGTACCTGATATATATAATTTAATATAAATATATAATTTAATATAAATTCTCTCCAAATGGCTAGCACCGTACAGCAACCATTAAGGAACAAGGAATAAAAACAAGCCAAGGGAGGCAAGTTAATTTAAACAAGAAAAATAATTATCCTGCTCTCAAAGGTGGACAAAAGTGAGACATAGTGACTTTCAATTCCATGTGCTTCTTAATGAGCTAAAAGAGCTCAAAAAGCAGTAGAATTGCATTCATAAAGCCTGGTTCTCCTGACGCGTTTCGATCTTTACCAAAGATCTCATATACATATTAGGCGGCAGGGATAGCTCAGTCGTCAAAGCGCTCGACTTGTGTACGCGCGTCTCGGGCGACGTGGGTTAGAATCCTGACTTCAGCTTTGTGATTGCTGGATAGTAGTGGCCAGCGCTTTGAGAAGTTCTCTGAGCTTATAAGTGCGCTATATAAGAGTAATCTCTTTCTTTCTTTTTATATATATAGTAATTCAAGTTTAAAATGGAGAGCAACTGCTCGCAGAGCCTTGAAGTAGCATGTGATAACCACCCCAAGATTTTAACATAATATTTCAAACTTATTTCATTATTTTTCAGCGCAAGAGCTTCTTAAGGCGCTGGCGGATAAAGGATCTAACACAAGACGCCCGAGGCGCACACTTGCCTTAGTCTGACGCCTCGGACAACTGAGCCTAATCCTGAGCAAACGGGGATGGGTGAGGAGGGACCGAGCGCTTGCTGGGTGTATTCATGCGGCTGGCTGCTCGGACGTCTAGGACATGAGCGTCAGGATCTTTAAAGTCTGAGCGCTGGAATGGGATGGAACACTCTTGCAAAAGTCTTGCTTCGGGAGTGAACTGATTCTGCCATACTCTTGCTTCGGTGAGTGAGCTGATTCTGCCATTCTCTTGCTTCGGTGAGTGAACTGATTCTGTCATTCTCTTGCTTCGGTGAGTGAACTGATTCTGCCATTCTCTTGCTTCGGTGAGTGAACTGATTCTGCCATTCTCTTGCTTCGGTGAGTGAACTGATTCTGCCATTCTCTTGCTTCGGTGAGTGAACTGATTTTGCCATTCTCTTGCTTCGGTGAGTGAACTGATTCTGCCATTCTCTTGCTTCGGTGAGTGAACTGATTCTGCCATTCTCATGCTTCGGTGAGTGAACTGATTCTGCCATTCTCTTGCTTCGGTGAGTGAACTGATTCTGCCATTCTCTTGCTTCGGTGAGTGAACTGATTCTGCCATTCTCTTGCTTCGGTGAGTGAACTGATTCTGCCATTCTCTTGCTTCGGTGAGTGAACTGATTCTGCCATTCTCTTGCTTCGGTGAGTGAGCTGATTCTGCCATTCTCTTGCTTCGGTGAGTGAACTGATTCTGCCATTCTCTTGCTTCGGTGAGTGAACTGATTCTGCCATTCTCTTGCTTCGGTGAGTGAACTGATTCTGCCATTCTCTTGCTTCGGTGAGTGAACTGATTCTGCCATTCTCTTGCTTCGGTGAGTGAACTGATTCTGCCATACTATTGCTTCGGTGAGTGAACTGATTCTGCCATTCTCTTGCTTCGGTGAGTGAACTGATTCTGCCATTCTCTTGCTTCGGTGAGTGAACTGATTCTGCCATTCTCTTGCTTCGGTGAGTGAACTGATTCTGCCATTCTCTTGCTTAGGTGAGTGAACTGATTCTGCCATACTATTTTTTTGGGCGGCTTGAGTTAGACCCTGTATGGGCTTACACCTTGAGCAGCTCATTGAACTGGAAACGCGCTACAGAAGACCGGTGACCTCAAATATATCAATATTATCCACACACAAAAAAGCTGGATCAGATGGAGGAAAAACAGCTCAATCTCATCTTCCCTCCACTTGGGCAAGAGAAACATTTCCTAAGACTCGTTAAAGCTTTGAAAGGGTTTTACGTAAATGAGTGAGAGTTAACGTAAAAGCTGTAACGCCACTTAAGGGATAGGGTTACTGTTTCGGAAATTTTAGACGAAATTTATACACATCAGACTAGGTTTGCCACACACAAAAACAAACAAACAAAAAAAAAAAAAAAAAAAAAATAAAACACAGTGAACTGCCGCTTAAGTCCAACTTTTGTTAAAAGGCCCCAGTTGAAGGATTTGTTTACTTTTAACTAACACGGGTTTACCCTAAAATTGGCGTTGTTATTATACGATGATACAGTGGGCTTTGTAATCACATTACACAATGATAGGCCTACAGTGGGCTTTTTTATTACATTACGCAATGATACAGTGGGCTTTGTTATCACATTACACAATGATAAAGTGGGTTTAGTTATCACATTACACAATGATACAGTGGACATTGTTATCACATTACACGATGATACAGTGGGCTTTGTTATCACATTACGCAATGATACAGTACGTGGGCTTTGTAATCACATTACACAATGATACAGTGGGCTTTGTTATTACATTACGCAATGATACAATGGGCTTTGTTATCACATTAAACAATGATAAAGTGGACTTTGTTATCACATTACACAATGATAAAGTGGACTTTGTTATCACATTACACAATGATAAAGTGGACTCTGTCGCTCAAACCAACCGCTACAGTTGGAATTTTCCATTTTGGTTCTGACTGACAGGGAATGATTTCCCCTGTTTTAACGGTACATCGATACCATAGCCGTGTGACCTTTGACATAATTTCTTGAGCGAATCACGCAGCTTGAAGAGTGCGTCTGTGGTGTCTGAGGAAGGGTAAGATCTATTTTATCAACCTAAAACAAAAAAACAACTTAACGAGCAAACTTTTATTTAGAATTTTTAAACAGGTTCTATCTTTTAATAGCTTGGGTAGCTGCCATACGTGTAGTTAGCTTCAGAATGGCGACTAGTTATTAATTGAAACCATAAACGACGGAGTGTGTTCATAAAAAAACAACAACAACAACAACAATGCTTTGAAAAAAGTTTTTGTTGTTGTTTGTAAGCTTTTATTTCAATGGGGCAACATTCACTGTGAATGTTAAAAGGATCTGTGGAAAGGGGCGTGATCAGTTCTTTTAACTGACGGACCAATATCTGTAGCGCGCTAGATGTAGCAAAGGACCGTTTAAAACGTTAGGTTACATTACATTACATAATTATTGCTTTAGGTCCAGCGGACTCTTCCGAGCCAAATCAGGACCGGACAAATCCCTGATCCGCATAAAAGATCTGCTGAAACAACCCTAGTTGTAAAACTGAAAGCTCTCCACCAGCCAGTCATTTTACAATAAAGACATCCCACGCAGGGGACGATGAGGCCTCTAATTTATCGAACCCCCGTTTACAAAAACAAAATATAATACAAACATAATTATATATACAAAACACACACATATAAAATGCCTACATTGCTAAATAATAACATCATAGGAAGCCCTAGTGACCACCTGGCAGAAAGCGTTCGATATTCCCAAGCTGATCTAACAGACCTCACACACAAATAAGGAGTCATGTCCCGGAAGAGTTTTCAAGAAAAAAAGGTAGGTCTAGCGAAGAAGAAGATAGTATAGCAGATTGATAGAACAGAGCAGGAATGAGAAAGAACAGAAGAAAAAGATAGCGACAGTGGGAATTTAAAGCACTAAATTTCCAGAAAGTGGGGATACTATTTATACTGAAACCCCCGGCACCCCAACGGGGGAAAAACGTTAGATTAAGAACATGACTGGCAAGCTGAAGGCCAGGTGCACGAGAACTACGATTACATCTTCGCACATGCAGAACAGATTATTAGACCACGTACAGCTGAGAATACAGATGACCTCGTTGCAAGAAACATACATTAAGACCAAAATAAATGCCTGATGCTTCGCTCCGTCGCCAGTTTTCTACTGATATTTCGCTGAAGAGAAACATGCTGAGCGGGTTCAATTCACTTCAGTAATGTAGGCATCC